>JAJHSJ010000004.1:85702297-85805591 GCA_021015155.1 Magnolia officinalis
TTTTGACTAGATTGACTGTTAAACCAGACCACTTCAATTCACAGAAGAATATCATAGAACATCTGAGCATCACCGATTGTGTGATCCCCAAATGAGAGAATATCATCTGCATATAGAACACGGGTAATATTGACGTTTCCCACTCCCAACCCACTAATGAGATTGTTCCTTGGAGCATTCTCGATGAAGACTCTGTGATAATGGAAAAGAAGGAAGACATAGTCCCCCTGCCTCACACGCGACCTCCCCTGAAAAATCCTTTCGGGGTATAGTTATTAAGAACAGAAAACCATGTGGAGGGGATATGGTATTTGATCCAACCTTGCCATCTGCTATCGAAACCCATTCTCCCAAGCAAGTAGATAAGAAACTTCCAGTTGAGAAAGTCACAGGGCCTTTCCATGTCAACCTTAAACAAGAATCCTCTATGCTCACTTTTGATACATTCATAAATAATTCCATTCGCAGTAAATTGCCCATCCTTAACAGACTTCTCAAGAATGAAGGCGCTCTAATACTGCAATGCTCCCCGTCACATTTCTCAACCTCCACACCAACACTTCTGTCACAATCTTCTAGACACTTGTAATAAGGTTGATTGATCTGTAATCTTCAACCAACTCGACACCCTCTTTGGGACAAGAATTTTTTTGGAAAGGTTTTAAAACTAGGTTACTAGTACAGTGTCACATGCCTGGGGCCAGAATCCTTTTCGTGGAATTCCGCAAGCACTGCCATCAAGCCATATCTTACCATCTCCAGCAGATTTTATATAACTCCAATGGGAATCCATCGGGTCTGGGCATGATCCACACACATTCAAGATATCTGCAAACACTTCCTCTTCAAAGAAGGCCATCTCTCCTTTGGAGTGAGGAGTAGAGATAGAGTCGAATTTGATCCACCAATAAAAGGCCCTTAGGGAATTCTTTAGGAAAAGGTCCCATGAAAAAAATCCCGGATACAACTACAAATCTCCTCCTCCCGAATAACACTGCCTTCCCATTGTGAATAGATGAGATAAAATTAGATCTTTTGTGACCAATTGCTTGTATTTTTGTGACCATTAGCCATATTTTCTACTCATAACCTCATACTGTAACATTATCAGCCATTTCAAGTTATTCATCGTATTCGACCAGTGGCATATAAGTTGGATCTTCCATAAGATCAAAGTTACTCCCATCATTTCATGTTTTTCTTCTTAAAAAGCAGATTGGAAGCAGACTTGGAGTGCACCCAAGTTTACCCTTGGTGAATGGAGTTCTTCAGCATGAACCAAGGTAGTAAAAAACATGGCCTTGTAACAATCTTTTTCTTTTTTCTTTTTTTTTTAAATAAAAAATTATAAGTAAAATTCTAAAAATGTGAGCATCCCAAACATGCATTCCTTTTCTTTTTATTTGGGGCATGTATTTGATGGTGTAACCCGCCTTTCTTTCGTAAGAGTGTTGTCTGTCGAGTAGTGTTAGCTTGACCTGCTAAAAGTTGACTACATAGGCCTTAACCAAACAACAAATCAAGTATGATTTGGTGGATCAGGGCTCGTTACATATGAATACCACAAAAAGGATGGAAAAATGATAAGAAGTAATGGTTTACCCTCACGATATTTCCCAAAATTGTCCACTCCACTTTAATTCATTGAATTCCACTCAATTTGTGTTTTGATCCTCAAAATAGCCTAAATCTGGTATAAAATTAGTTTTTAAGCTTCCTCAATGGTTGAAATGAAGAAAGAAGTGGAAAAACGACAGATAAGGTGGAAAAAAAAAAAATCAAAATGGGCCCTTTCTGGTGTATTAGCGCATAGCAAATAACATCCATGTTTGTCATAGAGGACTAATTCACCCCATATCGCATAAGATTGTGTTTGTATGCCTGTAAGTTTTGTAAGTTGTAAGGTGTAAGTTACAGATAATCATGTTTGGATGTAAGTTGTAACTTACTTACAGGTAACTTAGTTTCTGTGTTTGGGTAATCTGTAACTTAGTTATAAGCAGTGTTCGAACTATCGATATCGCACTATGCAGTATTCGAACTATCGATATCGCACTATGTATCGCACCCTTGGGATATAGACACGTATCGGTTATCGCACGGGATATATCGTTTGTATTGCATAATTTATCGCACTTTTTGGGAAACATGGGGAAACATTGGGGAAATGGTTGAATCTTTTAATGAAACTTTGGGGATTGTTAAAAAAGCCCTTAATACACACTTTTAAATCATAACATTTCAAAAAAAAAAAAAAAAAAAGATGCACATAATAAATTTGCTTTGTATAGGGTCCTAAGCTATGCGATGTTTAACTGAACTAATGCAATGATATTTAAATTGAATGCATGATATTTATAAATATATCATAGTCATGTATGAAAACATAACCAATTCATTGAAAAGCAAAAGAACTGAAAAAGTAAAAATTGAGAAATATACATATCAATGATGGGGACTGGTTGTGGTCTAGACCCACATAGAGTTGCGCGGTGGCTCTTAATCATCATCTCCATCTCGACGGGGCTGGGCATAGTATTGTTACTCCACAAATCGACAATATTGTGCCCAGGTCATAGTAGAGTGGTACCAATTACGATACTCCCTAACATAACGCTGGTACTCATCCTCTCCGAATTGAATCAATACGCCCATCCGTGGGTACTGCGTAATCATCACAGTCTGTAATTGATATAGATCTGGGAAGGGCCCATATGAAGCTCCTTGGTATCCATATTGTTGGTCATATCAATACTGTTGCTCATATCCCTGCTCACATGCAGTAGTGAACTCCTGACCATGGTTGAAAAATGATGTGCCGTAACTGCTAGAGTCACTCGACGCATATCCACTAGGTCCATATCCATGCCCATACTGTGGCACAGAACTCGAGCTACTCTCTTGTGTTTGTGATCTAGATTCATGATGTGGCCTGTAACTTGAGCTCCCCTCCCTCGTCCGTGATCCAAATCTAGAGCCACCTCACTTGCCATGAATATTTGTGTCCCTCATGCATTTTGTCAGCAGCTCCTCAAAATTTGAGAGTTTATGAGTCTGCTTTTTCTGGAGTAGCTTTTGACAGGTGTATGTCTTATTGTAAATAAGACAGGGTCGTGGTTCTTCTGGATGAGAACCACGGTCAGGGTCTGCGTGGAATGATCGAAATTCTCCTCCCCGGTGAAAGGGCTAAGAGGCCTCTTATCCTGACTCTCACCCGCGCCGCCACCACCCCCGTTGCCATCATCATCATCATCATCCTTATTGTCACGCCGCCATCATCATCACTGAACTCATTCCCGCATCATTCTCTGACTCAGTCTCGATGTCAGACAATGTCCCCCCGCTACGTGTCCCACGTGATAGTGACTGCCGCAAGCTGCCCTCCGGACTCTTCGTTAATGGGTCGAATGCCTCATCAGGAGACCTCTGCTGCTCCACATGTGCGTCAACATCAATCCCTTGTGTCTCTGCTTCCGCCGCAACATGTGGCTCTGGTCGCTCATCCGAGGTATCCAAGTCATCTGACCTAACCCACTGGTAAACTGGGTCATCCTCAACATATGCATGTTGTCTAACCATCATCAGGTCCAGTGGGTCTTCCTGCGCTTTTCTTCTTCCTTCTGTGCGAAATAGCCTCTCCCATAACTTCATACTGTAGTGTCAATACACTAGCTTCTGAAGCTTCTCATACCCTAGTCTATTACGTTTATTTGTGTGGATGAGGGAGAATATACTCCAATTCCTTTCACGGGGTGACGAGGACACCGTCTATGCAAACACACGGATTGCCAGTCGTTGTAAAACCTCATAGTTAGTCCCGTACATGGACCACCATTCGCTTGTCGCATATCATAAGATTCTTTTATTATTTTAGATTTTCCAAAATAATATAAAAGTTAAGTTTACCGCAGTAACTCACATGCCATGCCATCATGGTGTTCCTTGACTTCACCGCAAGGTGGCACCCAAACATTCCAACCGCGTCGCGGAATCTAACAATCTGTTGATGGCGTATAGCAACCAGGATAAGTATTGAATGATTGAGATGAAGATAAGGAGAATGTAAATGCGGAACATATTTACCTCACTGCCAAAGGTGCCTTTCCCCGGACAGTCGGGGAATAAGTGATCGTACACCTCATGTACAACTCTCTTTAATGAATTATCTTTGAAGAGATTCCGACTATAGTGGTATTTGGGATTCAGGAAATATGCTGAAAACCAACACATACACATTAGTACAACCCTCGTTTATTATTGCATATAAAATCTATATAGGTACTTACCAGCCTGATGTAGTGGGTGAGAAAGCTTCATTTCCCAACGGTCGTCTATTATTGCATGCACCCACTTATATGCATTGGGAACTCTAACCATGATGGCCTCTTTCATCAGCTGTATGGACGGATACAACGACCCCATCGACGGATTTGTCTCATTGTCCACCATCCTCAACACCGTATAAATGGGCTCTAGAATACCCGCTACACCACGCACGCAATCCCAGAATGAATTTCTCAGCACCAGCTCCTCGATTCTATAGGTTACTTTCGTCAACCATTTTTTTTTTCCATTCTTCATAATCATGAGAGGCAAAAAGCTTTCATAACCCCTGTCTGTGATTGAGAAGACTACCTAAGGCAATATAATTTGTGGCGAACAGCGTCGCCCCGGAGAGCACTATATCCCTACCACACCTGTCGCGCATCACGACTAATAACCACGTGTGGTCAGTGTTCGAAATATCAGTATCGCGCTATGTATCGCACCCTTTGGATACAGATACGTATCGGTTATCGCACGGGATATATCGTTCGTATCGCATAATTTATCGCACTTTTTGGGAAACATGGGAAAACATTGGGAAAATGGTTGGATTTTTCAATGAAACTTCAGGGATTGTCAAAAAAGATTTTAATACATAGTTTTAAATCATAACATTGCAAAAAAAAATTGCACACAATAGGTTTCTTTTATATAAGGTCCTAAGCTAAGCGTTTGTCTGATTAAACTAAGGCAACTATATTAACATAAAATGCATAATATTTATAAATGTATCAAGAGATGTATAAAAACACAATTATTATTAGGGCAAAAAAATTCTAATATCTGATTAGTGGACACTTAATTGTTAAAATGAAACCATTAGACACAATTATTATTATGTGGGCCACACCGCAATGTGTGCGTGATATATCTACACTATCCATCCTTCTTGCCAATTCATTTTAGGACACGGGCCCAAAAATGAAGCAGATCCAATTCTTAGGTGGACCACACCACAAGAAACAGTGGGCCTGAGGAAGTTTTTAACGGTGGACCACACCATAGGAAATAGTTCTTAATAACCGTTAAAACCTTTTATGGGCCATGAAAGTTTTAGATCAGGCTGATATTGCATTTTCTTTCCATCCAGATCTGTTTGACCTTATCAATAGGTTGGATGTTCAATAAACATATCCTAAAATAATATGAAAGAACATATGGATGGCATGGATGTATAATACATCTATAGAGGTGGGCCCTGCGGTCAGGGCTCACCCATATGGCTACGGTTATAATCCGTAGCCATAAGTCTACAGAAACACAGTTTTTGTAGATAAAAGGTGGGGTATACAGTGGTAAGCGGATTGCGTACCGAGTAAATCTGTACGCTAAGCGTACTGAATAAACTCTGTGTGGCCCACCGTCATTCATGCATTTTATCAACTCCGTCCATCCATTTTATCATATAACTTTAGGGCTTTAGATCAAAAATTAATCATATCCAAAGCTCAAGTGGACCATAGCACCTGAAACAGTGTGAATTGAATTCTACAATTGAAAATTTCTTGAGGGCCCACAGAAGTTTTAGATCAAGATAATATTTGTGTTTTCCCTTCATCCATGTCTTTTTGATCTTATGAACAGTTTGGATGACAAATAAACATCACTGGGTCCTTGGAAAGGTTTCAACAGTGGAAATCAATACCTTCACTGTTTCCTTTGGTATGGTCTACTTGAGCTTTTGATATACTTCAATTTTGGGCTCAACCACTAAAATGATGTTCAAAAACGGATGGACGGCGTAGATAAACCACGTGAATTCACAGTGGGCCCAACAAAATTTACTCGGTACCATAAGAGCGTACTGAGTAACTCAATACGCAATCCGATTTCCTCCGAATCAAAAGAGGAAACCCACTCTTCTTCTCCGTTAAAGGCGCAGCCCGCTGCAAGCCCTGCGATTTCAAATCCATTCAAAATCCCCAAAATTTCTCTATTCTTTCTTTCTTTTTTCAAAATCCCAACCCAAATCCCAAAAATCTCGATGAAAATCTGATTTCTTTCAAAGCGATTTTATCCAGAAGAAAAAACAAAAAAAAAACAAAAAAAAAAAAAGAAAAAAAAGCGGGTTTTAAGCTTATCCGGCATTCTCGACGATTGGCCCACCAAATCTAGTCGAAGGCCACCCCTTTAGGCATATTTGAGGTAAGAGATTTTTTTCCTATTTATTATTTATTTTTATTTTTTGAATTTCTGGAATCGTAGGTGGTTATGAAGATATTCCGACAATATTGTGTATGCAATCAAGGGAAAAAGTCATGATAAATGTCGATATATCATCGATATCGGCAATATCGCACGATACACAGGATTCCGTATTTTTTTTGTATTTCTGAGGGAAATCTTAGGGGTTTCGTATCGCCGACCATCGATAACGATAATGTCGGCCAATATATCGACCGATAGTATCGATATTACGAACACTGCGTGTGGTTGTATATAAAGTTTGTGATGAGCCGTACATCAGTAATTACGGTCTTCACCAACGGCCTATCCCCGATCACCTCCAGCATGAGATCGATGCAATGGGCTGCGTAGGGGGTCCAATACATATGATACTTGTTCTGAATATCCTTCCCCGCCTTGACAAACGCACTCCCATTGTCCATAACAAATTGCACAATGTTTCTCCTTCCAACATCTTACATGACGTTGTGCATTAGATTGTAAATGTAGTTAGAATCTTTAATCTTATTACTCGCATCAATAGACTTTAGGAACACCGCCCACCCCTGGAATAGAACATAAAATTTATGACCGACATCTTCGTCGGTCTGGTCCAACCGTCACACATGACGGCGCAGCCATACATCTCCCAAGACTGCTTATACGAATTGACGTATGTCTTCATCTCTGCATGTTCATCATCCAAGTACTTCCCCATGATCTCAAAGAGTGTGGACGGCTGCACACCCTCACCCTCACGCTGCACTTATCATATTTTTGAAGTGCGGGCTTGCTGCGGCATTTGCGGGGATTTGATCGTATATAAAAAAACTTTGCTATAAACTTTTCAACTTTCTTCCTCACATTCCCTCCACTAAACATCTCCTTTATTTTCTTTTTTGTCCCTCCTGCCTTTTTGTACATCCTTGGATCTAAAGGTAGATCCGGCACCCGCACGCTACTACTCCTACCCATGCCCCATAATCCTCCCCTCCTACCCTCCCCTGGTCCACCCCTAACACTCCCACCTGCTCCACTCCCCCCATCACGCTCATGGATAGACCCCTCAAATATAGGCCTACTCGTGTCCCACCTCCTGTCCTGATCCCTCTCCCACTGACTGTTTTAAATAGCGGTAGTGTGATGCGTAGCGCTCAGCCCTCTATAGCGTGTAGCGTAAATACGTAGCGTGTAGGCTACATGATACTTCTATTTTTTAATTTAAAAATAGGACATAATAAATAGTGAAAAAAAAAAAAGGAAAAAAATATAAAATTGCCTAAAAGATGATTCATTTTATCAATTATAAGCATGTTCAAAAAAGTTATTAGTTATCATTTATCAAAAGTCAATCCACATATATAAGCCAAATCAAATAATTATCACATCAATACCTTTCTAAGCAAACCACTTTAATTAATAATGTCTAATTGAAACCACAAGTCACAATTATGAAAAGAAATAAAAATCTCATAGGTTAAAAGTATCAAGTACAATACAAGTATCACATTCCTCAACATTAGAAACAAAGAAAGCGTGAAAAAATAATAAAAAACTAAAATAGTAAAAGAATACACTGTAGCTTACACTACGGACGCTACGTGCTACGTAGCTATAGCGTGCGCTATTTGGGACGCTACGTAGCGCTACAGCCACGTTACGCAACGTAGCGTACGCTATGGGCGCTATTTGAAACACTGCCCATTGATCCCGCATGGACTCTTGAACTGCGCGTGGCCACCCCAACTCCTCACTAATCTCCCTCTCCCGTGCATGTCGTTCATCTTTTGTCTTCACATTTTTTTCAATATGACCCACATCTTTTCTCGCACATCCTGTGGGCACTTGGGGCAATCCACAACATTGCGATACCCTCCCGCTAAATGCTCCTTGAAGCGGGTTACCCCACCACTCCTCAATACATGGCCACATAAATTACAAATACTCCCGAATCGATTACCAGGAGTGGGCCAATCGTACCTCCACCCTATATCAGGTTGTCTCCCTCCTCATCATCTCGACATATTTTATTTGTAAAAGAATATTATGTTAATACTTGTTAGGGCCCACCTTGGTGCATGTGTTGTATATCCATACCACCCATCCATCTTGTCAGATTATTTTTAGGAATGGTCCAAAAAATGAGAATTATCCATGCCACTCATGGAAAATAGATGGATGGTGTGGATAAAACACATACATCATGGTGGGGCCAGAGAGCACCATCCAATTGGCAATAAGCAATTAAAGACAAAAACACATGCAATATATAATAAGACACCAAAATTTTTGTCTCGTGTGTGGTCTCATCCAAATCTTTGCGACATTATCAACAGGTTTAGTGATCTTTGCCACACGTATAGTTGTTCATGCATGCAACATCATCCCACATGTAAAGTGTGCCAAATACCCCGCACATGGATGATGCACACACAGAGAGTTAAGTGAGCCATAAATGCAGAATGGTCTAGATCATTGAACCATGGGTCTAAACAATAGGATGGATGATGCTCGATTTAAGATCCACACAAATAATTTCATTAGTCCATACAATGGTTGGATTTTGCTTGAAGAAAACCCAATTTCCCACCAGATTTAAGCCCATCCATTGTGTTAATTTGATGGGCCCTAACAGCAGATAGAACATGCCCCAAGAAATTCACCGATTCTAGATCCAAGCCGTTACTTTTCATCAGTCCAAAATTGATCAGTTAAAATGGATTGACAACATGGATAAGACATATATCTATGGTGGGCCCATGGAGTTTACTCAGTACACAATCCGCTTCGACAGCCGCTCAGGTTGGTGCAAATACCACCGTACACGTGGCAATCACGCACCTCAATCCAACCCCGACAAAGTGTGGACCCACCATAGATAAGGTATCTGTCGTAAATTTGGACTTATCCTAATCATCCAATGAACGGGCATGATGATGAATTTCGTCAACCGACCATTTACTTTTTAAGTGTCCGTTTGATGGCCTTGAATAAATGGATACTCCTAAAAGTGATTTTGGTATTGGAACTGTCCCTTGACTATTTTCTTTTTAAGTGTCCATTTGATGGCCTTGAATAAATGAATAGAATTCCATGGTGGAAACGATTTTAGTAAATGGTCCCACTAAAAGTAGGGAACATGATTTTTGATGGCTAGATAGAGGTAAATGCTACATAACACCTCATCTGTGCAAAGTGTTTTGTGTTTTGGAGAGCTGTGGGCATACTTCTATTTTGGAATCAACAGTTAAAATGATCTGGAAAAACGGATGGACGGCGTGGATAACCCACATACATTCATAGTAGGCCCAACTGCGTACTGAGTAACTCAGTACGCAATCCTATTTCGAAATAAACTTCTCGTTGACGGGCGCGGATTAGGTACTACCCCCGCTTGTTCCGAGCTCGGGACAGGCAGAGGCTCCGAGGGCCATTGAGGGGCCACTATGATGTATGAATATTATCCACACCGTCTATCCATTTTTGCATATAATTATAAAATATTAGACCAAAAATACGGAAGATTAAAAGTTAAAATGACCACACAGTGGGGATTAAATTCCTACCATTGAAAAATTCTCGGGGACTACAAAAGTTTTGGATCAAGATGATATTTGTTTTTTCACTTCATACAGGTGTATATGACCATATCAACAGGTTAGATGGAAAATAAACGACATGGTGGACACTAATAAGGTTTCAATGGTGGGTGTCCTTAGCACCGCTTCTTCCAGTGGTGTGGTCCACTTGAACCTTGGATCTATCTTATTTTCGGTCCAGTATTTTAAAATTATATGAAAAAAAATAGATGAACGGTGTGGATAAAAGTCATACATGACGATCGCCCCTCAGTGGCCCTCGGAGCCTCTGCCTATCCCGAGCTTGGAACAAGCAGGGGTAGTACCTAATCCGTGCCCCTCATTGACGGGCACAAGTGACGTCACCAAGTTATGTGGGTCCCACCATAATGTATTTTTTGTATCCACACCGTCCATCCATTTGAAGAGATCATTTTAGGGCATGAGCCAAAAAATGAGTCGGATCCAGAGTTCGAGTGGACCCCACCACAAAAAACAGTGGAGAGAGTGACGCCCACCATTAAAAACTTCTTGAGGGCCACAAGAGTTTTTGATCAAGATGATATTTGAGTTTTCCCTTAGACCATATCTTCATGGACTTATGAACAGATTAGATGACAAATAAACATTATGATGGGCCCTAGGAAGGTTTCGAGTTTCAATGGTGGGCGGACTGTCCTCGTTGTTTTCTGTGGTGGGGTCCACTTGAGCTTTAGATCAACATCGTTCTTCGGCTGATGCACTAAAATGATCTATACAAATGGATGGATGGTGTGGATACAACACATACATCATGGTGAGGCCGACGGTCAAGGTCACACTCACATCGCTCGTCTGTGTGCAACGGACTGAGAGCGGATTAGTTGTTAACTCGAGAACAACTCACTGGGTGTTACCCTAACCATGTGGGGCCCATCTTGATGTATTTTTTATATATCCATGCCATCCATCTGTTTTTCCATCCCATTTTAGGACGTGATACCAAACCATAAGAAGATCCAAATCTCAGATGGACCATACCAAACCCTAACGGTGGGCGTCACTCTCTCCACTTTTCTGTGGCAGGGTCCACTACAGATTTAGATCTGCCTCATTGTTTGTGTCATGCCCTAAAATAATATTTCCAAATGAAATGACGGTGTGGATACAACACAAACATTATCGTGGGACCCACAGAACTTAGTGACGTTACTTAAGTGAATGCCAATTGCGTAGTGAGTAACTCACTACGCTTAGCGTACTGAGTAAACTCTGTGAGGTCCGCCATGATTTATGTATTTTATCTGCTCCGTCCATTCATTTTACCAGATAATTTCAGGGCTTTAGCCCAAAAATAAAGCATATACAATGTTCAAATAGGCCACACCATAGAAAACAGTTGAATTGAACATCTACCGTTGAAAATTTCTTGAGGGCCACAAAAGTCTTGGATCAAGCTTATATTCGTATTTTCCCTTCATCCACGTCTGTATGATCTTATTAACAGTTTGAATGACCAATAACCATCATTGTAGGGCCAAGAAAGGTTTCAACGGTGGAAATCAGTATCCCCATTGTTTCTTGTGGTATGATCCACTTGTTATTTGAATATGCCTAAATTTTGGGATCAACCCCTTAAACTAGATGGAAAAATGGATGGACGGCGTGGATAGACCACATACATTCAAGGTGTGCCCAACTGAGTTTACTCAGTACGATAAGAGTGTACTGAGTAACTCAGTAAGCAATCCGATTTCCGGTTTTCCCCAATCCGCGTCCCTCTCCTTCACGAGCCCTCTCCTTCACGAACGCAACGGTTCAACGATGGTTCTCGTTCTGGAAGGAAGGGGTTCCTCAATCCAGCCCGATTTCTTGCCGAAATCTCCAAAAAATCCCCACAGGCACTCTCCAATCAGCGAAGAAAGAGGGAAATCAAAGAAAATAAAGAGAAAAATCATCGAAGAAAGAGGGAAATCGAACTTACCTGTCAATTGATGGAATGGCCCACCTCTGATCGCCAATCTTCGCTACAGCCTACAAGTACTCTTCGATTTCTCCTCCTTTTGTTTCTATTTCTTTTTTCTTTTTTGTTTTAATTCTTCGCAACCTCGCATCGGCGTTTTATGGTTGTTGTGGGTTGTTGGCTACAATGGGACTCGGGAGTCCTCTGCAATTAACCCTAATGTGGGGGCATTTTCACACTGGGTCCAAGTGGGGTGCCCTGTGGGATGCAGGGGCACACTCGGGGTGGGCGGCCCGAATAACCCATGGAATTGGGGCCCGTGTGAGACGGGTGGCTCCTGTAGGGCGGAACCCATGGATTTGGGGCCCACGAGAGGGTGAAACCCATGGATTTGGGGCCCACGAGGAGGGTTCGGCCGATGACCTAACCCATGGATTTGGAGCCCATGTGAGACGGGTGGCTCCTATAGGGCGGAACCCATGGATTTGGGGCCCACGAGAGGGTGAAACCCATGGATTTGGGGCCCACGAAGAGGGTTCGGCCGATGACCTAACCCATGGATTTGGAGCCTGGGCTATGAGATAAAGGGATTAATTTGCCATGCTCTATCAGTTCGAGCTTTTAGAGCAAGCGGTTAATTGTCCTGCATCAAATTAGTATCAGAGCCGGAGGTCTCATGTTCGAGACTCCTCATCGGGGTGATTAATGCAGTAACATTTTCACACCGGGTTCGAGTGGAGTGCCCTGTGGGGTGTAGGGGCACACTCGGGGTGGGCGGCCCGCATAACCCATGGATTTGGGGGCCGTATGAGGCGGGTGGCTCATGTAGGGCGGAACCCATGGATTTGGGGCCCACGAGGAGGGTTCAGCTAAGGACCGAACCCATGGATTTGGGGCATGGGCTATGAGATAAAGGGATTAATTTGTCATGCTCTATCAGTTCAAGCTTTTAGAGCAAGTGGTTAATTGTCTCGTCCGTGAGTGTCTGTCGATATCCAAAAATAATGGGTGACAATACATCGTGCGATATCTACGATATATCGTGCGATATCTGGATTGGGGGTATTTTTCTAAACTTTCGGGGGGTTATCGCGTGGGTTTCGTCTCGTTGGCAGGCGATAACGATAATATCGACCGATATATCGGCTGATAGTATCGATATTACGAACACTGATTATAAGGAGGAAGCTGTATATTCACACCAAACAGAACTTCGAGTAAGGAATCATTTAAAAATCAAATTGACACATAAAAAAGCTTAAATAAAAATATTTCATCTCATTGAGCCCATCTAAATGAATAGTTGGGCCAATTTTTAGGCTAAACTAATCAGTTGGGCCAAAAAAGTGGGCCCATGTATGCAAAATACCTACATAAAAGTGGGCCACATATTCATCAACTAGAAATTGTGTTTTCTCTACATCCAAGTCTATGTGACCAAATCAACAGGTTGGATGGGAAATAAACAGGATAATGGCCCCCAGAAAGTTTTCATTGGTAAGCATTATATCACCACTGTTTCCTATGGTGTAGTCCACTTGAGAGTTGGATCTTCCTCATGATACCCTAAAATAATAATATGAAATAGATGGATGGCATAGATAAAAAACCATGGTGGGGACCACAAAAAACCATCAAGTAGCAATCGTGGTTTGGCTTTTGACGTTGCGGGTAGCCGGGTGCCTAGTATTGGTGCTCCATGGGCCTCACTATAATGTATGTGTTTCATCTACGCCGTCCATCCAATTTTTAAGATCATTTTATGGCATGGGCCCAAAAATAAAGTAGATCCAAATCTCAAGTGGACCACATCACATGAAACAATGTTTGATTGAACGCCCACCATTATAAACTTCTTAGGGGCCATGAAAGTTTTGGATCAAACTGATTTGCTTTTCCCTTCATCTAGGTTCTTATGACCTAATCAACAGGTTGGATGTTAAACAAACATTATAGTGGGCCCTAGAAGGTTTTTAATTGTGGACATTCAATTACTACAGTTTTCCTGTGGTGTGGTCCACCTGAAGTTTAGATATGCCTCATTTTTGGGGATTAAGCCCTACAATGATCTGGAAAAATGGATTGATGGCATGGATAAAAACACATACAAGATGGTGGGCCCCACAAAGCACAAACTAGTAGCCATGTGGCTATAGCAGCGCCATAGCCAAACAACGTCCGTCTTGAGCCCCAACGCAAGATTAAGAAAAAAAATCGATGAAGATGGAAAAAAATCAAAAGAAGGTTTTAGGGCATATTTCTTTTGGAGCTAGATGAGAGAGGGGGAGGGAGGGAGAAGGCCACCTACCGGCTTCAATACAGGTAAACTTATCGGCCGCCTCAACCTTAAAGAGCCTTCAATGGCCACAATGCACCTGCGATTCTCCTAAGAAATTTGAAAAACGACCTTTCTCCCTATCAGATTTTCGGATCCTTTTCTTGTAAGAAAGTTATGGGTAGAGAGAAAGTTACCTGTAACTTTCTCCCCCAAACACCATCTGTAACTTACTTACATTTTACAGAAGTTACATGATTCCAAATGGTCCCTAAGGGGGTGAACAGTTCCATTATGTATTGGCTGAGAGGTAACCGTTTTTAAATCCATTGGCATGAGTTCTATGCTAATCTTGACAGGTGAACATGTAAGAAAGGTAATGAAGCTAAAACGAAAGTTTTGGTGCAATAGACCAACTTCCCGAAGGAAGACGACGTGAAAGACTACCATCTTTTGCCCAACTTTTGAATCTCGAGGACAGGTTTCATTTGAAAGAGGGTGGAACATTATGATTTTGAATTGAGTCTTATCTGGGAAGGACAGCTAGCATGTGAGCAGTCAGGATGGGGTATGATTGCCGGTAGAATTAATTATTTTGGGTTCTTTTGCTAGTTTCCAAAAATTGTAGGAGTCTGTGATATTAGCAGGTATGAAATAATATGAAATTATTGAGAATTTCCATTAAAACAGTGTTCCTTCTTGCAATAGGAGGTTGATCTACCCTAGAAGTGGATCAAAACAAGTAGATCTTGCTCATCCTCGAGTAAAGATCCACCACAAACAATTTCAGGAGTGTTGCCCTAGGAGGAACGGAAATACAGGAGCATCCGACGATCCATAGGTAACTTGCGCTGGAACCCAAGACCTCGTTGGAAGATTCGACATCGTCATCAGCATAGATAGAAAATGCAGGCGAGATGGGGTCGAGATGTGGGGATTGTGGAGGAAAAAAACAGAGAGAGAGAGAGTACCTGAGAAGAGAAGAGCTTGGCAGAAACCGCAGCCAAAGCGGCATTTAGCCCGGCTGAAATCGCCCATGCATAGCCCCTTCGCCTCCTACAACCCTCCATCGCTGTCCGCTGAGAAATCAACAACAGCAGAGCTTCTCCGGGGGTGCTGATCGAATGCGGTGCCCGCAGCACCGGAGAATTTTACGACTGTGGACCCCACCTTTTATCCAGTGGTTTTTAAGAAGCAAACCAAACTTAACATACCAACTTAGACCTGCACTTGCGGAAACCCAATTTGAGGAGGAAAATACCCCTCGTTTTTTCACTGCACTGCCCTTCCAGTGCTGCTTTCACCACCATTTCTTTCACCCCATTTCCTCACTCCGTTTATGTAAGAAAGACAAATAACTCATTTTCTAGGGCCCCCTTTCTTATCTGCATTGGATTGCATCCTCTCTGTACATCAGCATTTTGTCTTCTTCTGAAAATGGTAGGTCCAGTGAAGAAAGCACGCACCACAGGTATATTTTAAACTCAGTTGGACCTACATTGAATGTATGTAGTATATCCACGCCGTCCATCCATTTTTCCATCTAATTTAAGGGGTTGAGCCCCAAATTGAAGCATATCAAAAGATCAAGTGGATCATACCACGGGAAACAGTGGGGATAATGATTTCCACCGTTGAAACCATAGTAGGCCCAACATTGATGTTTGTTTGTTATCAAATCTGTGGCCCCTAAGAAATGATTAATAGTAGAAGGTCAATTCAAAATTTTCAAGTGGTGTGGTCTATTTGAACATTGGATACGTTTAGATTTTTAGGCTCAAGCCATGAAATTATCTGTTAATTTTGCCCCGTTGATTTTCTAGTTTGCCCCGCTGAATTCATGTTTCCCCCGCTAATTTTCTAGTTTGCCCTATTGAATTTCATGTTTACCCGCTGATTTTCTAGTTTGCCCTGCTGAATTTCATGTTTGCCCCGCTCAATTTTCAGTTTTTCCCGCTGAGTTTCATGTTTACCTCGCTGAATTTCATGTTTGCCTCGCTCAATTTTCAGTTTTTCCTGCTGAATTTCATGTTTCCCCTGTTGAATTTCATGATTTGCCTTGTTGAATTTCATGTTTCTCCCGCTAAAAATCAAGTTTGCCCTGATCAATTTCATGTTTTTCCTATTCAATTTCATGTTTACCCCGCTCAATGTCTAGGTTCCATCCCTCAATTTTTAGCTTGCCTCGTTGAATTTTCATGCTTCCCTCGCACCATTTCTAGTTTGCCTTGATCAATTTCCATGATTGCCTCATTCAATTTCTAGCTTGTCTCGCTGAATTTTTATGCTTGTCTTGCTCAATTTTCATGCCTGCCTCACGCAATTCCATGATAGACAGCGTCGCTGAATTTAGCGAGCACCACATGAAGTCATTCATATCTTTGAAGCCCTAATCCATATAAGCACTTAGACCTGCACGTGCGAATACCCAAATTCAGGACGAAAATACACCTCTTTTCACTGCACCCTTTCCACTGCTGCTTTCACCCCTTTCCACTGCTGCTTTTGTTTCTTTCACCCCTTTCCTCACTCCGTTTCCAGTAAGAAAGACAATGATAATAGCATTGGATTGCATCCTCCCTATACATCAACATTTTATCTTCTTCTGAAAATGGTCGGTCCAGTGAAGAAAGCACGTACCACAGGTATATTTTAAGCTTGCGTATGGGCTTTTAGTGTATACATAATTCGATGAAAACGGAGGGGTATTACAAATCTGATGAACATAATGTATTACAAATAAAACATCATTGTGGGGCGTAGCATGCGTAATCGGATTGCGTACTGAGTTAGTCAGTACGCTCCCAACATACTGAGTAAACTCAGTTGGGCCCACAATGAATATATGTAGTATATCCATGTCGTCCATCCATTTTTCGATCTAATTTAAGGGGTTTAGCCCCAAATCGAAGCATATCAAAAGATCAAGTGGATCATACCACGAGAAACAGTGGGCATAATGATTTCCACCGTTGAAACCATAGTGGGCCCAACAGTGATGTTTGTTTGTTATCAAACCTGTTCATAAGATCATATAGACATAGATTAATAGAAAACACAATTATAAGCTTGATCTAAGATTTTTGTGACCCTTAACAAATGATCAATAGTAGAACTTCAATTCAAAATTTTCATGTGGTATGGTCCATTTGAACATTGGATACGTTTAGATTTTTGGGCTCAAGCCATGCAATTATCTGTTAAGTTTGCCCCGCTCAATTTCATGTTTGCCCTACTGATTTTCTAGTTTGTCTCGCTTAATTTCATGTTTGCCCCGCTCAATTTTATGTTTGCCCCACTGATTTTCTAGTTTCTCCCGCTCAATTTCATGTTTGCCCCGCTGAATTTCTAGTTTGCCCTGCTGAATTTCTAATTTGCCCCACTGATTTTCTAGTTTGCCCACTCAATTTCATGTTTCCCCCACTGAAATTCAAGTTTGCCCCGCTCAATTTCATGCTTTCCCCGCTGAATTTCATATTTTCCTCGCTGAATTTCTTGTTTCCCTCGATCAATTTTCTAGTTTGCCCCGCTCAATGTTTTCTCAAAGCGATCGTTTTTTATATATCGCAATGGACAATTCCATCGTTTATAATTGAAAAGAAGAGTCACAAGAGGTTTTTCAATCCAGAAGAGGTTTCTATCCTCTTTAAGTATTTCCAACTTCCAATTTTCTTGATACCCTTGATTCCCATATAGTTTGTCTGGATCCTCATTTTCTTCCGAACAAAGGGAAGGGTCTTCTTTTGTGGATGTCTCTCGTTCTTGTTTAGTCTCCATCGTTTCGGAAGTCGTTTCTATTTCTACATCTGTTTCTTCCGCACCTTCCCCCTTTTCTTCTGTTTCTGAGGTTTGTTTCAGATTTTTAGTGACAATAAACGACGGTATTCCGCCTAAATAACAGACACAGGTGATAAATAAAAAAATACTAAAGATTCGAGGCATAAAATTTCTCAATTCTGACACAAGATACTTATTAGATCAAATAGGTACATTAGATCTAATAGAATTATTTTGTCGTATCCAAAATAATACCAATCCAACCCATTTCATGAAGAAAATGTGACCAATTAACCAACCAACAAAACTACTTGTTACAAATAACATCTTGTTATTGCATCAAAACATATAAATGTTCACTAATCTGGTTAACGTTGAACTTGGTAAAATGCAATGGTTGAATAATTGAAAATTATGATTATTCAGGAGTACACATTGAATGCTGAGATTATGCATTGAATTTCTGGTAGTTTGCCCCATTGAATATCTAGCTTGCCCTGCTCAATATCCAGTTTGCCCCACTCAATTTGCAGTTTGCCCCGTTCAAATTCTAGTTTGTCTCGATTATGTTGATAGTTTGTCTCGTACAATTTTCGGTATTTCCTCGCTCAATTTCTATCTCTATATATTTCATAAGAAGTTTGTTCAAATTAATGAAATGCTACATTGTTTTCAATTATGTCTGATTTTTACACTATTTTTATCTTGTGAATTTTATGTTTGATATGTTTTTCAATTCATCTTTGCAGGTGACGAATATTCTGCCGTAATATCCAACCCAACATCTAGGTGTACATTGACATGGTGGTTTGACAATGTGAAGGGTGGAGTGGAGAAGCACGATAGTCTGTTAAATTTGTTTAGGCAATCCCATTTCTCGTTTCTATTACATGTTACATCCTTTAGATTTATAGGGGCTCTATTTCACCTTCTTTTTCTAAGATACAAAGGTGATCTAGTATTTGAGATCAGGGGGAGACGATTGCAGTTTATCGACATGGACTTCGCCCCCATTATGGGTCTTAAGACTGGTGATCTTACTGTACCGAAAAATCGTTGCATTACGAGTACATTAAGAGACAAATACTTCAAAGAATATTCAGTATTAAAAAAGCACCTAATAGACGTGTTTAAGAGATTAGTTGACACCAATAAGCATGAGGATGTCGTGAAGGTTGCCCTACTTCTAGTTGTGGAGTGCTTTCTTAGGGGAACCGAACCAAAAACCATGTGCAACATGGATTATATTCACCTAGTGGACTCGCTAGATGATTTATATAGCTATCCGTGGGGTAGTTTGGGATACTATATAATGTTGCAAGGAATCGAATCTACTATTGTCGCATCAAGTTCCCCTTGGTACACTGTATGTGGTTGCGCCCTTCCTCTACAAGTAAGAACACATTTTATTTTCTATATGTTTTCCCTTTATATTCAATTTTGGATTTTGAACTTGGTGCAATTTCATTCTAACAGGTATGGGCAGTAGAGATATTACCGGCCCTACAAGAGTGCGTTATTTCATATGTTCCCCATAAAATTTCATGCTTCATTCAATATTGAGGCTGGAAGGGTTGGAGGTATAACAGAATACATGTTATTTTCGAGAGTAAAATTGTAAGTTTATATATATCTCTAGTATTTATTTTGCTTAACTTGACCTATAAGATTTTTTATTTAACATTACTCTTTGTTCTTTTGCAGACATCAGTAGTAATGAAATTAGAACCGACGCTACGAGAATGGGAAACAGATGCCGTTCGCTCGGTGCATAACAGTTTCCAGGTGAGATGTTATGAAAATTGAACTATATTTTTTCTGTCGTTGTAAAGGTATCCTTCATCTTACATATCCATCTTTACATTTCGTAGCTCACTGAGACCCAGGAAGATGATGAGGAGGGTAATGACATTGATCATGAGGAGGATGACAAGTCAAATGATAACGATGAGAAAGGCGTGAAGGGAGAGGGACCAAGGGGGGTATTATGAAGAATGTTGTTTTTATGGAGAAATTTCGGATTGAGAGGGAAGAGTTGAAGAAGGAGAGAGAGGAATTGAAGAAGGAGAGGAACGAATTAAGAAAAGAGTGGGAAGAGTTGAGAAGGAAAGAAGCAAGGTTTAATAAGAGGGGGACGTTACTAACAAAGAAAGAAGCATTGAAGAAGGAGAGAGAGGAGTTGAATGAGGGAGCACAATTGAAGAGGGAGAAGGATTTGTTTTTTGAGGACAAGGAAAAGTTAGCGAAGGAGAGGGAGGAGTTTAATAAGGAGAAGGAAGATAGTCATACACAAAGGGGACATTTTGTGATGGAGGAGGAGGGTGAGGAGTTGAGGAAGAGAGGGAAAGTAAATGATATTGAAGAAAAAGAACTTGGACACGGGGATTTGGATGTGCAATCTATAGTAATGTCGAAGGTAATGTATTGGATGCATCCACTTCTCATCCCGTTTATCAAAGGAGAACCAAAAGGCTACCGAAGCCGTTATATTACAAGGTTTCTCTGTACTTGTCCCTGTCTGCATTCGATACAACCCCTGGGGTGGTTCCCAAACCCGAGCAAGTAATAGCTTTTGCTACTTCTCCGATACCATTTCCTCTATAGATGGATCCATTCACGATACTATCCGCGCAGAAGGTGAAAGAGGCAGAGGACTGGTATAAAGCAAACAAGGACATGACAGCAGGAAAATGGTTCAGTACGATATGGATGAAGGATGCGTGGGTTGATAGCGAGGTAAGCATTACTAATTTATTCTCTATATACATTATTTGACATATAATTAATTGTTATATTAATCTATAGCTAAATCGTACTATCCTATTAAATAGGCTATCAACATATACATCGAGTTCCTTTAGAAAAGGCATAACGACCTTTCAATAGCATATCCTTAGGATTGCAAGTTCTGTCCCACGTATTTTACGGTAACTGTTTAATTCGGCAATCCTTAATCTGTTTTCCTGTTTTATTTTCTTACATGTATTGAACTTTGATCATGTTTGTAACAACAAAGCCTTGAGGGGTGTTTGCCGGTTTTGATCACATATCGGGCCTCCAAATCGGTATCAGAACGGACCTCACTAATAGGTGAGCTGACCACGGCCTACGCAATTGCCAAGCAGCGAGAAAAACCATATGCCAAAGCGATTTGGTGTTATGAATGGGTAATGCACTCGTCACATAACATCATCTCTGATGTTATGTGTTTTATCATGTTTTGACTAATATATTATTTTTTGAATCATGGACAGGTGTACACGCCCATAAATCATGAAAATGCACATTGATTTTTGTTGGTCATCTATCCTAGAGAAAGAGAAATCGTTATTGTGGATAGCTTAAGCACAAATTCATTAATAAAGTACAAGCAGAAGATGAAGAAGATGACTGATGCACTCTCCATTCTCTTCCATGCCACTGGAGACAGCATAACGCTTGGAGGGAAGAAGTGGACCGTCAGAGTCGATGAATCGGCGCCAAAGCAGGACAATAGTTTTGACTGTGGCATATTCGTAATTAAATTCATCGACATTTTGTGTATCGGTCTCACCTTAGTGGGAATAGACATGCAAAAATTTACCACCCATTGGAGGAAGTCAATAGCATATGATTGCTTGTCTCTAGTCTATAGATGATATTTGTCAAGGGCATGGGAGAAATTTTGGAGAGATGTTGTATTATATACATTGTATTTATTTCATTGTTGAATATACATTGTACATTGTTGTCTCACTCATGTACCATTTCATGTTATATACATTGTATTATATACATCGTTGAATATACATTATACGAGGTTTACAGTAATCTTGTAGTGCAGAAAATTTTCAAGTCTGTGCATTTCAGTCCGGATTCCTTCTCTAATCACAATAGCCTTGGGAGGGTTGATCCGAGGGATGGATTGACTGTAAAATGGCTGATTAAAACTATATTGGGTTATCTTGTTGGTCTTGAAATCATTATGTCCAGGAAGATCACCCAATATAGTTTAAACTAGCCCTTTTGCTATCAACCCATCCCTCGGATCAACCCTCTCAAGGCTATCGTGATTAGAGAAATAACTCGGACTGAAATGCACATACTTGGAAATTTTATGCACTCAAAGATTATTGTAAACCTCGTACAATTTACTTGGAAATTTTCTTCAGTTGTAGGTCATCTGGTATATATGAGCTTGTCCTTCTCTACTAACCAAACATAAAATATGAACTCAGTGACAATTTTTCAGCCTATGAATCTTGTGTATATACAGAAAAGCAACAGAAGTGGTTAATGCTTTTAATTGTTCAATGTCCAACTACTATACATTTTTCAGCCTCATCTGCTATCATATATTAGAACTAAGGTCATTAATGGCAATTTCCACATCAATTATCTAGGACTTCCGATAACCAGAATCTCTTCTAGATATCTACTCACCAAGGCTAGAGAATCAGAGATCGACATTGTATTCTGCGTTTTGAAGATGAGCCAAGTGTCGGAACTATGCGTATTTGTGGCAACTACCTTAATTCCAAACTGCCAAATAGTGGGATTTTCCTAAGTTTTGCCTATTAGTTGTATGGTTTAGTTGTAAAGGCAAGGAATGATATTAACCTATCATTGATTAACAATGAAATTTGAAAATTTTCATATACTAAAGTTGATTAGCTAATTTTCATCCTTTTAGACATCTACGGACCGATATGACTACAAGTAAATGTCCTAAAATCCTGTTTGAGGTTCGAGTGATCTTGTTTTGAACTTCATTAGTGATGCAAGAAAGTTTGGTTATCCAATGGGATACCACGTGTGGTCCCTTAGCTGGAGATTGAAGAGCACGAGGATTTCATGCTTGCCCCGCTCAATTCCTAGTTTACCCCGCTGAATTTCATGTTTGCCCCGCTCAATTCCTAGTTTGCCCTGCTCAATTTCATGTTTGCCCCGCTGAATTTCATGTTTGCTCCGCTCATTTTCATGTTTGCCCTGCACAATTCCTAGTTTGCCCTGCTTAATTTCAAGTTTTCCCCGCTCACTTTCATGTTTGCCCTGCTCAATTTCTAGTGTTCCCCGCTGAATTTCTAGTTTGCCCTACTGAATTTCATGCTTGCCCTGTTGAATTTCATACTTGCCCCGCTCAACTTTCAGTTTGCCCCGCTCAATTTCATGTTTGCCCTGCTCAATTCCTAACTTGCCCTGCTCAAATTTCAGTTTGCCCCGCTGAATCTCATTCTTGCCCCCCGTATTAGGTCTTATTTTTTGAACCATAACCCAACCCCAAGACCCTGACAACCTGAGTGAACCTGACCCCATCTCAAGTTGGACCAGTTGATCCAAACCTAAGTTGTAGTGAGCTCATATGTTGGGTTGGGTTAAGGGCAACCTGAGACCAACATGAGCTTTAGAGGACCCAACCTCTTAGCCTTACATGAATTCCAACCCCAGGTGCCCAACCCAAACCCAAACCCAAACCCAAATCCAACTTGAAGTTCACTATACTCAAAACTAATCCAACACGACCGTACCTGACCCAAATACATGTGATTATTCTTGCTCCACTCAACTTTCAATTTGCCCCGTTGAATTTCATGTTTGCCCTGCTCAAGTTTCAGTTTGCCCTGCTAAATTTCATGTTTCCCCTGCTGAAGTGATTCTCAAAGAGAAAATAACCAAGGTGCCCTCTTAGACTGCCTCTAGCATTGGAATTTGGTTAGTAGAGAATGATAAGCTCTTTATAACAGATGACCTACAACTAAAGAAAATTGTACGAAGTTTACAGTTATCTTGGAGTGCAGAAAATTTCTAAGTCTTGGTGGCTTTTCAGTCCGAGTTCTTGGAGTACGAGCTCTTTATAACAGATTCCCTCTCATGCTAGGCTCACTCAATTTCATTTTCTCTCGCTCAATTTTAGGCTACTTAGATAATATTGATAGTATTTGATCCTTCCTGACGCAATAGATCCTTGTTGCATCATAAAAGCATGAATGGTCGCTAAGGTACCCACGAAACAATTTGTAACGCCTTGAAAATCGGGGGTCGAGCAGGAGCTCAACTCCCGAGTTCCAACGCATTACTTATGCAACATAAATAATGATGATTAAATGTTGTCCGGTTTAGTGCATTAAACATGAATGAGATTAAGCTAAATCAACATATCATACTCTAGAGATGATTAGATTACGCAAGCGGAAGACTGTGATAGATATATATAAACACTAAGTTGTTATAAGTCTCCACAGTATGAACATGATACCAGGTTAAATAATTACATGTATTGTTCCAAGATATACAAAATAACAAGAGTATAATGTCAACTATCCATATCCCTGTAGCCCCGATACACAACTCCAGGTCTATATAAACCCGCCAGAGAGTTGCATGTAGGAGAATTCCTCATCATCATAGAAGACATGCTCCACCTAGTAAGTCTCGTCATCACCTGAAATTACAATAGAGTTTGGTTGGTGTTTTAAAACACCCTCTCAGAACGTGTAAGTGAGTGATCAACTCAGTGGAGCTATAAGGCAAAAGTTAACATGTTATCAATTCAATCAAGTGGTAATGATAAAGCAATACAATCAAACATCCCTAAGTACTCTGGTTAATGCAAACATGATATGTATTAATGATGCATGCCCTCGCCTACACTCCCTCTGCGATCTTCCTCTTACGGTCGCGACATGCATCCCTTCCTCTGTACTCAACGCCAACGCCAAAAGCATATGCAATGCGGTGCATGAGCGTGATTACCGAGTTCTTATTAGACCTTTTCATATAGCAGGATTGGGAAGCTAAGGTACCTCCCTTTATATCATTAACCCAAATAATGATCCATCTAGGGTCGTCAATCCTAATTAATCACATACGATAGGCAAGTTCGCGAGTTTACATCATAAGTCACTACGAGAGACTCGTCACCGTCAGCGTAGGCTTAATTCACACTCGAGGTCATCTCACCAACGCCCTACCAATTGGCAGTATATTTTCGAAGGCTCGTCACTAACCCGACTGGGGACCACAGCTAGGCTGCGCCGGGGTAGGCCTATTTCATACTCGAGGTCACTCCACTAATGCCCTACCAACTAGCAGTCTATTTTCGAAGGTTCGTCACTGACCCGATTGGGGACCACAGCCAGGCTGCGCCAGTGTAGGCCGATAGCTCGAATATAGTGTCCCATACCACCGTATTCAACTCACGAGTCTGGGTTGCTCACTGGTCACTACGGGGAGGCTCGTCGCCCCGGCGTAGGCCGATAGCTCTACCACGGGTCCCATATCACCATGCCTAGCTCATGAGTCTTAGCGGATCGTGGTACCAAGGTTTAATGGGCTTTACATTGGTAAGTGGTATCTTAGATTCAAGCAGTAGCGTCCATACATGGTAAACACACAATAGGTCAATCGATTTATTAGACAAGTTCGACTGGTACGAGTGTACGCCGAATTAATTGACATGGTACCACTGTCGACAATCATCGTACGCCTCGGATTCATCAAACGTGTCTTGTGTGGCGAAATGACCTCATCCACTACTCGAGAATCATTACCGATTGCCTGGACTACATCGTAGCCCTAGTCACACTTCAAACAATAACATTCACAAGTGATAATCAATGATAGCATGTGACAACCAAATCTAAATATAAATCTTAGTTGAGCATTTCAACAAACACATAATACACATGTTATCTTACATAGGCATTTCATCCGTACAACACATAGTAGTAAGATAGGTTACATAAAGGAAACTGTAATTATAGAGAAGGGGATTGAGAATCCTATCTCAACACCCTCATTAAATACATTCCAACAAGCATTTCCTCATTCAGGCATTTTATCAAACACTTAGACTACACATTTCAACATACATGTATTAGACTAGTTATAACATATATCCTGGCAAGCCCTTTTATAAAGGAGTTGCCACATACACAACAAACATATATTCATAGTTAATAATCATGGCAAGCACAGATCCAAATTCCATATTCATTCAGACATTTTTACAAGCGCTTAGACTACACACTTCAGCATACATGTATTAGACTAGTTATAACATATATCCTGACAAGCCCTTTTACAAAGGAGTTGCCACATACACAACAAGCATATATTCATAGTTAATAATCATGGCAAGCACAGATCCAAATTCCATATTCATTCAGACATTTTTACAAGCACTTAGACTACACACTTCAACATACATGACGTATGTTGGTTATAACAGGTGTTAGGGCAAATCCTTTCACCAAGGAGTTGTCACACGTATAACCACCATATATTCACGACGAATAATCATGGCAAGTATGAATCCCAATTCCATACTCATTCAATGATATCAACAAACACATGGAATACACTATATTCAACATAGTTCATATATATGTGTAAAGCGCGGTAAACATCGTATCTAAGCATGTGATAGCAATCAAGTCAGTCATAAATCATTAACTGACATTGAAAGCCTTGAAAACCATAATCTAAACGTTTATAGTCTGTACCTTTCGCCAGTAGACTCGTATTGAACTCAGTTTGTACACTAAGTCTTCGTCTATGGCACGACGGCTACCTATTGCATGAAATAAGTTAGTTATTTCATCACATACTCTATTTGGATCTCTAAAACAGATTAAGGTTAGGATTTCTTACCCAAGTATGGAGTCAGAATCGCCGGAATAGCGATACGATAATGGTGGTTAAGCACGTGGAATAGCGGGATCGAATCCCAGGAACAAACTTCAACTCTTTCTCTCACTTTCACTCTCTTTTCTTCTCTTTTCTCTCTCCTAGGGTTTGAAATTCGTATGGAATGGGAGAGAGAGGGTTTAAGGGGCTTATATAGGCCCAAAACTGGTGGGAATTACCCCAGGGCCATGGTATACTTAGGTTATAGCCAAAGACTGGCTGTTTCGGTCCAACGGAGCTGATCTGGAGGTCCCTTTTCTACATGCGGTCGGACTAGCTTCCTGACATTGGATCTGGGTCAGGCTAAGTTTTCGGTCCGATCGGATTTACAGATCGACCGCGAGGGACCAGTTTCAGTTCAACGGTCACCGGTATTCGATCAGGGCCACAAGTACACAGACGTGTGTTGAAAATTTTTCCTGATCCGAGGGTGTAGTTGGGTCAGATTCTAACGGTCTGAATCCTTAGATTTGGCCGGCAAGTGAACAACTCAATTCACTTAAGTCTGAGTTCATTTTCTAAAGATATTCGCATTTCTCACACACTTCGCTCCGGGCTTAAGTTGTGCATTTCGGGATATTATCTGGACTTGATTTTCGAGGTGGTTGTCAAGTCCAATGAGGTGGTCATAACGGTATAGTTTCGTAGTTATCAGATTTTCGACACGCGATCCAGGTTCGATACGGAGTTTCAATGCACTCCCGAGAGTAACTGGGTTTAAAAATTAATCCTAGGTTTCAAGGTAATGTAGCGTCAGCAATCCTACTGATTTTGAGTCTTGCAGTCCGTATTGAAAGCTGTCCAAGCTAATTCGACAGGTGATTTAGTAAGCACTTAATTAATCTTCGTCTAATTTCTAAAGGATTTGGTCCTTAGTGATTTCTGCCTGAGGTGGTACTCGGGTCTTTTTATGGATTTTTTTGGGACATTACACAATCTCTATGTACTGTAAATTCTTTTCATTTGGCTTGACATATCCCTTCTTTCACTTCTAATGAAATTGTTGTCTTTCATTACATATTGGAGATTGGATTGACAAACACAACAACCACTGTTCAAAACACATCAACCAAAGAGTACTGTTCTCAAAGGCTAGCTTGAATTGATGTTTACTTGTCACTAACTTGTGCTGGTGTAAGGTATTTGGTGCTTAGGGCCTGTTTGGATACCCCGAAATGAGTTACTTTGTATACCTACAACACTAGATAAGTAGCTTATTCAAGATAAGTAAGCTCGGTTTAAGATCAATTATAAGTAACTTTTTTACTTAAAGTTACTTAATCACTTCAGCTTATGAAGTAGAAACCAAGATAAGCTACTTAACGCATAGGTATCTTATATCAAGTTACTTACAATCCAAACTCCCCCGTATCAATACTATTTTCCCAAATTTTATTTCATATAATTAAGAAGTTGGTAACATCCAAACATGAAATTGAGGAAACCCACTTGTCTTAAGGTCTGACTGTGAAACAGGCTACAATGTTCATCTCCATTGCTCAAGTATGCTGCAAAAACTAGCCACTCATGTGCATTAGCATGGTATGCATTCATGCCAATCAGCTCACTGAAATTAGGGCCCCTATTGTGGATGGAGGATGGCCCTAAAAATAGCCTAAATTTCTTAAAAATTTTAACAAAAAAAAAACTAAAATTACCCTAAATTTTATGTATGTGCTCCTCGATATTATCTAGGGCTCTTCGATATTATTGAAATGTAAGCCTCGATATATTGACCTATTGTCAATAATATTGAGCCAACACAATTCACTATACTAAAAAACTTGCCGTTGATATTATTTATAAATGGTCAATTATATCGATGGTAAGTTATCGATAATATCGAGGATGGATCGATAGTATCGTTAACTAATGAATTATGTCCAGTGAGGTAGATAGAAAGACATGTATCTACATATATCGACTACCCGTCAATAATATCGAACTCAATATATATCGATATATCGATAAACAATCGATAATATCAAATTTGCCTGTAAACTGTCCAACAAGCGACACTGAAAATTGCATAATATATCGATATATCAAGCATTTCTTGATAATATCGAGACTCAATATTCGATATATGAACCATTGCTCGATAATATCGAATTTGCCTTTGAAATGTCCAGCAGTCAACAATGAAAATTGCATAATTTCTCGATATATCAACTCCTTGTGGATAATATCGAGCTATGTAGGAATAAAAATTATTGTTGATATTATCGACGTTCAATCGAGTATATCGATGGTAAGTGATAGATAATATCAAGACTAGCTCGATAGTATTGACAACTAATGATTTCTGTCCAATGAGGTAGATAGAAAAAGTTGTATCGACATGTATCGAAGACATATCGATAATATCGAACCTAAATATCTCGATATATTGATCAACAATCGATAATATCGACTTTGCCTATGAACTGTCCAGCAAGCAACACTGAAAATTGCATTATTTATCGATATATCGAGAGTTGTTCGATAATATCGACTTTGCCTTTGAAATGTCCAACAACCAACAATGAAATTTCCATAATTTCTCTATATATCGATCCTATAGGGATAATATCGATATATCGAGCATGGCTCGATAATATCGACTTACCTGTAAACTGTCTGTAACGTCTCGGAAAAATCTGTACAAAGACCCGAGTACCACCTCAGACAGAAATCACTCAGGACCAAATCCTTTATAAATTAGACGAAATTAACTAAGTGTTAAACTAGATTAGCTGTGAAATTAGATTGAACCACTTTAAATACGAACCGCAAGGCCCAAAACTTGTAGAATCATTAACGATACATTACCCTGAAATCTAGCATCAATCTCTAAACCTAGTTGCTCTCAGGAGCACATTGAAACTTCGTATCAGACCTGGACCGCGCATCGAAAGTCCAATTATTGTGAAACTATACACTTATGATCGCTTTACTGGGCTTGACAACCATCTCGGGAAACAAACTGAAATAGTATCCAGAAACGCGCAACTTGAGCCCGGAGTGAAGTGTGTGAGAAACGCGAATATCTTTGGAAATTGAACTCAGATTTAAGTAATTTGAGCCATTCACTTGCGGACCAAATTTAAAGATTCAGACCGTCAGAATCTGACCCAATTAAACCCTCGGATCAGGGAAAATTTCCAACACATGTCAGTGTGCTTATGGCCCTGATCGAGTATCGATGACCGTTGAACTGAAACTGGTCCGCCACGGTTGATCTACAAATTCGATCGGACCGAAACCTTAACTTGACCTAGATTTAATGTCAGGAAGCTTAAGTCTGACCGCATGTAGAAAAGGGGCCTCCATATCAGCTCCGTTAGACAGAAACGGCCAGTCTTTGGCTATAACCTAAGTATACCATGGCCCTGGGGCCATTCCCATCAGATCTGGGCCTATATAAGCCCCTTAAACCCTCTCTCTCTCTCTCATTCCATATGAATTTGGAAAACCCTAAGAGAGAGAAGAGAGAAAAGAGAAGGAAAGAGAGAGTAAGTGAGAGAGAGAGAGAGTTGGTGTTTGTTCCTGGGATTTAATCCCGCCACTCCACGTGCTTAACCATCATCCCTGTATCGCTATACGGGCAATTCCGATCCCATTCTTAGGTAAGAAAACCTAACCCTAATCTGTTTTAGGGTTTCAAATAGTGTAAGTGATGAAATAACTTACCTATTTCATGCTATAGGTGGCCGTCGTGCCGTAGACAAAGACTTGACGTATAAATTGAGTTCGATACTTGTTTATCGGTGAAATATGCAGACTATAAACGTTTAGGTTATGGTTTTCAAGGCTTTCAATGTCAGCAATGATTTATGACTGACTTGATTGCTATCACATATGCTTAGATACGATGTTTCTCGTATATTACACGTATATATGAACTATGTTGAAATATATGCATTCCATGTGTTTATTGAAATGTTTGTATGAGTATGGAATTACGATTTGTGCTTGCCATGATTTATGTTTGAGGATACATGATAGTTGTACGTGTGGCAACTCCTATGTGGAAGGATTTGTTATGATATGCGTTTTAACTAATTTATCACATCTTTGTAATATGTGTAGTTTAAGTCTTTGGTAAATTGCCTGAATGAGAAAATGCTTGATGTGATGTACCTAATGAGGGTGTTGAGATAGGATTCTCAATCCCCTTATACATAGTTAGAGATTCCTTTATGTAACCTATCTTGCTACTATGTGATTTACTGTTGAAATGCCTATGTATGCTAACATATACACTATGCGTTCGTTGAAATGCTCAAATGAGATTTATATTTGATTTTAGTTGTCACATGCTATCTTTGGCTACATATGCGTATACAATTACTTGGAGTGTGTTTGGAGTTACGACGTATTCCAGGCGATCGGTAATGATTTCCGAGTTAGTGGTCGAGGTCGTTTCACCACACCAGATAGGTTGGAGGAATCCGTGTCGTATCGCTGCTAGTCGACAGTGGTTAGGCCACTCGGAGTGCTTACGCACTCTATGTCGATCAGCTCGACGTACGCTTGTACCAGTCGAGCTTGTCAAGCAACCCGATTGGCCTAATGTATGTTCATTATGTATGGATGTTATTGCTTGAATCTAAGGTACCAAACTCACCAGTGAAAAGCCCGTTTAACCTTGGTACCTCGATCCACTAAGACTCATGAGCCGCACATGGTGGTATGGGACACCGTGGTCGAGCTGTCGGCCTACGCTAGGGTGACGAGCCTCCACGTAGTGACCAGTGAGCAACCCAAACTCGTGAGCCGAATATGGTGGTATGGGACGCTGTATTCGAGCTGTCGGCCTACGATCAGGTGACGAGCCTGTAGTGACCTTGAGTATACACTAGGACTACGCTAAGGCGACGAGCCTTTCCGTAGTTGCTTTGAGTATAAGTTAGGTGTGCGCTGATGGTGATGAGCCTCCCCGTATCGACTTAAAATATGCCTATCGTATGTGATTAACTAGGATTGATGACCCTAGATGGATCAATGTTTAGGTAAATGATACAAAGGGAGGTACCTTAGCTTCCCAACCTGCTGCATGAATAAGTCTAATTAAGAACTCGGCTAATCACGTACATGCACTGCATTTGCATGTGCCTTTGGAGTTGGTGTTGAGCACAGAGGAAGGGGTGCATGCTGCGATCGTAAGATGTTGTCGCAAGAGGGAGTGCAGGTGAGGGCATCATTATGACAACATACCATTCTTGCATTAACCAGAGTACTTAGGATATGATTGTTGTATTGCTTTATCATTACTGCTTGACTGAATTGACAACATGTTAACCTTTGCTTTATAGCACCACTGAGTTGATCACTCACTCCCACGTTCTGGGACGGTGCTTTAAACACCGACTAGACCCTGTTGTAGTTGCAGATGATGGCGATGCTTACGAAGTAGAGCCGGACTTTTATGATGACGAGGAGGAGATGTAGACCATGTTCTGATCGATGGGGCTTACAGGGTTGCTGATTAGATGACATTACATATTTTGTATATTTTGAAATTTTACATGTAACTAATTGACCTGGTATCATGATCATACTAAGGAGACCTATAATCACTTATATGCTTTATATATACTTATCACAGTCTTCCGCTTGCAAAATTCAACTGTCTCTGGAGTATGATATGTTATTTTGGTATAATCCCATTCATGTTTAATACATTAATACAGACAACATTCAATCATCATTATCTATGTTGCATAAGTGATGTTTTGGAACTTGAGAGTTTGAGCTTATGCTCGACCCCCGATTTTCAGGGTATTACAAGTTGGTATTAGAGCATGATTTAGATTAAACTGGACCTGGATTATGGTTACAAGACGCACGCTGACGTACGTTGACCTAAGAGGGTGCGATAAAATGTAGGAATAGGCATAGGATTCCCAGTTTCGCCAATTGGCGAAATTAACCGAAATCGACTGCCGAGATCGGGCCCGTACACACCCGTGATCACTTGAGATGATCCCGGATCACTCCTAGACCGTCAATCGACGGGTTTAGATGGCGATTTAACCAATTCCATCCTCAAACAACCCAGAAAACACGAATGTACACGAGATGAGACCTGAAATGACCCGAACGGGCTCCGGGGCCAAAATCGTACAAATCGGGGGGGACCCAAAGTGGACCCCACATGTGTTCGGCACCCCCGGGGGGGGGGGGGGGTGGCATCACCCAGGGGGCGAGCCATCACCGGGGAGTCCAGGGACCGGCGATGGCATCGCCGGATCGGCGAGGCCTCACCGATCGGGCAGACCGGGCCTCACGGGCCGGGCGGGCCGACGCCTGTGGGACGCCTGTGGGGCCCACAAAATCATGTGGGACCCCTTCTATTCATTCCATTTGCTCCCCACTCCCCTCTTATACACGCTCAAGCTCTCCATTTTCTCTAAAAACCCTTTTTCCCCTCTCAATTCTTCCCTTCATCCTCATATTTCCTCTTTTTCCTTCATTTCATACACCCTCCACCGTTTTTATCAAAATCCCTCTCCTATCTCCCTCTTTTCCTTTCATTTGAGTGCACAAACCTTCCTTTGTGTTTCAAAAATCTCAAAGTTCAACAACCCATTCTATTTCTCCACCTTATTTCACTTTCATGGCTCTTTTTGAGCTTGTGACGACCATTTTCTCCATTTCCACACTTTTTTCGCTCATGGGGAAGAAGAGGGCTCCTACGGATGAGGTCGGGCCTAGTCGCCCTACTCATTCAAGAAGACAGAGAGGTGTCACTGCAAGTACAAGCATCAATCGAGAGATAAGGACGAAGCGGGACCTCGATCCCAAGACTCCCCTTGAGAGAGCTCTACTGGCAGATTTGTCCCATGGAAGATTTAAAGGCCGTAGGGTCCTTTTTGAAGCACACATGGATGAGAAGCTCTTTGGAGAATATCTGGTGATGGACCGCTTGGTGGAGGCCGAGTGGGGTCTCATATTTGAGGGCAAGTCTCGTGCGAATGTGAACATTGTCTGAGCCTTCTACGTGCATATACGGGAGCCAACGCTGGAGCCTTTGCAGTTCAAATTTCCTGTGGGAAGGCGAGAACTCACAGTCAATGCTGGCTTGATAGCCCGACTCATGGGGATACCGCTTGGCGAAGTCCATGCTAGTGAGAAGAGTCTTAAGAGTGCACATGAAAGGGATCGCCGCATGCGATTCCTTTGTGGCCAACTGGCCCACTGGAATCCAAACATTAGCCTCATAGCATCCAATATGACCGACGACTTCTGCCTGCTCTACCATATCTTCACATACAACGTGTACCCCAGGTGGAGCAACCGTAGCTAGTGTACGCGCCTGATGGTAGACTTTCTGTACCGAGCTGGGCAGGGAGAGAAGCTTTGCGTGCCTACGTATGTACTGCTACAGATAATGCAGACCGCACGCTCTACTAGGATGGCCATTTCACTCCCATTAGGCCGACTTATATGCAAGCTTGCACGCGAGTTCTCTTACAGGCTTGGCGCTGAAGTTCCTATGCCGATCCATTACATCAACGACACTACTCTTAACAACATGGAGATTGGACCACGACAGCATCAAGCCCAACTCGACGAGAGCGAGGATGAGACGGATAGTGAGGAGGATGAGAGTCATGAGGAAGGAGATACGAGATAGAAGAAGGGCAGGCAGAGGAAGAAGAGGAGGCCTAAGACACCGATGAGGGCTCTCCTCCTGCTACACAAGGGCACGAAAGTGATCGGGTTGTTTTAGAAGCCTGCTTGGCTGGACTCGAGGAGGGTCAGGCCACCTTGTGACATGAGGTCACATAGACCCAAGCCAAGCTTGAAGAGACCAAGGCCTTCGTGAAACGGAAGTTCAAGAAGGTGTCTCGCACCTTAAGGGCCATCCTATGTTGTTTTCAGGACAAGGGTGCACCTCCTCCATCACCAGATTCTGACGACTAGCCATATGTATAGTCGTCTTTTGGTTGCTTTGTTGCTTGTTCTCTTGCTTCTATGTATAGCCTTAGTAGGCTTAGTAGTAGTGTGGAATTGTAGTATGTTTAGTATCTAAAGCCTATTTAAATTAGCTCACATGCATCTTCTGTCATGGTCCATGTAATACTGCATCTCATGTACTGTGACGATTTTGGTAAATGAAATGCGTGAAGCTTCTCTGGTTTTGAAATGTGAATGACTTGTGAATGCATGTATGATTTTATGCTAAATCTCACGGGTTGCGCCCTATGCTGTATATAGGGAATGCCACCTAAGAGCACTCGGAGCACGGCTCGTCTTTCACTGGGCAAATCATTTGACGGGGCATCTCCCCTAAGCGATAGCCACACGGACCCCAGCTTGAGTCTGATGCATGAGACCATGCCGAATTCTTGGCCGGCCACTAGCCCTGCCGTTGGGCCGACACCTGTGGCACCACCTATGGTACCACCTGTTACATCATCGGTTCCTGAGCAGAACCGTGCATCTACCTCGATGCCTCACCTACCACAGTCTGCTCCGCTAGGGGTGCACACTGTTCGGTTTGGTCCGGTTCTGGGGTAAAACCGGAACCGAACCGTTCCTAACGGTTCTAGGAAATTTGGAACCGGAACCGGACCGTTGGCACCCTAGAACCGAACTGTTAAAACCGGTTCAGTTCCGAATCGGTTCCACGGTTCTGGGCTTTTTATAATCCAGCCCAATTGCAAGCCCACGTCCATCCATGTTATGGTCCATTTGATGAATGGTTTAGATATTATATATGGTGTGCAAAAATACATTTACGAAATTAATTGTTCTAGAGAAAATAATTATAAGGTGTGCAAAAATACATCGGTTCGGTTCGAGGTTCGGTTCCACGGTTCGGTTCTACGAATCGGATCCACAGTTCGGTTCTACGGATCGATTCATGGTTCGGTTCGGTTCTACATACCCCCAAACCAAGAACCGAACCGATGTAACCGGTTCTTTGATTTTTGGAACCAGAACCGGAACCGGTGCACTCTAGAACCGGACCAAACCGGACCGTTTGGTCGGTTCTGGTCCGGTTCTACGGTTCTACCGGTTAAATGTGCACCCCTACGCTCCGCCTCCTGATAGGCTAGAGCAGATGATGTTGTTGATGCAGCAGCAACATATACAATAACAACAACAACAATAACAGTTTCTAACTACCATTGCAGGGGTCTTTGCCCAGAGTATGGGTGTGGCTCCACCTGCACCACCTGTGCACCCTGCTGGGAATGTGGGTGTTAGCGGCCTATTTGAGCGATTTCAGCACTTCTGGCCTCCTACTTTTGCAAGTACTCATCGACCTGAGGAGGCAGAGTATTGGCTAGACCGCATCTTTAAGATGTTAAAGCCGCTGCACTGCACTGAGGCAGATCAAGTGGAATTGGTCACCTAGATGTTCGAGAAGGAGGCCAGCCTTTGGTGGGATAGCGTCCTTCGGACTATTGTCGTTGGATTCGTATGAATGTGGGCAGCTTTTGAGACCCGCTTCCATGAGAAGTACTTTCCCCTCACGTATCGGCATGAGAAGGAGAGTGAGTTTCTTCGCCTCCGTCAGGGAGGGATGCCAGTGGCAGAGTATGAGAACTGGTTCACGGAGCTGGCCAGATATGCTCCCCTAATTTTGGTAGACTAGCCGATGTGGATGCGGCGATTTTCTGAGGGCCTGCGACCCGAGATACGCTCGAAGATTTGTTGCGCTAGCATATCTACCTATGCTGAGCTAGTGGGCATGTCTCTGGGAGTGGAGCAGGATGGTGATAGATTGTCCTGCACACGCATGCCTATGGTTCCTAAGCCGTGACTAGATTTGCTGAGCAGGCCGTTCCTTGGCAAGAGGCCCCATGCAGACTCGCCTCCCAGGCTCGCGGCTCCACCAGCCCCTATGAGGTGACCAGACTTGTGGTGCACTTACTGCAAGAGGTCGGGCCATGCAGATACCTACTGTTTCACCAAGATGAGGGACAACGGCTTCTCGCTGCCCCAAAGGATCAACTGCCAGCTTCCTCAGACGACTCCACCTCTACGGTTAGCACCAGCACATCCATCTTTTAGGCCACCTGCACCCTAATTTAGGCTGCCTTAACGGCTACAGTACCGCAGCCCAACCGTTCTCAGTAGGCGCGAGTACATGTGCTTACAGCTAAAGCATCTGATTCAGCAGCCACGGTGTCTTTAGCTTTCGAGGTCACTGCCCACATCCAAGGTACTCTCGTATTTCTGTTGGTGGACACCGAGTCCACTATTTCGGTGATATCATGTTTAGCGGTCAAAAGCTTAGGGTTAAATACGACCCCAATGGTTGGGGTGAGAGTTATCGCAGCAGCAAGAACTTTTTCAGATGCCACCAAGTTGTGTGAGGGTTGCTTGGTCGATCTAGGGAGTAGGACGATATGCATTGACTTGATCGTCACTACGATATACCATTTCAACGTCATCCTTGGTATGGATTGACTTACTAAAATGAGGGCCGAGATCGACTGCGAAACCCGATTAGTGACAGCTCACGGACCTGACGGCACGACTTTTACCTTTCTCATGTAGGTCAATTGCCCTTTTCGAGTTCTTTGTTTTGCTTCCTTACCGAAGAATGACGACGGCTCAACACGTGGGAACACGCCAGTAGTTCGGGATTTTGAGGACGTGTTCAGTAAGATACCTGGACTTCCTCCTCAGCGCGAGATTGATTTTACGATTGACCTAGCACCTGGTGCGACACCCATTTCACTACCGACGTATCGCATGCCTCCATGTGAAATGGAGGAGTTGAGGAAACAGATCGATGATCTGTTAGATGCAAGCTTCATATGACCTAGCGTGACTCCGTGGGGAGCGCCTGTGCTGTTTGTGAAGAAGAAGGATGGGTCACTGCGATTGTGTACTGATTATCGTAGATTGAACCAAGTGACGGTGAAGAACAAGTATCCTTTGCCCAGGATAGACAATCTGTTCGATCAGTTGAAGGGGGCACAGTACTTCACGAAGATCGATTTACAGTCAGGGTATCATCAGTTGCGCGTTAAGGATGAGGACGTGCAAAAGACAGCTTTCTGGATCAGTTTTGGGCACTATGAGTTTCTGGTGATGTCGTTTGGACTCACAAACGCTCCTGCCGTGTTCATGGACTTGATGAACCGGGTGTTTCAGCTGTATCTATTCCGATTTGTCATCGTATTTATAGATGACATCCTGATATACTCTAAGAGTCGGGAAGATCACAAGAGGCACCAGCGAGACATCTTTGATACGCTCAGAAAGAACTAGTTCTTTACGCAGTACAAGAAGTGCGACTTCTGGAAAGAAGAAGTGAAGTTCCTGAGACATATGGTGTCCAAGGAAGGGATAGCTGTGGACCTTGCTAAGGTAGCCGCAGTTCAGGACTAGGAGCAACCCTGTTCGGTTACTGAAGTGAGGAGTTTTCTTGGCATGGCAGGTTACTATCGACACTTCATTAGGGATTTTTCCAAGATAGCCAGACTGTTGTCTCAGCTAACACGGAAGGATCTCAAGTTTGCCTGGAGCGAGAAGGTAGAAGCAACTTTTAAGGAACCGAAGGACAGGTTGACGCCCGCCCCTGTGCTAGTATTGCCAGAGCAAGGGGTCAAGTATACGATTTATACCGACGCGTCTTGTATTGGTTTGGGTTGCGTGCTTATGCAGAAGGACCGCGTGATTGCCTATGCATCACGGCAGTTGAGGAAACATGAGGAAAATTACCCTACGCACAGCCTAGAGTTAGCGGCCGTCATCTTTACATTGAAGCTCTGGATACATTACCTCTACGGAGAGGAGTTCGAGCTCTTTTGCGATCACAAGAGCCTCAGATACATATTCACGCAGAGGGACCTGAATATGAGGCAGCGACGCTGAATGGAAACCTTGAAGGACTTCAAGTTCGAGGTCTCCTACCATCCTGGCAAGGCCAACCTTATGGCAGACGTATTGAGCCGCAAGAAGACTATAGCATTTGTGGCTTCACTGATGATCGATGAATGGAACATGGTCAAGTTTTTATGGGATTTTGAGCAGAGACTTACGGTAGAGGAACCATTTGAGAGCATCACACACATGCGTGTACAACCACTGATTGATGACCGAATCATTGTGGCTCAGGGGGAAGATGAAGGGTTGCTAGAGTTGAGGAAACGAGCTAGTGAGGATGCAGACTCTGAGTGGAGAGTTGGTACGGATGGGCGTTTACGTTATTGTGGCCGCCTATACGTCCCAAACCTTCATAACTTGAGAAGGGATGTACTCGAAGCTGCTCACAACTCGAAGATGGCGATGCATTCTGGTAGTACGAAGATGTATCGAGACATGAAGAGGTCATACTAGTGGGACAACATGAAGGCCCACATAACAGACTATGTCTCACGTTGTCTCACGTGCTAGCAGGTCAAGGCAGAGCATCACCGACCTCCTGGACTACTTCAACCCATGCACATAGCAGAATGGAAATGGGATTTCATTTATATAGATTTCATCTCAAGACTACCGAAGACGAGGAAGGGACATGATTACATTTAGGTGATCGTGGACCGGTTGACGAAATCAGCCCATTTCCTCCCTATTAGAGTTTCAAACTCAGTAGACGATTTGGCCAGGCTATACATTAAGGAGATAGTACGTCTGCATAAGGTTTTTATGGAGATCGTGTTAGACCGAGACACGCGATTCACATCTATCTTCTAGACTCGTATCCAGGAAGCAATAGGAGTGAAGATGAAATTCAGTACCGCGTTCCACCCACAGACTGACGGGCAGACGGAATGGGTAAACCAGGTGTTAGAGGACATGCTGAGAGCTTGTGTGCTCGATTTCAAGGACAGTTGGGATGACTGTCTTCCTTATGCTGAGTTCACCTATAACAATAGCTTCCAAGCGAGTATTAGCATGGCTCCTTACGAGGCCTTGTATGGGCGCCCTTGTCGAGCACCGCATTGCTAGGCAGAGGTTGGCGAGAGAAGTTTGATTGGCCCCAAGTTGGTACAGGCGACCTCATAGAAGATCGACATTATTAGGCGTCGACTTCTTGCAGCACAGAGCAGGCAGAAGAGCTACGCCGATACGAGACGACGACCACTAGAGTTCGAGGTCGGGGACCATGTGTTTCTGAAAGTTTCCCCCATGAAGGGAGTCCTTCGGTTTGGGAAGAAGGAAGAACTCACGCCGAGATTCATTGGCCCATTCCAGATACTGGATCGAGTGGGGGTGGTAGCGTACCGCCATGCTTTGCCCACACCACTCGAAGGTGTGCACAATGTATTTCATGTATCTATGCTGAAGAAATACGTTCCTGATCCTTCCCACATTATCAAGTGGGAGCAGGTGCAGTTGAGTGAAGATGCTACTTATGTACTACGACCGACGCGTATTTTAGATAGGAAGGAGCAGGTGTTGCGTGGTAAAGTGATTCCACTTGTGAAGGTTCTGTGGACACACCACACTGAGGAAGATGCTACTTGGAAAACAGAAGTTAAGGTTCGCGAGAACTACCCTCAGATTCTCGAGGAGTACGAAAAGGTGCTAATTTTGAGGATGAAATTTTTCTTTAAGGGGGGCAGATTGTAACGTCTCGGAAAAATCCGTACAAAGACCCGAGTACCACCTCAGACAAAAATCACTTAGGACCAAATACTTTAGAAATTAAATGAAATTAACTAAGTGCTAAACTTGATTAGCTATGAAATTAGCTTGAGCCACTTTAAATACAAACTGCAAGGCCCAAAACTTATAGAATCATTAACGCTACATTACCTTGAAATCTAGGATCAATCTCTAAACCCAGTTACTCTCGGGAGCACATTGAAACTTCGTATCGGACCTGGACCGCCCGTCGAAAGTCTGATTACCGCGAAACTATACGCTTATGACCGCTTTACTAGGTTTGACAACCATCTCGGGAATCAAACCCAGAAAGCACAACTTGAGCCCGGAGCGAAGTGTGTGAGAAACGCGAATATCTTTGGAAATTGAACTCAGATTTAAGTAATTTGAGCCGTTCACTTTCGGACCAAATTTAAGGATTCAAACCGTCAGAATCTGACCCAATTACACCCTCGGATCAGGGAAAATTTCCAACACATGTCAGTGTGCTTGTGGCCCTGATCGAGTATCGATGACTGTTGAACTGAAACTGGTCTGCCACAGTTGATTCACAAATCCGATCGGACCGAAACCTTAACCTGACTTAGATCCAATGTCAGGAAGCTTAAGTCCGACCACATGTAGAAAAGGGGCCTCCAAATCAACTCCGTTGGACCGAAACGGCCAGTCTTTAGCTATAACCTAAATATACCATGGCCTTGGGGCCATTCCCATCAGTTCTGGGCCTATATAAGCCCCTTAAACCCTCTCTCTCTCTCTCATTCCATACGAATTTGGAAAACCCTAAGAGAGAAGAGAGAAAAGAGAAGGAAAGAGAGAGTAAGTGAGAGCGAGAGAGAGAGAGAGTTGGCGTCTGTTCCTAGGATTCAATCCCTTCACTCCACGTGCTTAACCATCATTCCTGTATCGCTATACGGGCAATTCTGATCCCATTCTTTGGTAAGAAAACCTAACCCTAATCTGTTTTAGGGTTTCAAATAGTGTAAGTGATGAAATAGTTAACCTATTTCATGTTATAGGTGGCTGTTGTGCCGTAGACAAAGACTTGGCGTACCAACTGAGTTTGATACTTGTTTATCGGTGAAAGGTACGGACTATAAATGTGTAGGTTATGGTTTTCAAGGCTTTCAATGTCAGCAATGATTTATGACTGACTTGATTGCTATCACATATGCTTAGATATAATGTTTCCTGTATATTACACGTATATATAAACTATGTTGAAATATATGCATTCCATGTGTTTGTTGAAATGTTTGTGTCACGACCCTAAATCTAGTATTGGTACTCCACGATTACTATACACCAGATTTTGGTTGATAGCCTTCGTAGAACTCCAATTCTTGGGACTTTCAAGTAGCACATACTAAGTCCCATAAGCGGGGCTCCACAAGGAGGATTTCTGAAAGCAAAACCAACAAACACGTTGCATTTCTCAAAATTTCATCATATGCAATATATATTACTGTGTACAACTGAGCACCTCAGGGCAAAACCAAAACATAAACCACGTCATATTTACTATACCTAATGTACATATGCAGCGTATTACAAAAAAAATACACACTGATATGTTTAACACAAAAGGACAACTGAAGTCTGTAGCCTCTACTCCTGCAGCTCCCTACTCTCACCTGAAAAAAAAAAGAAAGGAAAGCTTGAGCTACTATGCCCAGTGAGTGCGTGTGTGCCGTGAAAATGTATGTTTCATGTCATGCTCATTTAATGCACACAAATGCACAGGCTTTCAAATTATTTTTTTTTATTATATACAGAGGTGAGACTTCTACCCACTTGTAACATACACACTCTTTCAACAGTTCCACAACCTTTCATATTTCCCAATTGGATCACCAAAGTCTAAAACAGAGGTGGGACTTCTACCCACTTGTATAGACTTTTCCACCGTGGTCAACTACAGAGGTAGGACTATATAGTTCACGGGCCGAACTAGTCTAACCCACTTGTGTTACACCTCACTATCTGCCTAACAGCAAGAAGTCGTAAGTCGCCTGGCAAAACGATAGCGGACAATTTATGAGCTCGTCACACATAACCTATCTTTGCTTGCCCATAAGCAGGTCAGGTCAAATCTCTCAACTAATCGACACACGTCGGTGGGAGTCACTGCCTACTTTAGTATTTCAGCATTTCAACGCTCTGTTCTTCCACCAGGTCTAAGCATTGGTCGCTTCCAATGGTACCAATCGGGGTGTAGGGACTTTCACCTACGGACCCTCTAATCATGTCCTGTCAATTACACATTTTCGGTGTGGTGTCCAACACAAGTTATAACAAAGTATGTTCATATGAAAGTATGTTCATATGCATAAGCCCACATACGAGCACAATATGTCATGGTTTTCAAGGCAAGCATAGGACGACCTCCCTCATGTGGTCTCCTCATACATTTAAGTTCGTTATAAGGATCTCACGTAACACATCATGTATCTAGACAGTTTACATACTCATCATAGACACATCGTGTGTCACACCATAATCCACTAGGATCACCATATCATAAGATGAATCATTCACTCTCAAGCTTACAATGATACAACAACTATGAATCATGCATATGATATGCACATGACTTAGCCAATCTAACTCCAATCCGGGATTTATTCTGCTATAAAACTTCATGCTACAAGCATGCTCTTTCTCAAGAAGTAACGACATTAAAAGGATGAAGGATATTTCTTTGAAACAATTTGTCAAACAAGTAGTGGGCATACTTTGTAAGGGACAGCGAGAAACCGATAGCAATTCGTATGAATTTAAACAAAACTAACTTATCTCTATCATCCAACCTTCCATTAATAATCTCACTAATTAAACAGCAATAACCTTCAGAAAAATCCAACGAGAATATAACCCAAACGAAAATCCAACAATATTCTAACCTAAATCCAGTGAAAACATAACCCAAATGAAAATCCAGCAATATTCTAACCTAAATCCAATGAGAACATAACCCAAACGAAAATCCAGCAAGATTCTAACCTTAATACAGAAATTTCAGCACTAATTGAACCCTAAATGAAAATGCAACGATAACCTAACCCTAATACAACAATTCCAACAATAAATCCAGCAAGAATCTGACCCTAAATGAAATTCAACGATAACCTAACCCTAATACAACAATTCCAGCAATAAATCTAGCAATTTCAGCGATAACCTAACCCTAATACAGCAATTCCAGCGATAACCTAACCCTAATACAACAATTTCAGCGATAACCTAACCCTTAAACTACAATTCCAGCAAGAACCGAACACTCAAACAGAAAATCCAGCACTAATTTCACCTTTAAACAGCAAGTTCAACAATCTTCTAACCCTAACTGAAAATACAGCGAAAATCGAACCAGAAAATAGAAAATCCAGCGATAGGGTTTTGAAGGAAACCTTAACTTACACATATAAGTGCTCCTAATCTATGCACTCACCTATAATGAGCAGAGGATTAGATCTCAACCTCTTCTTCTTCTTCTTCTTCTTCTCCTTTTTCTCTTCTTCTTCTTCTCCCCAACTAGTAGAGTGCTGAAAAATGAAATGTTTGAAAGAGGGTTTTTCTTTTTATGGGTTTACAAATGGGTTTAAAGTGGCTTTTGGCTAAAATGGAGGGTTATGGGATGTATCAATCCGGGCGTCCTATTGACATGCCATTTTCGCCAGTAACTCCGTAACTTGACTACGACTACAATGATTAGGCTCTCCGACATAGGCTCTCCGACCTTATGTTGGCGGAGCCCCACCTAAAATAAGGACATAATGGTCATTTCTTAGATTGTTTAATTTTAAGTCCGTAACTTAACATTCGGACATCGGGTTGACATACGGCTTGCGGTTCGATAATAGAACAATATTATGATCAGGTCAAAATATTCTCGGGGCCAATGGACCTACAACCAACGGCTATCCAGTTTACAAACCAGATTTCTGGGGTATCGAGTCTTACAGTTTGTATGGGTATGGAATTATGATTTATGATTGCCATGATTTATGTTTAAGGATACATGATGGTTTTACGTGTGGCAACTCCTATGTGGAAGGATTTGCTACGATATGCGTTTTAACTAATTTATCACATGTATGTAATATGTGTAGTCTAAGTGTTTGGTAAATTGCCTAAATGAGACAATGCTTGATGTGATGTACCTAATAAGGGTGTTGAGATAGGATTCTCAATCCCCTTATACATAGTTAGAGGTTCCTTTATGTAACCTATCTTGCTACTATGTGATTTGCTGTTGAAATGACTATGTATGCTAACATAGACACTATGTGTTCGTTGAAATGCTGAAATGAGATTTATATTTGATTTTAGTTGTCACATGCTATCTTTGGCTACTACATGCGTATGCAATTGCTTGGAGTGTGTTTGGGGCTACGACGTAGTCCAGGCGATCGGTAATGATTTCTGAGTTAATGGCCGAGGTCGTTTCTCCACAATAGATAGGTTCGAGGAATCCGAGTCGTACTCTACTAGTCAACAGTGGTTAAGCCACGCGGAGTGCTTACACGCTCTATGTCGATCAGCTCGACGTACGCTTGTACCAGTCGAGCTTGTCAAGTAACCCGATTGACCTAATGTATGTTCACCATGTATGGACGCTACTGCTTGAATCTAAGGTACCAAACTCACCAGTGAAAAGCCCGTTTAACCTTGGTACCTTGATCCACTAAGACTCATGAGCCGGACATGGTGGTATGGGACACCGTGGTCAAGCTATCGGCCTACGCTGGGGCGACGAGCCTCCCCGTAGTGACCAGTGAGCAACCTAAACTCGTGAGCCGAATATGGTAGTATGGGACGCCGTATTCGAGCTGTCGGCCTACGATCAGGTGACGAGCCTGTATTGACCTTGAGTGTACACTAGGACTACGCTAAGGCGACGAGCCTTTCCGTAGTTGTTTTGATTATAAGCTAGGCCTGCGCTGATGGTGACGAGCCTCCCCGTAGTGACCTAAAATTTGCCTATCGTATGTGATTAACTAGAATTGACGACCCTAGATGGATCAATGTTTGGATAAATGATACAAAAGGAGGTACCTTAGCTTCCTAACCTGCTGTATGAATAAGTCTAATTAAGAACTCGGCTAATCACATACATGCACCGCATTTGCATGTGCCTTTGGGGTTTGTGTTGAGCACAGAGGAAGGGGTGCATGCCGCGATCGTAAGATGTTGTCGCAAGAGGGAGTGCAGGCGAGGGCATGCATCCTTACAACATACCATTCTTGCATTAACTGGAGTACTTAGGATATGATTGCTGTATTACTTTATCATTACTGCTTGACTGAATTGACAACATGTTAACCTTTATTTTATAGCACCATTGAGTTGATCACTCACTCCCACGTTCTGGGACTGTGCTTTAAACATCAATCAAACCCTATTGTAGTTGCAGATGATGGCGATGCTTACGAAGCAGAGCCAGACTTTTGTGATGACGAGGAGGAGTTCTCCTACATGCAGCTATCAGGCGGGTCTATGTAGACCATGTTCTGATCGATGGGGCTTACAGGGTTGCTGATTAGATGACATTACATGTTTTGTATATTTTAAAATTTTACATGTAACTAATTGACCTTGTATCATGATCATACTCAGGAGACCAACAATCACTTATATGCTTTATATATACTTGTCACAGTCTTCCGCTTGCAAAATTCAACTGTCTCTGGAGTATGATATGCTGTTTTGGTATAATCCCATTCATGTTTAACGCACTAATACGGACAACATTCAATCATCATTATCTATGTTGCATAAGTGATGTTTTGGAACTCGGGAGTTTGAGCTTATGCTCGACCCCCGATTTTCAGGGCGTTACACTGTCCAGCGCTGAACCTTGAAATTTCCATATTTCCTCGATATATCGAGAATATCTCGATATATCGAATTTCAAAACTCGATATATCGAGAAGGGCTCGATAAAATCGAACGATCTCTTGATTTTACAATGACCTTTTGTATTCTGCATTTATTGTTTTCTTCAAACACTTCATTACTTCGTGCGTTTCCCTTTTCTTCTCCTTGCATTGCTTCTTCACTGAAGCCATCCTCTCAAGCCTTCTTTGAAGCCATTTAGAGTATCGGAAGCGATCTTCGAAGCCCTTCCTCATAGTAATCAACATTGTTTGGGTAAGTTTCTCACTCTAAATCCATGATCTTTGATGAGCATCAATAGTGGTTGTGAATTTGGATATCATGGGTTTGAGCTACGAATAGTTTTGAGCAGATGGACAAAGATTTTACCTTTCTCTTTTCTTTACTTTATATTAGATGGTGGGGAGGAGATTTTTCAATGTGAATGTATGGTGTTTATGAAGAGAGTAAGCCGGTACAATGTGTGTACAGGCTTCTATAGTTCTCCTGACTGATTTTGATTGCTTTCCTATGGAAAATGGGAGATATGTCTTGTGTTTGTAGATAATGGAACTGTATTGCATTGCAATGAATAAGAAACTGGAGTTTCTAGTCATACTTTCCCAATGAACCCACCATACGTTTGGGCTAGGGCATCCGCAGAGCGGGACCCATCTGATGGACAACTCTGATATAGCAACCATGTGTGTGATGCCCCGTCACTGTTGCACATGTGGGCGGGCGCATGTAGGCGGACGCTGATGTGGGCGGGGCCTAAGGGCATGGGTGAGCTACCAGTAGGTTGGCAGGCTACTGTGTACACAGTGGGGGTTGAACTTGTCCCACATCGGAAGAGTCGTAGAAAGTTGTTGTGGTTATATGTGGGGTTCACACCTTAAAGGATACAACGCGTCCTATGGGTGAATGGTCCTGAGCTTCCGCTGAGCAGGAACAAATCCGTGAGGGTTTTCAACTAATGTGGGCGGGGCCTAAGGGCCAGGGCGAGCTACCAGTGGACCCAAAGCGGACAATATTGGATCGTAATTACAACAATGCATTTTGGGGGCAACCCTGAGAACAAAGCCGTGAGCCCTCTAGGCAAAGTGGACAATATTGTGTCCTTAGGTGGGTCATTTCATATTGTATCAGAGTCGAGGACGGCTCTGCCCTCGGTGGGGGATATTGTGACGCCCCGTCACTATTGCACATGTGGGCATGCGCATGTGGGCGGACGCTGATGTGGGCGGGTTCTAAGGGCCTGGGCGAGCTACCAGTAGGTTGGCAGGCTACTGTGTACACAGTAGGGGTTGAACTTGTCCCACATCGGAAGAGTCATAGGAAATTATGGTGGTTATATGTGGGGTTCACACCTTAAAAGATACAACGCGTCCTGTGGGTGAATGGGTCTTTAATCTTAGAAAGTCTACATAAAAGGGAAGACAACAACTGGAAAACACACACCAGAGTCATAATACAACTGTAGCGTTGTCACTGTAGCTAAATTACTGTAGCACGAGAACTGAAGTGTTGCTAAAGAAATGGTAAATATTAAGAACGTTTAGAAAAACACAGATAAAAGTAGTAACATAGAAGATATAAGCAAATAAGAAAACAACCAGTTAACACGAAAACAACAGCTATGATGGAAGATGAAGGCATAGGACGAACATGCAGATGGAGAATCAGGAAAAGGATTACTTGAAAGGGGGCTAGAAATGCAACTGAAATGAGAAAAATTATAAGGTAAAAGCTTACGAACACGAACACGAAATTTAAAGCAAACTTTTCTTTGCATAAATAAAATAGCTACAAACTCTCATAATTAAGCACTCTTATCAGCTCAAACAGTTCTTGAGAAAGTAAAGATATTCTATTACTTGATTAGATTCTCGGGAACAACAACTCTGGGAACCTGCTGAGGAGGTTCTCTATCATCGTCAAGGTCACTGAAAACCTCATCAACATGAAGATCCGGAGGCAGAGCCGGAGGTTGGGCAGTACCTTGAGGTTGTTGCATAAATGAATCCCGGATGTCATATCAGCATTAGAATCAATATCGGATGAGACATCTGAAGAGGCTGGAGAGACAGACATCAGTGCCTGAGCCTTTAGAAATGAAGCAATAACATTCAGCAGTTCTGTAGTCATGAACTCAGTAGCAGGGATTGAAGAGGCCATCATGTCAGGGGGCATAAAAGGATTATCATCCTCTATAGGTTGTTTTCCCCTAGAGGAAGAAGGAAGGGATGGCTCTTGGATCAAGACTGGTTGTGGAGGAGTAGATCGAAAAGATTGTGATGTAGGGGATGACCTAGGAACCTGAGATTTGGAAGGCTTGGGTGGTGCAAGATGGTAGGTATAAGTGGGTAAAACTGGAGGTGTAGCCCACGGGACTGAAGGAACTGGTACCCAAGGCAATTAAGGCGGTCTGGGTAAAGGCGAAGGAGAAGCAAATGGATGTGAGGGACTGCTTCTAGAGAGAAAAGACAGGCGTGCCTATGGTATCGGCTGGCTGACTGCATGTAGTTGTGTCTGGAGAAACTTTCTTTCTTTCTCCTTGTCATAGAGAACAGAAGGATCACGAACTGTGATTACAAGTTCGTAGAGTTCCTTTTCAATAGTAGCAAGTCGGGCTTCAACAACCTGGATAAGAGAGTTGTCCTTTAGAGTCTTCTGGGCAAGGCGCTTCTGATTATCAAGAATCTGCTGAAGAGCACGATTCTATCGAAGTGCATTCTCAGCTTGCCAGTTTAAAGCAGCTTCAGCTGCAGAGACTCTATGTTGTGAACCATCGTGATTCAGACCAGGAGGGTCTTTAATCTTCCACACATGACGGGTTCGATCAGCTGGGTAGTCAAAGTCCTCAGTAACGAGAAATTTCGGATCTGTCGTTGGCTCATATGCACAGACCATAGGCAGTATGGACACTGGAGAAATTAGCGGAGGCTCATACTGGGAACAATTGAGATGGGACAAGGCCTTTTGGTAGTAGGGCATAAGAGGAGGCTTTGACTGTGAGGCTGGTGGTTGTGATGGAGGAGGTTTAGGCTTTGGCGGAGCAGGCTTGCATGTAGGAGAAGGGACAAACAACAGCTATTTCTTTTTGTCATTCTCAGCTTGCCAGTTTAAAGCAGCTTCGGCTGCAGAGGCTCTGCGCTGCGAACCATCGTGATTCAGACCATGAGGGTCTTTAATCTTCCACACATGACGGGTTCGATCAGCTGGGTAGTCAAAGTCGTCAATAATGGGAAATTTTGGCTTTGATACCAAAAACAAGTAATCATTTTCCTGATTCTCCATCTGCATGTTCGTCCTATGCCTTCGTCTTCCATCATAGCTGCTGTTTTCATGCTAACTGGTTGTTTTCTTATTTAGCACGAAAACAATAAGTTAGCACGAAAACAGCTTATCGAACCCGTCACGTGTGGAAGATTAAAGACCCTCCTGGTCATGACTTTCTAAGCTCCTCTGGTGGGGTGTATAACCACCACAACTTCCTATGACTCTTCCGATGTGGGACAAGTTCGGTGGGGGATATTGTGACGCCCTGTCATTGTTGCACATGTGGGCGGGCGCATGTGGGCAGGGCCAAAGGGCCTGGGCGAGCTACCAGTAGGTTGGCAGGATACTGTATTGGCAGGCTACTGTGTACACAGTGGGGGTTGAACTTGTCCCACATTGGAAGAATTGTAGGAAGTTGTGGTGGTTATATGTGGGGTTCGCACCTTAAAGGATACAATGCGTCCTGTGGGTGAATGGCCCTGAGCTTCCGCTAAGCAGGAACAAATCCGTGAGGGTTTTCGACTGATGTGGGCGAGGCCTGAGGGCCTGGGCGAGCTACCAGTGGACCCAAAGCGGACAATATTGGACCGTAATTAGAACAACGCGTCCTATGGGTGAATGGCCCTGAGCTTCCGCTGAGCAGGAACAAATTTGTGAGGGTTTTCAACTGATGTGGGCGGGGCTTGAGGGCCTGGGCGAGCTACCAGTGGACCCAAAGCGACAATATTTGACCGTAATTGGAACAACGCATTTTGGGGGCTGTAACGCCCTGAAAATCGAGGGTCGAGCATAAACTCAACTCCTGAGTTCCAACGCATCACTTATGCAACAAAATGAATGATGATTGAATGTTGTCTGTATTAGTGCATTGAACATGAGTGAGATTAAGCCAAAACAACATATCATACTCCAGAGATAGTTAAATTTGCAAGCAGAAGATTGTGATAAATATATAAAATATAAAAACTATGGTAAGTCTCCAGAGTGTGATAAGGTTACCAGGTTAATGAATTACAAGTACAATTCAAATTATACCAAATATGTAGTGTCATCTAGTCAACATCCCTATAAACCCGTCGATCAAGACACGGCTCACGTGAAGCCGCCAGAAAACAACCAATACGAGAAAGCGTCATAGTCAATGCAAAGGTCCGGCTCCGCCTCAGGAGTAGCGTCGCCATCTGCAATCAGACAAAGTGTGGTGGGTGTTCGGAACATCGTCCCGTAACATGGGAGTGAGTGATCAACTCAGTGGAACAATAAAGCATAGGTTAACATGTTATCAACTCAGTCAAGCAGTAATGATAAAGTAGTACAATCAAATAATTCTAAATATTCTTATTAATACAAGTATGAATGCAGTCATGATGTATGCCCTTGCTAAACCACCCTCGTGCGACACCATCTTATGTTCGCAGCATGCTTTCATCCCTCAGTGCTCTACATCTTCCAGGCATATGTAATGCAATGATGAGCATGATTACCGAGTTTTTATTAGTCCATTTCAAACAACAGTATTGGAAAACTAAGGTACCTCCCTTGTATCATTCCCAAACATGATCCATTCTAGGGTCGTCAGTCCTAGTTAATCTCATACGATGGTGTGTTTCTAGGTCACTGCAAGGGCTGTCAGGGCTGTTACACGGAACCATTACACCACTCCCACATCACCCTTTTAACGGTTCATCACTAAATTGATACAGGCCTAACTCATACTCTATACACTGCGGCAAAACTCGTCGCCTCACCGCAAATTCAGAGTATGCTTAAGGTCACTACAAAGGGCTGCCAGGGCTGTTGCTCGCAGTCGTTGCACCACTCCCCCATCACCTTATCAATGTAGGCCGACAACACGAATATAGTGTCCCATACCACAATAATCGGCTCACGAGTCTGGTTGCTCACTGGACACTATGGGGAGGCACGTGGCCCTAACGTAGGCCGACAGCTCGACCACGGTGTCCCATACCAACATGCCCGGCTCATGAGTCTTAGCGGATCGAGGTACCATGGTTAAAAGGAATTTCACTGGTAAGTTTGGTACCCTAGGTTCAAGCAGTAGCATCCAAACATGGTGAACATACATTAGACATATCGGGTTACTTGACGAGCTCGGCTAGCTCGAGCGCACAACAAGTTGAACGATTTGAAGCGCGTAAGCACTTCGTGTGGCTAACTACTATCGCCAACCGAAGTACGACTCGGGTTCGTCGAACACATCTCACGTGGCAAATGAATCTCAACCACGAATTCAATCCCGTTACCGATTCCTGGACTATAATCATAGCCCCAATCACATTCAATTGTAGTTAGTTAAAGCAGTAATGGATCAAGGTTCAAATCATACAATTAAAGTCTGATATTATCCGCTTAGGGCTGCTAGGGCTGTTACACGCACTCGTTGCACCACCCCCCATCACCCTTCACGGATTTTTATGGAATACAACTTAAACATGTAAAGTAGTCAGAGCAAAATTAAATAAACAAGTAATTCAAACATGCTAACAAGCATGTTATAAAACACAATGCAAACAGAAAATTCAAACACATACGTTTCATAAACCAGTAAATGGTTAAACTAAACAACTTACATGAAGGAAATCATGCACATCGCTAAGGCAGTTGAGAATCCTATCTCAACACCTTTATACATTACAGTTTACTAACTACTACTCGTACAACCATTCCAACAAATATTTTAGATTACATACATCAACATACCTGACGTATGTTGATCTCATAGGTATTAGACCAAATCCTTTCACTAGGGAGCTGCCCCATGGATAACACGCGCGCACCCACGACGGATGGTCATAGCAAGCAGGAATCCAAGTTCCATATACATTCAGTCATTTCCACAAACACTTGGGCTACACATTTTAACATATATAGTGTATATTGGCCGTGGCATGATTTAGGGCAAATCCTTTTGTCAAAGGGGTATCGCCAATACAACAATCATATATCCATGACAATTAGTCATGGCGAGCACGAATGAGAATTTTATACTCATTCAGTCATTTTCACAAACACTTAGAATACACTCTTTTAACATACATAGTGTATATTAGCAAAAACATGTATTAGGACGACCCTTTCGCCAAATAAGTATTTTATCCATATATATTATATTCATACAACAAATAATCATGGCAAACAAATTTTCAAAATTTATACGTATACGGTACTTTCTACAAATACCTAGAGTATGTAAAATTCCATATTCTTCATCTTTAATCGAAACGGAAAACAGACAGCACTTTGTACATGTGCAATTGCATGTAGATCATGAATCTATCATTATCTGACATTGAAAGTGTTGAAAACCATAACCTATACACCTAAAGTCCGCACCTTTTGTCGTAGAATCGGAAAGAACTCAATAGATTTGCTAGGCTTTCGTATACGGCAGTTTGGCGACCTATAGAACGAAATAGGTTAGCTATATCATAACCTATAACTATCAAAACCCCAAATCAGATTAGGGTTAGAGTTTCTTACCTAGAAACGGAGCCGGAATCACCGGGAAAGCAATTAGAAGGAAGCGGTTAAGCACGTATAGCGGCAGGGAAGCAAGGTAGAGAGATGCTCCCACTTTTCTCACACTTTCTCTCTCTTTTCTCTCTTCTCTCTCTAGGGTTTGTCTTAAATTCGTATGGCTGTGAGAGAGAGGGTTCTAAGGTCCTTATATAGCCTAAAAATACACTAAAATAGACTTATGGACAAGGTATACTTAGGTTATAACCAAAGTGACCCTATTCCAGCTCAATGGAGGACTTCCGGCGGGCCCTCTTGAGCCAAAGGTCAGATTTAAGCTCACTAACACTGGATCTACGTTTAGTTAAGTTTTCGTTTCAGTCGGGATTCCAAATTGCAAATGGCGGACTAGTTTCAGTTCAACGGTCAGCGGATCTCGATCGGAGATTTCAAGTACACTGACCTGAGTATGAAATTTCCCCTGATCCGAGGGTGTAATTTGGTCAGATTCTGATGGTCTGGTTGCTTAATACAGATCCGCAAGCGAGACGTACCAGATTTCATAAATTCATATTTTATTTTGAATTAATTTCACATTTCTCACACTCCCCGCTCCGAGCTCAAGCGAATAGTGCTGGGATACTATCTAGATTTGATTTCCGAGATGGTTGTCAAGCCCAGCAAGGCGGTCCTAATTCCTTAACTTCGTTTTAATCGGACTTCCGACGTGCGGTCCAGATCTGATACGGAGTTTCAAGATGCTCCCGAGAGCAACCGGGTAATGAGATTGATCCTAGATTTTAGGGTAACCTAGCGTCAGTGATTCTACAAGTTTTGGGTCTTGTAGATCGTATTTAAAGCGATTGGTGCTAATTTCACAGGCACTCTATTTTAACACTGGCTAATTCTCGCCTAATTTCTAAAGGATTTAGTCCTGAGTAATTTCTGTCTGAGGTGGTACCTGTGCCTTTGTAGTTTGTATATAAAGTGATCCAAGTTATACTACTTAGTTAGTTTAAGATAGTGTCTAGGGTGAAAGTACTTAGAAAAATTGAAAGAACAAGATGGTGAAGGGTGGGATTTGTGAAGGAAATGGGTTAAGAAGCGATTTTAGACTGTGGGATTCAGTTCTGACGAGTTAATAAGGTGTTATGAGCAACCCATTGCCTAAGGATGTCTAATTCCAGGTTGGCAAAAATCTGGGATGTTACAGGTGCAACTCTGAGAACAAAGCCGTGAGCTTTTTGGGTAAAGCGGACAATATTGTGTCCTTAGGTGGGTCATTTCAAGAGATGTTTAGGATATGAATCATACCAATCAAGTTCTTCTCTTGCATCACTTGTGACTAAATGTGTTGCTTCAAAGAGCAAACAAGAAATACCTTCCGAATGGAACATACTGAAAAATACAAAACAACCGAAAATGTAGCAAAGAGAACTCCACCTGACATGACTGAAACGATGGAGGAGTTACTAAAACAGGTAGCTCAACTGAATCAAAAAACTGAAGAATTGATGAAGCAAGAAAATCTCATTCAACCCAAAGAATTCAAAGAATTCCTTATTTATCAACCTCAAGGAGAAAAATAAAAGAAAGCATCCTTTCCAAAGAAGATGATAAATAAATGGGTAACCAAAAACAAGAACAATTGCCTTGTAATTCATACCGCACTAAAAGCAGGCAATAGTTCACAATGGTATCTCGATAGCGGTTGCTCCATACATATGATTGGGGACCGAACCCAATTTTGTGAATTATTCAGAATTTGAATGAGAATGTTCTTTGTGTAGAAGGATTAAAGCACAATCTTCTAAGTATTTCTCAAATCTGCGACAAAGAACACTCTGTCTCATTCTCTAAAGATATGTGCGAGATCTCAAATCTCAAAGGAAAGCTAATCATGAAAGGTCTTCACACTAATGATAATTGTTATGTGATAGATAGTAAAGGAGACAGTACCCCATCCATGAGATGCCACATGGCCTTAGATACCGAGTCCAAGTTATGGCATCAAATACTTGGACATGTACACTACAAGAATTTGGCCAAGCTATACTAAAAAAACTTGGTGAGAGGACTGCCTATGATTAAAAAGAAAGAGAAGATTGTATGTGGTGATTGTATTAAAGGCAAACAAATTAAAATTGGTCACAAAAAGACAACAACCATATCAACTTCAAAAGCACTTGACCTACTACATATGGATCTAGTGGGTCCCACCAAGGTTGAGAGTTATGGAAAAAAGAGATACTTCCTGGTAGTGGTAGATGATTACTCCAGATTTATTTGGGTTGCTTTTCTTCGGGAGAAATCTGATGTTTTTGATGAATTCCTAAAAATGACTAAATGACTCCAAAATGAAAAAGAATATTGTATCAAAAGAATAAAGAGCGATCATGGTGGGGAATTTGAGAATGAGAGATTCCAGAAATTCTGTGATCAAAATAGAATTCAACATGAATTCTCAGCCCCCAGAACACCATAACAAAATGGAGGAGTGGAAAGAAAGAATAGGGTGTTGCAAGAGATGGGCTTAATAATGCTTAATAGTAAAAACATGGCTAAAAGTTCTTGGGTCGAAGCTATAAGACCCCTATCCTAGCCCGTATCGTTCCGTAGGCCTACGCGGTCATCCTGGTCGAATTCTAGCGACTCACGATCTGTTATCAGTGTTTGTGCACGATCCTGAGTCGTGTCCCGTATCCTAAAGTCGCCTCGACTCGAGACTTGTATCCTTGCGACCGCGCCGTCGCCGAGTCTCGCGTGTCGAGGCGATACCCAGGCCAGGAGATGTGGGCCCGCATTTAGTTCGAGGAAAACGTCATGCAAGAGAAACATGTCAAATCAATCACCTCACATGTCAAGTACATGTCCCATCCCCAAGCAACCCAAAGTCAACTCTCTCTCTCCACCCATCCCTTTTCAAGTACACCCATCACTCACCCATCCCTCTCTCTCTTACAACCTCTCTCTCTCATCTCTCTCTCATCTCTCTCTCATTCTCCCAAGAAATCCCAAGAACTCCCAACGTCCAAGCTTTCCTCCATTTTTCCACCACCATGAAGCTTCATACCCCATTATCCAACCTCTAAAATCAAATCTTAACAATTGATTCTTTCTCCTTGGAGCTAGATCACCCTAGTGTGGAGGAATAGTTTTGAAGGTGGGTGATTTTATTTTATGGATTTAGGGCCCACATGGTGGGACCCATCTTGTTGTATGTATTGTATAGAGGGGCCCATAGTGGCGGGGCCCCTCCTCCATCCATTTTTCTCTCTATCTCTCTCTCCTCTGCTTGAATTTTTTTGGCCCACCTGACGTGAATTAATCCGGGTCATCTAGACGGTGCTGGACGCACCTTGATGCAGTGCTGGACGCACCTTGCTAAGGTGCTGGATCACCTTGCTGGAGTGTGGTGTCCACACCGTTCAACATCATGGTCGGTGGGGCCCACTAGTTATATCCAGACCGCCCGTCTATTTGCTTGCATGGGACCCGCCTATAAGTATTTGTTGTATATCCCAAACCGTCTGTCCCTTGGAAACGGCGGGGCTCACTGCCATCCAACGTCAACATGTGTGTGGCCCCACCATGATGAATGTGCTGTATCAACCGTCCGTCCGTCCGTCTGGACGTGACCCACAGTGATGTGGATTTCATCCACGTCGTGCATCTATTTTGTTGCATCAGCAGCAGTTACTGCTGACATCAGCAGTTTGTGGGACCCACCTCTCATAATGTGTGAGATCCACACCGTCCACTACTGTGTGGGCCACCATGATGTATGTTTATATCTACACTGTCCGTCCATTCCGCCAGCCCTGGACCAACATGATTCATACATTTCATCCTGGCCGTCCATCAATGATCGTCCAGTGTTGAACATGTGTTTTGCATATTACAAATATATATATATATATATATATATATATATATATATATATATATATATATATATATATATATATATATATATATTATTTCATATGATGGTGGGCCCTACGTGGGACCCACCCACGTGGACGGATTGGCTGGTACCTCACACCACCCATGTCTGTTGCACCATCAACAAATTCTATGGGGCCCACTTCGATAATGTGTCGTATATCACACCGTCCAATGCTTGGATGGTGCTGATCTACCGAAAAGGGTGGATGGTGATGTGGTAACCACCTTGATATATGTGATTTATATCCACATCGTCCAGACCATCTGGACGGTGCTGGACAGTTTAGACAGAGGAGTAGTGCCCCGTATGATGTATTTTAACCACGCTGTCTACCATGTGGCCACACCGTGATGTATTTATCCACACTGTCCAGATTGTGCTGGACGGTGCTGGACTACGTTTGAACAGTGCTGATTTACGTGGACAATATTTGGACAGCGCTGATTTACATGGTCAATGTTTGGGCGGTGCTGATCATCATTAGTGTGTCACATGGGACCACCATGATATATGTGATTCATCCACACCGTCCACTGTTTGGGATGGGGGACCACCATGATGTATGTGTTGTATACGAAGCACCCATCCATCTTACCAGTAAGGTCGTGGGCCCCATTATCTTATGAGATCCACCATGATATATATATATATGTGTGTGTGTGTGTGTTTGTTATATACACTCTGTTCATCCATTTTTTAAAGGACCATGGGCCGCCCGGCAAGCCCACTGTGATGTGTATCCAAGACCGTCCGTTCTTTGTGACATCCAATGGGCCCACCTGTATTATATAAGGCCCAACTGTTGTGTATATATGACCCATGTGATGGGGCTCACTTGTTGTGTATTTGAGGCCCAGGTATGTAACCCACCTATGAAGTATATTTGAGGCCCACTTGCGATGTATTCGAGGCCCATGGGCGATGCCTTATGCGATGTATACGAGGCCCGTTGTTCTGACCCATCTTGATGTATATTGGCCCATTGGTACGACCCATATAGTGCGACCCACTTATTGTATTTGAGACCCATGGGTTACGGCCCATTATGATGTATATTGAGGCCCATGGGTGTCGTAGCCCATTATGATATATTTGGGGCCCATGGGTTGTGGCCCATGGTGATGTATATTAGGCCTGTATGAGTGGCCCATTGTGATATATTTTCAGCCCATTGTGATGTACACGAGGTCTATGAGTGAGGCCCAATGCGATGAATGTGCGGACCAATGTAATGTGTGATTTTACTATAATATATGTAATGATGTTTATATGGGCCACTACTTGGGAGCAATGTTGGTTAAATGTCCACATCGATGGGCAGTGATGGTTAAAAGTCCACATTGTGACCTTCCTTTAGGCCTAGTTGGGCCCATTCTCATCATTCTCTAGTGGGTTAACCTAAGCGAATGGGCCCCATTGATATTTCTTGGACCATCATCAACCATCCATCTATGGCCCCCGCCTTGTGCCGATTTTGATTGTCAAGGCCGATTTCGATTGTCGAGGCCGATTCTGATTATCGAGGCCGATCCGATTGTCGAGGTCGATTCCGATTGTCGAGGTCGATTCTGATTGTCAAGGCCGATTCTATTGTTGAGGCCGATTTCGATTCTGATTGTCGAGGCCAATTTCGATTGTCGAGGCCGATTTCGATTTTCAATACTGATTTCGATTGTCGAGGTCGATTTCGATTATTGATACCGATTCCGATTGTCGATACCGATTCCGATTGTCGAGGTCGATTGTTGAGGCCGATTCCGATTCCGATTCCGATTGTCGAGGCCGATTGTTGAGGCCAATTTCGATTGTCGAGGCCGATTCTGATTGTCGATACCGATTCCTTTTGTCGAGGCTGATTCGAATTGTCGATACCGATTCCTATTGTCGAGGCCGATTGTTGAGGCCGATTTCGATTCTAATTGTCGAGGTCGACTATCGAGGCCGATTCCGATTGTCAAGGCCGATTGACAAGACCCATTGTGATGTATATGTGGTCCATATTTAAGGCCCATTTGTGATGTGTATTTAGCCCGTGTTGAAGACCCATTGTGATGTATATTATGCCTATATGATGAGGCCCATTGCGATGCATTTGAGGGCCAGGTGATGGAGTCCATTGTGTTGTATATTGGGCCCATGGGACAGGCCCATTGTGATGTGTATTAAGCCCTTGAGTGGGGCCCATGGTGTTGTATATTAGGCCCTTTGTGAGGCCATGGGTCCACTATATGTTAGGCTCCATGTGGGCCACTCCCTAGGGGCAATGTTGGTTAAATGTCCACATTGTTGAGGCTAACTGTCAATGCTGATTATCGAGGCCAGTTATTGGACCGATTATGAGTATGTGATAGCATAACATCATGATACATGCACATACGCATCATCTGCATGTTTGTTATGAGATGTGGTTGACTATTGCAAATGTCATTGGGTAGGTTGTTATGAGACTCCCCGATAGGCAGAGGTTATCTCACATGAGCGCATGGGATGCGCAGGATTGATGCATGATTGGATTGTATGACTCATGCATCTTGCATTGTGTGTTATAATTACTGTACGCCTTAACGACATCAGGGTCGTAGCCTCCACAAGCATACCGTGGATGGCTAGATTGGACACCTAAAATCTGTTACTAGCATCGGACCACCATAGATGACCCTAAGTGAAAATCCCTAAACCCTCTTGGTACCAGAGGATGCCCCAACGTCGAGACCGAGTGGATATATATGAGCGCATGAGGGCCGTATACCAGTAGGCAGCGTCTCCCATTGTGTCGTGGTGGGTCGGGAGGGGGTATGGCCTTACCCGCCTGAGGGAGTAGGCATAGCTAGGTTAAGTTTGACCAGCTCGTGAATGGGACCGCTATCGACGTGCCGGGTAGATATTGGCTGACTATTGGCAGGCGGATAGTGAGGTCTCTTCCACTTACTCAGTTGTGCGCTTGATGGGATGACAAGCTGGTGTAGAGTGTACTAGACCCCGGTAATCATCCCAAAGATGTACAGTACTGATTTATGGAGCAGGAGTTGCATACTCATTCATTCATTCACTATCCACTCTGGTTGGTGGTGCGCAACTATTTGTTACGTGTACCTTCGCAATGGCCAGGATTTTGGTTGGGGCGCACGACTAACCTGAGATCAGGAGTTTACCACATTGAGTCTGACTATCCAAATTAGGCATGGGACTGGTTTGGATAGAAGTCCCTTGTGATGGACCCTATAGCCTGTGATACTACGTACTGCCATCCCGACTTTACACTCCAGCATAATCATTCCATGTGCACTGCATATTGCATTACATCCACTCCATATGACATTTTGGGTTATTATGTTTCTGCATTTATATGGTCTAGGTACGACTGACATTATTCGTGAACTCGTCAAGAATTGTATATTGCATTGCATCCTCGACATCTGATATTTGGCTCTTTATGACTCCTCATTTGCATAGCTGATCTATATTGCGTATTCTGATATTGATTGACTCATGGACTTGTCAGTATTTCCGCTTACTTTGATATTGTATGATTCATGATCTTACCAGTATTTTCTATATTGTATGATTATGGCATTTATTGAATACTTGACACTTACCTTGTACACACACTTACACCACCCTCTAAGCTTTCTATAAGCTTATGCACGATAGATGCGTGCTGGTAATATTAGGTTGCAACAGCACGGAGCTTAGAGCATGTAGCTGACTTCTCGAGCTTTGATTTTGGCATATGTATTTCCCTTTTAGCATTGTATTCAAATGTTTATATTAATGGATATGTGATGATGATGTTGCCTTTGTGATTTGGGTAGACTTGTGGTTATGCTTCTTACAAGATAAATGTATGTTGAAAAATCCTCCTTGTAGGATCCCAGGATCGGAATCTGGCGTATGTGCGCTAGGAGCTGAGAATGGGGTACTACGGAGGCTGTCGGCACCGGATTCGGTGATTGAGAATTTTGTGAGCTCGGTATCCAAGCCTGGGGCGTGATAGAAGCTGTCAACACAGCTTGCTACATAGTGAGTTGAGTGTATCTTAGAGCAGGATTAAACAAATTAAACTCCGTATGAGTTATGGTGTGGAAAACCATCTAGTGTCAAGTATTTTTGTGTCTTCGGTAGAAAATGTTATATACTTAAAGATAGAGAACAACTATGCAAATTTGACTCTAAAAGCGACGACAGTATCTTTCTTGGATATTCACTGAATAGTCGAGCCTATAAAGTATACAATTTAAGGACACTCACTATTCAAGAAATTGTCAATGTGGTTGTTGATGACCAACCTCATGACGACAATGGTCCTTCAATTGATATAGAGGATGATGTGGAACCTTGTATAACAAAAAAATCAAATAACAAATCCATCTCCTCTTCTGATCCTTAGTCGTTCAGTAATATACCTTTCATTAAGGATCATCCTTAAAATCAAATCATTGGAAACCTAATGAAGGTGTAAAAACTCGACGACAACTTGAGGGTATTTACAGTCATCTCTTCTTCACCTCAAAGATCAAACCAAAGAATGTTGTAGAAGCATTACAAGATAAATTCTGGATTACAGCCGTGCAAGAAGAACTACAACAATTTATAAGAAATGAGGTGTGGCAACTAGTTCCCAGACCAAAAGACACAAACATTATTGAAACCAAATGGATCTTCAAAAATAAATCTGATGAATCTAGAAATGTAGTAAGAAATAAGGTAAGACTCATAGCACAAGGATATTCTCAAATTGAGGGCATTGATTTCGATGAATCATTTTCCCCTGTAGCTTGTCTCGAATCTATTCGAATTCTCATGTCCATTGCATGTGCCCTTAAGTTTAAATTATTTCAAATGGATGTGAAGAGTGCTTTTCTCAATGGTATTCTTGAGGAAAAAGTGTATGTAGAACAACCAAAAGGATTTCTAGATCCTAAATCTCCTCAACATATATACCTATTAAGCAAAGCTCTCTACGGTCTCGAACAAGCACCCTGAGCATAGTATGAGTGCTTAACTCAATTTCTGTTCAATCACTAGTTTTGTGGAGGGAGTGTTGATAAAACGTTATTCGCAAAAAGGACCGGGAATGCCTTACTAATTGGCCAGATTTATGTAGATGATATTGTATTTGGTTCCACATGTGAAGCTATTGCTCATGAATTTGTTGAACTGATGAAATCAAAATTTAAAATGAGCATGGTAGGTGAGCCGAATCTCTTCCTCGGTTTACAAGTTAAACAAATAGCTAATGGGATCTTTATAAGCCAGTCTAAGTATGTAAAAGAATTAATAAAACAATTTAGACTTAAATCTAGCCATACTTATCATACTCCCATGAGCACCACACTCAAACTTTCCAAAGATACTCAAGAGTGTGGATCAACATTTGTATCGAAGCATGATAGGTAGCTTGCTATATTTAACCGCAAGTCGACCTAACATAGCATTTAGCGTAGGTGCATGCACTAGATTTCAGGCTGATCCTAAAGAGTCTCATCTATTTGCAGTTAAACGAATTATCAAGTTTGTGGCGGGAACTACTGAATTCGGCTTATGGTACCCCTTGACACATCCACTATTATTGTTGGGTACTCAGACGCTGACTGGGCTGGAAATATTGATGACCTCAAATCAACCAGTGGTGGTTGTTTTTATATTGGAAACTATCTTATATCTTAGCATAACAAAAAACATAACTCTATATCTTTATCTACTGCCGAGGCCGAATACATTGCACCGATAGTTGTTGCGCACAACTTATATGGATGAAGCAAATGTTGTTGGATTATGATATTACTCAATCTACAATGACATTATTCTGTGATAATACTAGTGCTATTAACATTTCCAAAATTCAGTTCAACATTCTTGAACAAAGCACATTGACATTCGACATCACTTCATACGTAAACTTGTCGAAGAAAATGTTATCATATTAGAACATGTGCCCATTGAGCAACAACTTGTCGATATACTAACTAAACCACTGGATACCAACAGATTTGGAAATCTTCAAGAATCTATTGGAATATGCGCGGTCTAATCCTGTCTCAACTAGCCTACTTGTGATTATTGTTATATCTGAGGATCTGCTGCCTCATCTTCGTATATGTACAGCTTATATATAATTTTGTTGCCCTTTTTTTTCTTGTTGTTTGTTATCCTGTTAATTACTCTTATATTTGTTTAACTATTTTCTAACAAATGATTCCAGCACAAATGGTTAAAGAAAAAGGTAAGGCGCCTGCTAAAGGAGAAACTTTGACATGAAGAATTGCCAATCGACTGTCATTCAACTCTCATCCTCTAAACATGGGTCTAGAAAACGATACCGTGTTTGAACATTTGGTCAAATATTCCTACATAGAACCTTATGAGATTGACCTATATCTAGGTTCTATTGGGTGGCACAATCTACTCTATTTTGGGGGAGAGGTCCAATATGACCTTGTTCATCAATTCCTAAAATCTTGTCATGATACACATGATGACCCCCCCCCCTCTCGATCAACATTAATTTCATGAATACAACCAAGGACATAACTCCTGAAATGCGGAGTCACCTACTAACACTTAGAGTTACCCATACACCCCCAATTAAATGCCCATTGAATCATCTTGGTGTTTAGGGCAAAGTAACCAAAGCCATATGTGACAGCTTGACAATTCCAAGAAACAAACGAAACTTCCTATCCTTCACACATTTGGACTCCACCTTCAAAGTTCTACATAATATTCTGAGTACAAATGTGTATCCGTGTGAAGTTTCTGGAGATATGCTCTCTCCGTTTGTTCTTAATATCTTATATGATATTCATCAAGGAATTGAGATTTGCCTACCCAATCTCATCCTACGACAATTGATGCTTGTCATCCAAGGAAAACATTGTTCAAGTCTCCCATTTTCAAGTCTTATTTGCAAACTCTCCAAAATTTTAGGATTACCGCCTACCCATGATGTCGTGTATCCTACTTTTGTTTCACTTAAGACACTCTAGCTAATCACTTTAAAAGTGTTTGTAAACATTTACGAAGCTAGCCACACTGATAGGAGTGGAGATGATGCTTAGAACACTCCTCTACCAACTGCTCAAGACTCCTGCCACACACCGATGCCGGCACCTAGTCCAATCTCAATGAGCACTCACCAGTTCCTTCGCCAACATGACCTTATCCGACAACTTCTTAACAGTCAATCAAATGTCAAAGCTCGAATCCAGCAATGTGAAAATCGCCTCTCTAGAATCGAACTGCGTCTCGACGCTTTTTAACATACCGGAGAACATATCACGGAATTGCTTCTTACTTGACATGGACACACTCCTCCCTATGAGGATGGTCCGTCAAGATGATGTCCACATGATCTCTATTTTCTGCTGGATGCTACATTCTATTTTTCTTTTTGGATATTTATGCCCTTGAGGGCTTCTTCTTTTTGGATGATGATTATGCTACCCAACCTTGGGGTAGTTACTTTGGATAATTTTGGTGGATAAATGATGATATCTAATTACCTTCTTTTTTATATGCTCATGCCATTTCTGTCATATATTAGCATATTTCTTACAAGCATGATTAGTTCACATCTAGTTCTTATGCTTCATTCCTATATATTATGAACTTATGTGATTTCTAAGATTCTCCCTCCATCTTTGGTTATACACATACTTCAGTTATATTGGTTTATTGCTTAACCTTTCTCAATCACTGACAAAAAGGGGGAGAACATTCAATGCTCCCAAGTTTGATGTTGTTTTATGTTTCTTGAATCTTAATGCAGGAACTTAGGGGGAGCATGAACAATGAGGGAGCATGATTAACTCTAGAATAGATTTATTTAAAATTTTCTCATGTACTGAGTTGATTGTAATATCCTAGGGTTGGTTAGTTTGTTTTTGTCACGTAATTGATAAATGGGGAGATTGAAAGTGCCCTAGTTTGTCAAATTACATAAATGTTGAGTCTGTCTCTACCAAGTCCTAAGACAAAGATTTCAAGATGAAGACCTCAACCAGAGAGAAGCTCGAGTGCTCCAAACAGGTCATGAAGCCTCAGTTCCCTAAACCAAATCCTAAGGTATATGATTCCCATCCAACTTAAAACTTACATCTAAAAGCATTATAAAACATCTTGGTAAGCTTAAGTAAGAAAAATACTTAGAATGTTGGTGGAATGAAAAATGCATTGAATTGACAGATCGATTATATCGATTTGTGAAAAGGCAAGCTTAAGAAGTCCTGGGGGGGGGGGGGGGGGGGGGGGTGAATAGGACTATGCTAAATAATCGAATAAAGTGCTAAATAAATCAGAGATCTCAATTGTACTAGTATTGAAACATTAATTCAAACTGATTCGTAGGACAACCTTCACCCAAACAAGTTTAGGCAGGACAACCTTATTTTACGAATTTTATAAGAATCAAAATTCCAAATTGAACAAGAGTAAATAAAACTATCTATTACAAACATCCACCACTTTAGCATAAAAGAAATTACAATCATTCACCCTAAAAGTAATAAAAGCATTCACTACAACACCAAGAATTATAGTGGTTCGGTGTGTCAACAACTGTTCTCAAACTGTCACACCTACTTTACTACCAAGATTACTAACCATGTAATCTCGGCTTTCACTGTGAATAAGCTTTTCACAAGGTCACCTTAAAACCTGATACATTTATGATTTTATTGGGCTATTACAAACAACGAAACCCTTCACTGAGATTTTCTGGCTATCTCAGAAAAACCAAATACAAAACATAAATGAATACTTATCTTCACTGTAGAAGAAGCTGTAGCCGTAGAACCGTTTTTCTGGAATCACGAGAACCGTTTTTCTAGAATCACGAATGTTCAATGTTCAGTCCGATAGAAAAGGTCCAGGGTTCTATTGATTTTAATTAGATTTAAAATAATGGCTACTTGTATTAATTCCTTTAAATCTAAAAAAGATGAGTATTCTCTCTTTTTTTAGAATCAAAATGATAGAATTAGAGATTAAGGAATTTAAACAAAAAACTATAAAATGATTTATAAATACCGCTTGATAGCTTGACAATAAGTGAGGCTTCTTTCTTTCTTGAATAAGGACTTTGATAGGCTTGAATTGTATTTTCGGATTGAGAAATAACCTCAATTTATAAGTAAAGAAGTTGTTACTTTGACTTGTCTAAGACAGTCTTCGACTCGTCTAAGCACCAGATTTAGTTCCAACAAATTTTTAATTTTGAGCGGGATAAGATCTAATAGATCTTTGACTCGTCGAAGGCAATTCTCGACTGATCGAAGGCCCCGCTCAACTAGTCGAGGGTCCAGCTCAACTGGTCGAAGGAGCTAAATTTGAACTGATTTTTCATTGCTGGACTTCGAGTCAAGGAACGCTCGGTTTGAATGAGGTCGTTCGACTGGTCGAAGAAGGAACAAAATTTTTGTTACACTTCAGCTGGTGCTAGGACTGGTTGAGAAATGCTTAGACTAGTCGAGTCAAAACTTAGGTTGGTTGAAACTCAGTCAATTATAAGTATAAAAACCCAATTTTAAATATGTTTTGAAAACACCTAAACCTAAGGTCTCTCAAGGGTATATAATACATGTATGGACTGAACTTCATTGCCTTGAAGTATGTTAGAGACTTGAACTTCTCAAAGGAGCTTGATCTTCTATTAGAACTTTAGTAGATCGAGCTTAGTCTTCAAGTAGAGCTTGAGTTTGATTTTCAACTTGAGCTTGACTTGAACTTCAACTGGAGTTTGTCTTGAACTTCAACTTAAGTTTAATTTGAACCTCAACATGAGCTTGACTTGAAGATCATTTGCTAAGATGTTTTGACAAGACGAAATTTGACAAACAAAGTGTAAAATGTGCTTATAGTACTTACAATTTGCAATCGAAGGAATCTTCGATATTATCAAAGATCGTTCGATACTATCGATATATGGTCCCATTTTGTCCAGCAACAAAATGAATTATCTGTTGGAAATCTCGATAATATTGAATACAGTTTGATAATATCGAAATTCATACTTCGATAGATATTGAACCCTATTCGATAAATCGACTCAGGGACTTCCTTTAAACAGAAGACATTCTAAAAAGTGTTCATCGATAACATCGAGTAACCTTCGATTATATCGAGAGCAAGTTCTCGATAATATTGAAGCATACTCGATAACATCGATTAATTAGAACATTTCGTCTAGCAAGCTATCTTTACATATCATCTAATCGAATGATATCGAAGATCATTCGATATTTTGAAAATTCAAATCTCGATAATATTGAAAGAGTTGATAATATCGATTTCTAGGACAAAATCTTCAAGCAGCTAAAGGTACATTTCTAAAGAGAAACCAAACGGGATCGATCCATCTCTCAATTATATCAAAGTGCACATCGATAAAATCAAGCAAAAATTATTTTACACAAACTTGAATACTTATGTGTAGGAAGTCGATACAATCAAGTATGTCTCAATAATATCAAAGTTCAAAGCTCGATATTATCGAAGACTGCCCGGTAGTATCGACAGTGTCAGCTTTTCTGCCCATTTTATTTCCATTGGGTTTCTTCTTCTATAAGTACCTAGTGTTGCTTCTTGTTAAAATGAGCTAGAATCCAAGAGAGTTTGAGCCTGTTATTCCAAGATCTATCTACCCTCTTACTCACTCTCTCTTTCCTATTAGAGTTCATCATTCAATCCTTTGCTTGAGCATCATATATGCTTGGATTGAATTATAAACTCTAGCATTCATGAGTTTTCAACTAATCATACTATCTTAGAACTCCTGAAAGCCTAGATCATGGGACCTTATCTATTAATTTAAATCTTATCATTTAAATAGAGAAGATCACAAAAACCCTAAACCCTACAACCTCAGAGCCTTCGCGAAAGCATCATTGATAGGTTGCGGTTTAAGGAAGCTGAAGACTTTTTGTCATCATCGAAGATCTTCACATTGCGCAAGAACAGGACTCACCAACTTACTTTGTAAGTACTTAGAGTCTAAAGTGTCTGAAGCCCTTTCCTTCTGTAGGATTGGGATTCAGAGTTTGAGTGTCAAAGTCCTAGTTGTAGGCCTTCGATGGGAGAATACGTTGTGTCCTTGTGTAGGACGAGTAACCTTACGTAGGTTGTGCCTTGTGTAGGATTGGGTCGCCTTGTGTAGGCTCCCGGTGTTGTGTCCTTAGGTAGGACGTGTTGCCTTGTGTGGGCATTTAGGAACCTTGTGTAGGTTATGAAGGTTCATGGTTAACCTGATTTAAAACCATTAGCTAGTGAAATCCAGTACACTCTAGGAGAGAGTGCGTCCGCCGGGAGTGAAGTAACCAAACCACTATACATGATTGTGTTTGGGATTGTTTTGAGTACATCTCATTATGCATATGTTTATCATATGTTCACATTGATGCATGATTTAGTTAATGTATAAGTGTTGATAAAAGTCACATCCCACACATAATGCACACTATCCTTATAGGCTTTGATTTTACATATGAATCTTGTATAATGTTAAGTGTCAAATATTGCATATTTTTCCTTATTTATATCTTGGTTTTATAAACATGATACTACTTAATGTTATATTTTATACATGTTTGTGTTGCAAGGTGAATCTGAGAGCTTAGATTGAAAAAAATGTTAAAATCATGGACTTGATGCTCAAGAATCACCAAATCAACGGATGGATCTTGGGAGACCAAGATTGAAAATTTCACAAGCCAAAGATCCAAGGAAACTAAGTGAGGAAAGAAGAAAATCGAAGATTTGAAGTGAATTTACATGATCCTCGACTAGCCTGAGCCCTCCTTCGACCAGTATAAGCTCTGCCTCGACTAGTCGAAGAAACTTCGGCTCGAACTCCAGCAACATGAACTTCTAAATTCGCGCGATCCTCGATTCGTTTAAGGTTACGCAGATTTTGCCCGGACTACGTAAATTTGAGGCGGTTTCTGGATTTTTTCAACTCGGTGCGAAAGTTGAAGTTTCACAGCTATAAATAGTAGTCCCTGGGATGTTCCTAAGCATCTTCTAGATTTTAAGGAGTAGAACAAAAGCGTAGAGAGCCACCACCAAGAGTCTTTCTTCTTCTTCCTTAGTTGTTTTTTATGCTTTTCTTAAGAGATTTTAGTTGAATCATGTCTATGGTTGGCTAAACCCCTTAGCTAGGGCTAAGAGGTGAAGCTTATAACGTGATCGGAATGTTTATTTTTCTTTAATTCATAGTTTTATGTTGAACTTCATTGATTTCTAGTTGATTTTAAAGAAAATTTTCAGTTTTCAATGGTTTATTGTGACTCAAATTACTGTAGATCTGCGATAGCTCTGAGTATCTTCTTTTCTTATTGAGTTTGTGGGATTGATAAATCCTATTGTTTACTATTGTCTTTTGGGCATGGTTGAATGATAGAATCCCTTCAATCTTCACAATTCTCTTCCATCGAGTCTAGATTAGTGAGAAGTTCAGAGATTTGATTATCTCACTTTCCAATTGGATAACATAGGACTCTGATTCCAATTGGATCTATTGAATCAAGTAAGGTAGCATCCCAATAGCTACAAGTGGATCCTTGGCACCCTAGTTCCCATCTTTAAATTTACAAGTTTTAATCAATAATATTCAAAATTACTCTTTTACCCAGATTTCTAATTTAGATCAATTTCTATTTCTAATTCTAGTTATTTCCAGAATACGCACGAGTTTAATCCATGTGGATTCGACCTCGGTCTTACCGAGATTATTACTACATTGCGACCCTACACTTGAGGTTGTGAACAAGTTTTTGACGCGATTACCGAGGACTAACAGTTGTGTTTTTCTGAATTTAATTAGGTTTAGAATTAGGTTAAGATTAGGGTTAACTTTCTGTTTTATTTTTAGGTTAAGAATTTTTTTGCTTTATTTTTAGAAACTAACTTGGTTTTTTGTTTTGTAGGATTCTAACCTAGCAACTCCTATCTGGTAACTTCGTTCTAAACTCTTTCTTTCTTTTAGATCTCTTAATTGCTATAGTTTTCAATTCTTAGATCTTAGGTTAAAAATTCTGAACCCAAGGGTTAAGAGTGTTTTATGCCCAAGTGGGTTCGTGACAACACTCGACATCTCTTGAGTGAAGGAGGAGTGGTTGAGGGATTATCTATCCATCACAGGATTAGACACCAAGTGAGATCCTCAGAGTCAATTGACGTGATGGTTGCTAATCAACCGGCCAATCAACCTGCAATTCAACCTCAATCTCTGGTTGAAGAAGTTCGGGATAAGAATGAGGTGCATTAAGCATCCCCGCCTCGTACTTTACGAGATTATTTACAACCGGTGGGGGTGAGCACATCTTCCTGTATGGTTTTTTCAAAAAATACAGGAAACATGGATATCAAGCTAGGAGTGATCCAACTCCTTCCAAAGTTTCATGGACTTGAATCTGAAAGTCCATATTTATATATGAAAGAGTTTGATGAGATTATAGCCACTTTATGTTTTCCTAACGTGTCTGAGGACACGGTCAAGTTGAACTCTTTCCCTTCTCCTTAAAAGAGAAAGCTAATATGTGGTTGCACTCACCACGTCCACGATCTATTGAAAAATGGAACAACATGATGAGGGAATTAATTAAGAAAATTTTCCCATATCATAAAACGAACACCCTCAGAAAGTCGATCATGAACTTCGCCCAAAAGGAAGATGAAACATTCTTCCAATGTTGGGAGCGGTTCAAAGATCTTGTCAATTCATTCCCACAACACAGTTTTGAAATGTGGCGCATTACAACTTTTTTCTATGACGGGCTGACATCTTCCATGTGCCAAATGGTTGAGATAATATGCAATGGGGAATTCATGAACAAAGATGTCAATGATGTGTGGGATTATTTTGACAAACTTGCTGAAAACACACAATCATGGGACATCTCCCCAAGACCAAACACCACATCTAAGCCTACTCAACCTAAGGAGAGGGTTGGAATCTTGTAACATCCCAGATTTTCCCCAACCTGGAATTAGATGTCCTTAGGCGATGGGTCAATCCTAACACTAGTTTAACTTCTCAAACACTCAATTCAAGGGTCTTAATTCTTCAAACCATTTTCTTGAAAACCTCACTTTTTCTTCGCAAATCTCACATTTCACTACCTCGTCCTTCAAAATTTTCTAAGTGCTTTCATATTAGACACAAATCTTAAAGTTTAGGTGATATTGATCAATACTTAACATAAAACTTACTATAAATAGTAAATAAATAAATAAAATAGGTTTTTAACCATTAACCTTTTGGAATCTCATGAAATAAGTAGGCTACATGGATAGATCAGCTTCTCCTACCCCAAAAACATATATTGCACGTCGAATAACTCATCCCGGTTTGTAAAATACATCTATTTTACATATTGGATGGAAAAATCACCCCAAACAGGTCAGTGACCGGCAAGGGCATCGCCCGGTTGGCGAGGCCTCGCCAAAAGGCAGGCGTGGCAGGGCTGCAGGGGGGCAGTGGCCCGTTTTTGCCCACTTTTCCTTCCATTTTGGTCCGACTTTGAAAAGTCACATCTCCTTCGTTATAACTCCAATTTAGGTGATTCTAAAACCAGATTGAAGCTTAATAAGTTTAGTTTCATATAAAAATAAGTAAAAAATATAATAAAATAATTAATATAGTTAAATATAGGCTATGGTGACAACTATCCGAAAGTTAGTAGTTTGGACAGCTGTCGCTTCTGGAATTTTTAGAATTTTTCTACAACACTAAACCTAATGAAATTTGGTGGAGATGAAGTATACTTGATGATGAACTATTAAAAAAATAATTAAAATAATAGACCAACTAGAAATGCCAGAAAGAGGCGTAGAACTTCCCTAGGACCGTATTCTGTCATAATTAGGGTGGAATTTGGTTAAGTACTGAACTAAACAATCAGTAGAATTCGCTCGAATCACTTTAAATACGATCTACAAGACCCAAAACTTGTAGAATCATCGATGCTACAGTACCTTATAAACTAGGATCAATCTCATTATCCGACTGCTCTCGAAACTCGTATCAGATCTGGACCGCACGTCGGAAGTCCGATTAACACGAAGTTAAGGAATTAGGACCGCCTTGCTGGGCTTGACAACCATCTCGGAAATCAAATCCAGATAGTGTCCCAGCGCTATTCGCTTGAGCTCAGAGTGAAGAGTGTGAGAAATGTGAAATTAATTCAAAATAAAATATCTTAAATAGTAATCTGGCACCACTCGCTTGTGGATCAGTATTAAGCAACTAGACCGTCAGAATCAGAACAAATTACACCCTTATATCAGGAGAAATTTCATACACATTCACATGTACTCGGAATCTCCGATCGAGATCCGCTGACCGTTGAACTGAAACTGGTCCGCCACGCGTGATCTGGAATCCCGACCGAAACGAAAACTTAATAGAACGTAGATCCAGCGTTAGTGAGCTTAAGTCCGACCTTTGGCTCAAGGAGGCCCGCCAGAAGTTCTCCGTTGAGCTGAAACTGACCCGTTTTGGTTATGACCTAAGTATACTTTGACCTGGAGTCTGTTTCGGTGAGTTTTTAGACTAAATAAGGACCTTAGAACCCTCTCTCTCACAGCCATATGAATTTGAGATTTGAGAGAGAGAAAAGAGAGAGAAAAGAGAGAGAAAGTGTGGGAGCGGTGGGAGATTCTCCCTGCCGCTATACGAGCTATACCGCTTCGTTCTAATCATTTTCCCGGCGATTCCAACTCCATTTTTAGGTAAGAAACCCTAACCCTAATCTGATTTGGGGCTTGGGTGGTTGTAGGTTATGAAATAACTAACCTATTTTGTTCTATAGGTTGCCAAACTGCCGAATACGGAAGCTTAGCAAACCTATTGGATTCGTTACGATTCTACAACAAAAGGTGCGGACTTTAGGTGTATAGGTTATGGTTTTCAATGCTTTCAATGTCAGATAATGATAGATTCATGATCTGCATGCAATTGCACATGTACAAAGTGCTTTCCGTTTTCTATTTCGATTAAAGATGAAGAATATGGAATTTTACATATTCTAGGTATTCGTAGAAAATACCGTATACGTATTTTTTTTGGAAATGTGTTAGACATGTTTATTTGTTGTATGGATATACGATATATGGATAAAATACTTATATGGCGAAAGGATTCGCCTAAATACATATTTTACTAATATACACTATGTATGTAGAAATACTGTATTGTAAGAAGTACAGTATACATGTATATTTTAGTGATGTGTTTGCCATGATTAATTGTTGTATACATATATTATGTGTGCATAAAATACTTACTTGGCGGATGGACTCGCCCTAATACATGTTTGTTAACCTACACTATGTATGTTGAAATAGTGTATAATAAATGTTTGTGGAAATGCTTGAGTGAGTAAGTGTTTGGATGTTGATGCCTTAGGAGGGTGTTGAGATGGGATTCTCAACTACCCTAGGGACATGTATGATTACCTCCATGAGGTTGTTTACTTGAACCGCTTACTTGCAATATATGTGTTTGTATTCCTATTGATGTAGTGCTTTATAACATGCTTTATAACATGCCTTATAACATGCCTATTAGCATGCTGAGATTACTTTGTTTATCATGCTTTACTCCACATGCTATGGATGGGAATTGATTGAGTTTAGGACTATGTCCATAGTCCAGACAATCGGTACCAGAATTGAATTCATGGCTATGATTCATTTGCCACGTGGGATGTGTTCGACGAACTCGAGTCGTACTTCGGTTGGCGATAGTGGTTGGCCACGCGAAGTGCTTATGCACTTCATGTCATTTAACTTGTTGTGCGCTCGAGCTAGCCGAGCTCGTCAGGCAACCCGATCTGTCTTATGTATGTTCACCATGTTTGCACGCTACTGCTTGAACCTAGGGTACCAAGCTTACCAGTGGAATCCCTTTTAACCATGGTACCTCGATCCGCTAAGACTCATGAGCCGGGCATGGTGGTATGGGACACCGTGGTCGAGCTGTCAGCCTACGCTGGGGCCACGTGCCTCCCCGTAGTGACTAGTGAGCAACCAGACTCGTGAGCCGATTATGGTGGTATGGGACACTATATTCGTGCTGTCGGCCTACATTGATAAGGTGATGGGGGAGCGGTGCAACCTTTGTGCGTAACAGCCCTGACAGCCCTTTGTAGTGACCTCGAGCATACTCTGAAATCGCAGTGCGCGTTAGGGTGTGCCGCAGTATATAGAGTATGAACTAGGCCTGTCTCTGTATTGTGATGAATCGTTTAAAGGGTGATGGGGGAGTGGTGTAACCTTTGTGTGTAACAGCCCTGACAGCCTCTGCAGTGACCTAGAAAACACACCGTCGTTTGATATTAACTAGGACTGACGACCCTAGAATAGATCATGTTTGGGAATGATACAAGGGAGGTAACTTAGTTTCCCAATCCTGCTGTTTGAAATGGACTAATTAAAAACTCGATAATCATGCTCATCATGCATTGCATGTGCCTGGAAGATGTGGAGCACTGTGGGATGAAAGCATGCCGCGAGCATGAGATGGTGTCGCATGAGGGAGTATGTCGGTGAGGGCATCCATCATACCTGCATCCATACTTGCATTAATAAGAGTAGCTAGGAGTGTTTGATTTTACTGCTTTATCATTACTGCTTGACTGTGTTGATAACATGTTAACCTATGCTTTACTGTTTCACTGAGTTAGCTACTCACTCCCACGTTACGGGACGGTGTTGTACGCACCAACCAGATTTGTTGAGTTTCAGGTGATGGCGATGCTTGTGAAGCAAAGCCGGACTACTTCTATGATGATAGGAGTTCTCCTATCTGTATCTCTCTGGCAGGTCAATGAAGACCTGATATTGTATTGACGGGGCTATGGACTTGGAATAGGAGACATTACACTTCCTCACATTTGGTATATTTTAGAACTGTACTTGTAATTATTTAACCTGGTAATGTTATCACACTCTGGAGACTCATCATAGTTTATATATTTTATCTATCTATCACAGTCTTCCGCTTGCAAATTTAATTGTCTCTGGAGTATGATATGCTGTTTTGGCTTAATCTCACTCATGTTCAATGCACGAATACAGTCAACATTCAATCATCATTCATTTTGTTGCATAAGTGATGTTCTGGAACTTGGGAGTTGAGTTTATGCTCGACCCCGATTTTCAGGGCGTTACAAATCTACTTGTTGAAAGAGGAAGACGATATAAATGCTAAGGGCCTGTTTGGATGGGCAGGGTGGATGGGATTAGGTTGTATTAGGATGAATTGGAAGGAGCAATCCCGGGATTTGGCCGGGCGTGCCAAACAGGCAGAAGTTAGATATAGCAATCCCATGGGATTGCCAGTAGTCCACTGACATCACCATCATTACCTTGAAATCCACCCAATCCCTCTTAATCCCATCTATTTTGCTTGGGACATGTTTAATTAGAAGGATCAATCCCGGGATTGGCTGACGTAATCCCGGGATTGGCCAGGCGAGCCAAACATACACGGTGGTGAATTCCCTAGATATAGCAATCCCATGGGATTGCCAGTAATCCACTGACACAGCCATCATTACTTGCCATCCACCCTAATACAATCTAATCCCATGGGATGGGCCTGTCCAAACACGCCCTAAAGTGGATAGTCTCACAAGGAAACTCGAGGCCATGGAACTTAAGAATGATAAGGCTAAGAAAACCGTTTGTGGTATTTGTGCTTGCAATGTTCATACAACTGAAAATTGTCCAACAATACCTACTTTTCAAGAAGTTCTGAACGAGCAATCGAATGCTGTAAACAACTACTAGAGGCCTTTTAAAGGAACCTCCTCAAATACATACAATTCCAATTGGAGAAATCATCCAAATTTTAGTTGGAGGAATGGACAAATTGACACTCCTCAAGGGATACTTAACCAATTTTTTGGATCAAAGGAAACCTCAAGAGGATCCAGTTCTGAAACATATTCAAAATCAAGAGCTTTTTAACTAGGGTATGCTACAAGCCTTTTAAGACCTTACAAAGGCCATACAAGGACTTGAGACGAAAAATACAATTGGGGAGAAAGGATGATTCCAGCTCAACCTCTCCCCAACCCAAAGCCACAATGTGAAATTATGACCCAAGCTCTTCACATCAGATGGAGTAAGCTAAGTCTATCACCACTCTTAGGAGTGGGAAAATAATTAACAAATCTATTCCGGTAAGGGCTGAAAAGCCTAAGGACCTGGAAGTAAATGAAACTAATAGACTTAGCAATGCTCCACATGAGTTAAAACCAGAACTTTGAATTAAACCAGTTCCTCCATTCCTCCAACGATTGATTGCACTAAAACCTCTCTCTAACTCTCAAGACATTTTAGAGGTGCTTAAATAAGTAAAGTTCAATATTCCTCTACTGGATGCTGTTAAACAAATACCTTCATATGCCAAACTGTGCACAACCTAAAGATGGAAAAATATTTAAAAGAAAATATTTTTAACAGAAAAAGTGAGTGCCATCCTAAAACAAGATGTGCCACAAGAATACAAAGATCCCGATAGCCCAACCATCACTTGTGTAATTGGAAATTACCGGATTGAGCACGAACTTCTTAACTTAGGAGCGAGTGTAAATCTGATTCCTTATTCGGACTACGAATAAATGGGTGTTGGTAAATTAAAACCCACCCGGACCACGTTACAACTTGATGATCAATCAGTTCATGTGCGAAGAGGGATAATTAAGGATGTGTTGGTCCAAGTTGACAAATTCTACTATCCAATAGATTTTATCATCCTAGATACTCAACCCATCACTGATATGAGCACTCAAATTCCTGTGATTGTTGGTCGCCCATTCCTTACCACATCAAATACAATCATTAATTGTAGGAATGGAGTCATGAATTTATCTTTCGAAAATATGACATTGGAGCTCAATATTTTTTTCAATATGAGCAAATAGGTAGAGGATGATAACGATACCCATGACATTAACATGATTGATTCTTTCATAGAAGATAAAACTCTTTTGACTTTATGCTCTGACCCTCTAGAGACATGCTTGGCCCACTCCCATGATAAAGACAATGAAACAATTAGGGAGATGGGTGCCATGCTTGATACTGTGCCTGTACTTGATGTTAACCGGTGGAGGCCACAATTTGAAGAATTACCCTAAATTGATGTATTGTCTTTAATGTTTAACCTCAAAGCACCGAAGCTTGATCTAAAACCTTTGCCCTCTGATTTGAAATATATCTATTTAGGTCAAGATGAGACATACCCGGTGGTGATTTCTTCCCACCTAGAATAAAAACAGGAGAGTATGCTTATTTATACTCTCATTGAGCATAAAGGGACCATTGGATGGTCGATTGCGAACCTCAAGGGAATTGACCTTTTGATTTGTACTCACCGCATTCATCTTGAGGATAATGCGAAGACCTCCCGACAACCACAACGTTGATTAAATCCAAGTATAAAAGAAGTAGTTAAGGCTAAGGTCCTTAATTTGTTAGATGTGGGTATCATCTACCCTATATCTGACAATCAATGGGTGAGTCCAACTCAAGTGGTTCCTAAGAAGTACAAAATCACCATTGTAGCAAATGTCAATAATGAACTCATGCCAACTAGGGTCACCACCGGTTGGAGAATGTGCATTGACTACAGGAAGTTGAATACCATCATAAGAAAGGACCACTTTCCTTTACCCTTCATTGATCAAATATTGGAAAGGCTAGCTGGTCACTCCTACTATTGCTTCATTGACGGATATTCGGGCTACAACTAAATAGAGATAGCCCTTGAAGATCAAGAAAAGACCACATTCACATGTCCCTTTGGCATCTTTGTATACCGAAGGATGCCATTTGGATTGTGTAATGCCCCCATCACTTTTCAACAACATATGTTAAGTATTTTTTTTATATGGTGGGGCAATATTTAGAGGTCTTCATGGACGATTTCTTTGTCTTTGGTCCATCCTTCAACGAATGTTTGGAAAATCTAAAAAATGTACTGAAGCGATGTGAGGAAAAGAATTTGGTACTAAATTGGGAGAAGCGTCATTTCATGGTTCGTAAGGGAATTGAGGTAGATAAGGCTAAAATTGATCTTATCTCTAACCTACCTCCACCCAAGAGTATAAGAGATGTGCGATCCTTCTTAGGACACGCCGGATTCTACAAGAGATTCATAAAGAACTTTAATCACCTCTCTCATCCTTTGTACAATCTACTTCAAAAGGATGTACCATACAAGTGGACTGAGCAATGCCAAGAAGATTTCTCTAAGCTCAAAGGCATGTTAAGTACCGCACCTATCATGCAGCTACCCAACTGGAACATTCCTTTTGAAATAATGTGTGATGCATCTAACTATGCTATTGGGATGGTGTTAGGTCAGCGAAAAGAAAAGAAGCCATACGTCATTCATTATGCAAGTAGAACTCTAAATCATGCCCAAGTGAATTACACTACTACGAAGAAGGAACTCTTAGTCGTAGTATTCGCTTTTGGACAAATTTAGATCCTATTTAATTGGGTCTAAAATTATCATCTACACTGATCATAAAGTGCTTAAGTACCTTCTTTCTAAGAATGATGCTAAGCCTGGCTTGATAAGATGAATCCTCTTGCTCAAGGAATTTGATTTAAAAATAAAAGACAAAAGATGAGTAGAGAACGTAGTGGCTAACCATCTTTCACGACTTGATCTTCCTGATTCCGTTGAGACGGCACCCATAAACAACATGTTCCCTGAAGAACAATTGTTTAAAATCTCCCACTTACCTTGGTTTGCTGATATTGCTAATTATCTTACCACATGTTTCACGTCAACACATTGGACTACGCAATAAAAGAAAAAATTCTTCTCCAAGGTACGCAAATTCTTCTGGGATGATCCGTATTTGTTTAAATAATGCCCAAATCAAATTCCAAGGAGATGTATTCCAGAGAATGAACACCAAAGTATCATCTCCTTCTATCACTGTCAAGCTTGTGGTGGTCACTTTTCTGCCAAAAAGACCATGGCCAAAATTCTACAATGCGGCTTTTACTGACCCATTATGTTCAAGGACACTCATGAGTTTTGCAAAGCTTGTGAGCAATGTTAGAAATTGGGAGCATTGTCCTGTTGAAATATGATGCCTTTAAACCCCATTCTCATCATTGAAGCATTTGATTGTTGGAGCATCGATTTCATAGGACCATTTCCTCAATCTTTTGAGAATTTATATATCTTGCTAGCAGTAGACTATGTCACTAAATGGGTTGAAGCAATCCCGCATTGGAATAATGACTATCAAATGGTCATTAAATTCTTAAAAGAAAATATCCTTTCCCAATTCGGAACGCCTGAGCCATCATTACTGATGGATGTTCACATTTCTGTAATAGGTCATTTGTAAACTTAATGAAGAAATATGACATCTCTTACAAGGTGAGCACTCTATACCACCCACAAACAAGTGGGCAAGCTGAGATTTCTAAAAAGGAGATTAAACACATTTTAGAGAAAACGGTTAACCCTGATCACAAGGATTAGTCAATTCGTTTAACCAATGCTTTATGGGCTTACCGTACCGCATTTAAGACCCCTATTGGAATATCTCCCTTTAGACTTGTCCATGGGAAGGCTTGCCACTTACTTGTGGAGTTGGAACATAGATTCTACTGGGTCATTAAAAATTTGAACTTTAATTTGGACAACGTTAGCTCACTATGCAAACTTTAATTGAATGAACTTGAGGAAATCCGAAATGATGCATACGAGAACTCGAGAATTTACAAGGACATAATGAAGGTATTCTATGACAAGAACATCCTTCAGAAATCATTCTTGACTGGTCAAAAGGTCCTTTTGTACAATTCTTGCTTACATCTTTTTCCGGGTAAACTCCGAACTCGTTGGATCAGCCCTTTCACTATTACAAATGTCTATCCTCATGGGGCTATTGAGATAAAAAAATCCAAACAATAGTAATGCTTTTAAAGTGAATGGACATCGTTTAAAGCCATTTGTTGAGAAATTTGATTCAGAGGACATGTCTATACCTGTAATGCCCCGGTTTTCGAAACCCGAGTATATGACTCGTTTTCCAAAAACCTAAGTGTTAGCCTTTAAATTTTAGTTTAAATTTGAATTGCTTATCATTAATCGGAGTTAACGAAAAATGTTGGTCGAATAAACCATGCATTGAATAAGAATATTTTGATAATCACAAAATTCCAGATGTAGTGCCCATACAGGACTTATACAATTCCAAATAACAAATTTCATTAAACAAAGATAGAAATCAATCATCTAATGATGGAGCTCAATATGGGCTGCAGGGACCCCAACTAGCTCCTCAGCTACCCGATTAGCTCTAGCGACCTAGTGAACAGTATCAACTCACTCTACACCTGCATCAACTGATACGGTTTGATAGCGTCGATGGTTATCGCAGTGAGGAGTACCCTCTAAGATTACACACTCATGATTCATAATCTAGGATAGGTCGCAGGTCATAATAATGAATATATCAAACAGTACAATTCATAATCATGATCACATACTCAAAAATTAACCAATCAACATAATCTCATCATTAGTAAAATGTAATAGCAATCGCAATGCAAGCGAATATGTCCAGATAGTCAAATAATCAATCATATAGCTTTCTAATACACTCGAAAATAACGTTGTATGTGAACTCCGCAAGATAGCTAGAAAATCGATAAGCGAACTCCTGCTCCACTTGGAAATCATGGTATAAGTGAACTCCGTAAAGTGAATAGAAAATCAACCTTAAAACCTCTACTTCACCTGGAAATCGTATCATATGTGAAAACCACAAGATGGCTAGAAAATCGATAAGCGAACTTCAGTTCCACCCAGAAATCATAATACGACTGTACACAACAAGATAAAGAGAGAATCAACATACAAACTCTAGACCACCCAAAAATCATATCGTATGTGAACACCGCAAGATGGCTATAAAATCGATAAACGAACTTCAGCTCCACCCAGAAATTATGGTATGACTAAACACCGCAAGATGGCTAGGAAACTAACATACAAATTTCTACTTCACTCAAAAATCATATCGTATGTGAACACCGCAAGATGGCTAGAAAATCGACGAGCGAACTTCAGCTCCACCCGAAAATCACCATATAACTGAACACCACAACATAAAGAGAAAACTAACATACCAACTCTAGACCACCCAGAAATCATCTCGTATGTGAACACCGCAAGATGGCTAGAAAATCCATAAGCGAACTTCAGCTCTACTCGAAAATCACAATACGACTGAACACAACAAGATGAAGAAAGAATCAACATATAAACTCTAGATCATCTAGAAATTATATCATACGTGAACACCGCAAGATGGCTAGAAAATTGATAAGCGAACTTCAGCTCTACCTAGAAATCATGGTACGATTGAACACCGCAAGATGGTTAGGAAACTAACATATAAATTTTTACTTCACCAAAAATTATATCGTATGTGAATACCGCAAGATGGCTAGAAAATCAACAAGCGAACTTCAGCTCCACCCGAAAATCACCATACAACTGAATACCGCAAGATGAAGAGAAACCAACATACCAACTCTAGACCACCCATAAATCATATCGTACGTGAAAACCACAAGACAACTAAAAAATTGATAAGCGAACTTCAGCTCCACCCAAAAATCATGGTACGACTGAACACCGCAAGATGGTAAGTTCATGACAGGTTTCATTTATTCCATTACTTAATCGCAAGCAGCAAATAAATAGTTAATTAAAAATGTACAACTAAAGATAGCATGTTATCATTAATCATTTATGCTTGCTATATTTAAAGAGACATGTCCGTTATCTAACACAAGAATCAAGTGTGCAACGAATTAGCATATTCACATATTGAGGTAAATAACTTAATGAGAGAAATCATATCATCATCTATGTCCAGATTGATGAAATTAAGTGGGAAGCTCAAAGTGTGAGTCCTTACCTTAGGATATGAGTTTACATCACCATGGGGTTTGAGGGTGTGAAGCAGCTTGAATTAGTTTCAACCCTATATCATTAAATTTTCCAATTATATATGATTAAATATTACCAATAAATTTCTAATTTAAATAACTGAGTTGAACTTACCTAATTGAATTAATCTAATTAGCACAACTGGCTAGGGACTAAAATCGGCCCAATCCAACAAATACGTTGTTGGATAAGCCGACCACCACCAACACTTCAACAATGATGGAAGCTTAACGCAACTTTACTAAGTCAACTCAAGTAGTTGAGTCAATCAGCGAGTTGACTCGAACTCAACTCGACGATAACCACACCCAAGCTCCCTTTCTTCTTCTTTCCTTCTCTTTCTTACTCTCTTCCTCTCTCCTCTCCCCCTCTATTCTCTCCTTCCTTCTATTCTCAGATAGGTCCAACAACTTCTAGACTCTAATGGAGCTTAAGTGGACCCACTGGGGCAACAACTCAGCTTGACTTGGTGAAGATCAACCACCTCTTCCAACATCTCTTCTTCTTCTCCTTCCTTTCTTCCTTTCCTCCTCTTCTTCTTCTACTTCTTTTTCTCTTTTCTTCTTGCTGGGATGTCCAGCAGCGGGTCTGGACAATTCAACCAGAGCCCAGCGCATCGAGTCCACCTGACTTGACAGCAACAAACCCCACATGATCCCTCTCTCCCTCTCACTTTCTTTTCCTCTCTTTCTCTTCTTCCTTCTCCTTTCTCTCTTGCTGGACTAAAGAGTGTCTGGGCTCGACCAAACCGCACCCAACTCGGTCTGGACTCAATCCAAATCTAGCAACCACCAGGCCTAGCTCGATGAGGCAGCACAGCCGCACCCCCCTCTCTTTTCTCTCTCATTTTTCTCCATACCTCCTATTCACATTCTCTCCACCTTCTTCTTCTTTCTCTCTGGACAGGGGAGGAGCCCCCGACTGGAATGGTAGCTCGATTTGGTGCGGCAACGATGAGTGCAACAATAGGTCGAGGCAACTCTCTCACTCTCTTTCTCTTTCTCATTTTTCTATTCTCTTTTTTTTTTTGGGATGGGTTTCCCTAACGAGCATCCTTTATAGGTCCTAGGAACGAAAACCCATAAACATTAGCTACTAATCTTAGGATTAGTCGCAGTTTTGCAACAGTAGCTCAAACAAGAGCTCATGTTCGTCGCTGACTGAATACAAACCTGGCCGCATGGAGATAATCCACCTATACCGATGTATCTCTAAGTCCCTAGCCCATCAAACGGATGTCTGTGATTGAGCAATCGGGCCCATATCAAGTTGGTGGGTTTTTCCCCAACTAACGGAGAAGATAACGCCCCAATCATGGCAGTTTCTGATCGGGTGGGTTATCCTTTATTCTGAGGCGTTTGGAGGGCTTAGATTTGGCCTCTGAACATCGTAGGACCCTCCAGATGGATGGTGATGAGAGGTTTCAGTTGATGGGTTCGTGTGCAATGTGGCGTGACGGGTGTAACTTGGTTTGGCTATTAAGAAGCCCTAATATGGAGGGCTAAGATCCACTCGAATGGATGGCTGGGATCTCAGGAGAAGGTTTCACGCGGATTGCCAGAGTGGAAAGGCAAGAAAAAATGGAATCTTTCCATTATTGGAAAACCAATCTCACATAGTCATTTTGTGCTCGAGGTTATGTGCACATCTGTGTGATCCAATGGGTGCAACCGACAAGAATTGGACGAATTTGGGTTCCCTATAAGATGGACGATTTGGATCCTCAGCAAGTCATTCAAGGTGGACCAAATTCCTTCCCAAACAGATGATGCCCGTTTGAAGGAGCTGAAGGCGGGAAAGCCTCCTCCTTTCTTACCGCTTTCATCGGGTCAAACCCAATTGACTAGATTCCCCAGTCTAGTACATGGCCGGTGCACGCATAGGTCGTGCACAAGCATCAAAGATAGGGCCCATAGAGATGTCCTGACATAAATCAACTTCATTCATTGGCTTTTTCAGCCTGCATTGGGCCCAAACCAAAGGATGAGGTAGATCTTGAACTCGAATGGGCCATCATAATAGAGATATGTCCTTTGAATGCCTATCATCATGGATTCGACGACGATCTATGGTCTGATCCCACGATCAGAACCGTTCATCTAACTGGCGAGCAGCCTAGGGCCACCATCTATTTTACATTGATGTCTTCTTACATGGATGAGCCACCCAACGTTTGCCTTTTTCAGTTTTATTATGGATTTCTATCAATTAGATGGTCAAATCGCCTCTATGTCCAATCTTCAGGTTTCCTATGGATTCCTAGTTAGCTCTAAAGGGAACTTAATGGCTAGTTAAGTGTTAATCAATTGGATTATGTGTTTTAGGTGTGAATTGATTTGTTAAGCTGTTAAGAACTCGGGTGGTTTGATTTGAATATTAGAGTGATTGAAATCCTAAAATAGGTGCCCCCTCACTTTCTAGTGGTATATTGCTCTCCATTCAAGTATGATGTTGATAAACAATAGATCTCATGGTCACAGCTCCTAGTCTAAGGTGTAGGGTTAGATCCTATCTATTTAAGGAGAATGAACTCTTAAAGATAGGCTACTTAATTGATGTGAATGTCTATTTTGAAAATAGATAGTTGGATGGCTTGATCTATGGGTGCAAATTGCCCCCAACTACCAATTCAAGCTAGAACGAAGGTGAGCGTTTAGACAAATTGAGTTTGCGTTTATTCTAAGTTAGGTCCTCATGGTAACACCCGAGTACTGAAAAGTACAGGGTGTTACAATACCTCTGATTGATCCTGTGTATCAGGATTGACCTCCTAGTCTGATCGAGGTGTAGTTAGGTTTACTGCTTTCATAGAATTTAGGACTAGGATAGTTTGCTTTTAACTTGTTTTAGTGTTTATGCTAACCCATATTCACATTGAGATCCCTCGAAAAAGCCTCAAAAATTCCTTCTCTAGGTACTACCTTTCCATTACTTTTCATTTCTTTTCATTGCCTCTTTTGCATTTCATGACTAATTTTTTTAGATATTGAGGACAATGTAGATTTTAGGTTGGGGGTGTGGATGGTAAACTAATCAGCGTTTTCTTAGTTTTGAGGTTTTGAGCAAAATTTGTAGAATATTTTCCAATTTTTTCAGAAAAAACTTGATTGGAAATTGATAATTTGTGTATTTAAGAATGCTTTGAGTATGATGATAAGATAGGAAGCGAATTTTGAATTGTTGGAGTTTGATCAACTAAGTAGCCTATCACTTATGGTTCTTACACTCAATTGATTAAGAGGAAGTTTGAATATATCATGATTAATCCAAATCACGAAGACACGTTCAATTTTCTTTCCATGAGTTGTGTTAGAATTTCTGATTGTTAGCATGTAAATCATTAAAAGATGTTGGGAATTGAGTCTAGACAATTTTATCCACCTAAAAAGATGAAAAAAAAGGTTAAAAAACAAGAGATCGACATAAAGGTCATGAATGATGAAAAAGAATGAAAATAATGAAGAATGACAATGTCTCTGAAGAGAATGAAAAAAAGTTTCTGAAAAGAATGTAAAGTCTGAAAAAGAATGAATAAGAGTAACCGTCGAGATAAAATAAAAAACTGGGGGGAAAAAAAAGAAAATGGGATATGTTCGAAATCAGTATTTGAGTTTTCAACTAATCCTAATATGATGAACATGGCTAACATTATGAAATGATAGTATGTTTATGGGGAAGTAAGTTGATATTCACTAAGCATATTGGAAAAACTTGATATATAAACTTATGATCTTAAATAATTGATAAAAAACCTATTTGATTGATTGCTTATGTGATTCGGCTTTAGGTTTTCAAAATCTCACTTTCTCATCTTGACTCTACTCATTCATACTTAATTGTACAAAAGATTGTTTTCTGAAAAAGGTTTTGAACTTTGAAGATGGAAGATTATTTCACGCATGTTTTGCTCGGGACTAGCAAAATGCTGGTTGGGGAGTATGTTGAGTGTCAAATATTGCATACTTTCCCTATTTATATCTTAGTTTTATGAACATGATACTGCTTAATATTATATTTTATACATGTTTGTGTTGCAAGGTGAATCTGAGAGCTTAGATTAAAAAGAATCTTAAAAGCATGGATTTGATGCTCAAGAATCACCAAAGCAAAGGATGGATCTTGGGAGACCAAGATTGAAGAATTCACAGGCCAAAGATCCAAGGAAACAAAGTGAGAAATGAAGAAATTTGAAGATTTGAAGTAAATTTACACGGTCCTCGACTAGCCTAAGCCCTCCTTCGACCAGTCTAAGCTCTGCCTCGACTACTCAAAGAAACTTCGGCTAGAACTCCAGCAACATAAACTTTTAAATTCACACGATCCTCAACTCGTCGAAGATTGCCTACGACTCGTCTAAGATTACACAGATTTTGTGCAGACTGCGTAAATTTGAAGCAGTTTCCAAATTTTTCCAACTCGGTGTGAAAGTTGGAGTTTCACAACTATAAATAACAGTCCTTAGGATGTTCCTAGGCATCCTCTAAGGTTTAAGGAGTGGAATAAAAGCATGGAGAGTCGCCGCCAAGATTTTTTTCTTCTTCCTTAGTTATTTTTTTATGTTTTTCTTAAGAGATTGTAGTTCAATCATGTCTATGGTTGGCTAAATCTCTTAGCTAGGGCTAATAGGTGAAGCTTATAGCGTGATTGGGATGTTTATTTTTCTTTGATTCAAGGTTTTATGTTGAACATCATACATTTCTAGTTGATTTTAAGGAATACTTTCAATTTATGGTTTGTTATGACTCAAATTACAGTAGATCTACGATAGCTTTAAGTATCTTCTTTTCTTATTTGAGTTTATAGGATTGGTAAATCCCATTATTTGCCATTGTCTCCTGGGCATGGCTAGGTGATGGAATCATTTCCAATCTTCACAATTCTCTTCCATTGAGTCTAGATTAATGAGAAGTTTAGAAATTTGATCATCTCACTTTCCAATTGGATAAGATAGGAATCTGATTCCAATTGGATCTATTGAAGCAAGTAAGGTAGCATCCCAATAGCTATAAGTGGATCCTTGGCACCCTAGTTCTCACCTTTAAATTTATAACTTTAAATCAACAATATTCAAAATTACTCTTTTACCCGGATTTCTAATTTAGATCTTCTTCTATTTCTAATTCTAGTTATTTCCAGAATACGCACGAGTTTAGTCCATATGGATTCAACCTCGATCTTACCAAGATTATTACTACATCACGACCCTACACATGGGGTTGTGAACATATAAGCCTGTGTGAATTGGACCCTCTATTAGCTTAGAAGCCATAGAGTTACTTTGTCTTACCTTCTTATTTTAAAGGTTAGGCATAGGGTATTATTAAAAGATAACAAATGTTGAAAAAGTCCTATTCACCCCCCTCTAGGACGTTTAGTTATACTTCATACTTCAGTGTTAGCGGTTCTACTGCAATTTCAGCTTCTCCTACCCTAAAATCATATATGGTATGTTGAAAATATCATTTCGGTTTGCAAGATACAACTATTTTAAGGTTCTGACTGTCTCACTCCCGCCTCCAATCGGGCCTCTTAGGTCCATCTTGGACTTGAAAGTATCTGCGATCCGCTCTACATCAATCCCCTCCACTTCAAAAGAACTCGTCCTCTAGTTCTTGTCCCACTTGGGTTCATGATACTCGGTCAGGTCCATAACGTTGAAAGTACGCGAGGTCTCCATATCATCCGGAAGATCAACAACGTAAGCATTGTCATTGATATTTCAAAGGATTGGTACTGGTCTAAAATCTCTCCTTGCGTAGATGGACCATAACATGGTCGCCTACCTCAAACACCTTTTGTCGACAATGCTTGGTGGCTTGCTCCTTGTACTTGTTGTTCGAGGCATGCAACTTGGCTTGCACATTCGCATGAATGTCCACAATTTGGTCCGCCATATGTTCTGCTACAATACTCATGCTCAGGAGCTTAACAAAGAGACCAAGTCAAGTGTGTGGCAAGTCACTCGACCATAAACAATCTAAAATGGGGACTTCCCTGTCAAGCGGTTTAGCATGTTGTTGAATACAAACTCCACTTGAGATAAGGCCAAATCTCATTGCTTCGGTTTGTCACCTAAAATACATCAAAGAATATTTCCCAACGTGTGATTCACAACTTTAGTCTGCCCATCGATCTGTGGGTGGTAGGCACTGTTGAACTAAAGTTATGTACCGAACCAATTCCACAAAGTCTGACATAAGTGGCTAATGAATTTAGTGTCACGGTAGAAGTAATAGTCTTAGAAACTCCATGTACTGCACGACTTTTCTGAAGAATATATTTGCCACGTGTGTTGCATCGAGGGTCTTCTTATATGAGATAAAGTGCGCCATCTTTGAGAAACGATCTACCAACATGATCACCGAATCTATGTCACGCTATGTTCGTGGGAGACCAAGCACAAAGTCCATAGATAAGTCCTCCCAAGGGGCATCAGGCACAGGTAACAAGGTGTAGAGGCCCGTATTCTGAGACTACCCCTTGGAGGTCTGACAAACATATGACAGCGCTACACTATTTTACCCATGTCACGTTGTAACACCCCGTACTTTTCAGTACTCGGGTGTTACCATGAGAACCTAAATTAGGATCACAAACCTGATTTAGTGATTCTGTAAGCAACTGTAAACTCATTGGACTTTAGGAGCATTGGTCTAAGTCTATCCAGAATTAGCTTGGAAATGTTGGAGGACAAACATGATCTGACCGACCACTAGATGAGGCTTACTTGAGTTATAGATCTACCTCAAGGTTAGATGGGTGGCCTATCTTAAGTAATCCAAGCCCTAGGTTATATAGATCTATACCTTAGTTTGGGACTTTAAAGCATAAATAGTGTGTTAAGCTTGGTTCTAACCGTAGAATTTTACAATGTATGGTAGGATTTAATTTTAATGACACCTGTGTTCCCTAGCGACACTAATGGGCGACTCGACATATAAGGTGAGGACTCACCCTTTGAGCTTCCCACTTAAATTCATTTATCTAGACAAATGTGATGCTTGATTCCTCTCAATGAAATATTTATCTTATCATATGAATATGTTAGATTACCTCTGGATTAATATTTAACAAGTCACTATGAGTCTAATGTCACTGGGGGTCGTGGTTTCCAGCCACGGTGGGTCGTGGGTGGCTAGTGCACAACACAATTTGGATGAAGAAAACGATCCTATGAGGATCGTGCTCACTGTCATCATTCTGGGTCATTGTTATTGTCTATTAGTCATGGGTATCATGTAATGAATATTATTCATGGGTAGGTCGTGGGTATAAACCAGCGTAGATCCAGTATGAAGAGTGACACAGTATGGATGCCAGACTCGATTCACGTACCACGTCACGTCGGGTGTGAAGTTCGAGCTTACATGGACAACAACCACGAACCGGGTCGCGCGGTGGATGACGGCATTACTTCACTACATGGCGTGTTGAAATAGGTAACAATCAAGTAATATGTGTGTGTTATAGGAGAAAATCCCTTCAGTGCAACGCAGCGAAGAAGAAATTCTGAAACTGAAGGAGCTCCAAGCTTTGCTGAGACAGGACATGAATCTATTACAGGATTACGCTAATAAGAAAACTGTACGTGAAACTGCTTTTGGATCATGATTTTCAATGGCCATAATGTTGTGGATTGCATAGACAATAACGTATCATATTATTACAGCTCAATATCGGTACTTTACAAGTGTGTGAGGAAGGGATACCACACTGAGATGCATCGGAACCCCGTCGAGCTCTACCCATAAAGGAGACTCGCCAGGGGTACGTGGACCCGCACCGAGCTCTAACTGAAGCCGAAGAGCGCGAATTGAGAGGTGTCAGATTATCGTCTGATTCACCTGCCTGGCTGAAGAGCATCTATGACCTAAAATCGTGGGTCGACTCTGATGTAAGTTTCTATATATTGACTTTAACTTAATATCAACGTATGAAAATTACATCACACGATTCCTCGGTGTGTAGGCCATCGATAGATATCTACGCTACCTATCAGTGCATCAGTAAAAGAGACGACGAGATAGACAAGACTGCAAATTCGTCCCGTCGCTATTCACGGTAATGTGAAACTGAGGACTATAGGTATCTTTAAAACATCATTAATTATTTATGTTTCTGAACCTTTCCAATGTATTAACAGTCTATCATGGAAGTCCAACTTAGCGATTTGAAAACGTATGGAGCTAGTAACCATAAGGATCGATGGGACATCATCAAGAGTGGCAAAATTGAATGAAATGCTTATAGATATAGTGAACGGTCGATGTAGATCGAAGCCTCTATGAAAGTATGATGTGATAAGAGGTTATTTGCTTGCACATATCCATGAACGTAAACGATATTATTTTGGAAAGACACGTCTTTTAACTATTGTCATATTTCTTGTGATTGACAGCTATACATCTCACTCAACGCGAGGAACCAGCACTGGTTCCTGGCCGTTGTTAATTTGAAGAATAAAGATATCAATGTGTACGACAGCCTGAGTACCGAGATGCAAGAGAAAAATGAGTTGATTATCGTGCAGGTTACGAACGAACTGCGATGGCTATTCCATATTCTTGATGATGGATCCAAGATCTGAGAGAAGCCATGGACTTTGAAGACAGTTAGTGATAGACCAGGGCAAGACAACTCGGATGACTGTGGCGTATTCATGCTGAAGTATATAGACTTCTTGAGCAGCATGAAAAAAATTGACTTCATGAAGGTTCGTGTGTGTGTGTGCGCGCGCGCGCGTGTATTCGACTAGATTAAATCTTGTTAACTCTGTTCTTTGGTTTAACACTAGTTCGTTCCTTTTTCGGCAGGAAGACATCACAAAATTTTGAATGACAATTGCGTACGACTGTCTACAGCTCACGAGGTCAGAAGAGGCGTCTGAGACAAACAATAGACCACAGAAGAGAGTCAAATTTTTGACTGATAATTAAATGCTGGATGGATTGATGTATTCGATTTTTGTTAGATAAATACTTTATATTATGATCCACTGAATGATATAGGTCATGAATATGACGACCTGGATTGGTGTATTCAATTTTTGTTAGATAAATACTTTCTATTATGATCCACTGAATGATATGGGTCGTGAATATGACGACCAATGTGTCGTGGTTAACATCCACAATCCATCGTCACTTGAAACCATCACCAAGTTTGCATGAGAGCCATTACAATTGGATCGGGGTTGTCATCCAACCTCGATCGTGGATAGGAGTAGGGAATGACAACAACGACGCATATAAGACGAGAACCACGACCCATTTACATGGGTCGTATTTGTCATGTTATAATGGGTCGTTTTCTACCGTTAAGTGGTAGTTGTTGTCATGTTATGTGGGTGGTGGATGTTACGACCAACATACAAGGTGTAACACACCACATGAAACCAGCAGAAAGAGACGATGGATGTAGGGTAACAAACCCGACCCGCATAACATGACAAGGACGACCAATATAGGCTAGTCACATAGCGCTACTTAAGCAGACAATAACAACCCATGTCATCTTCATGACCCTTCTGCCTTTCAACGACGATCGATATCGGATGCCACCGACGATCTGTATAATCTCACAACATCATTAGTGTGCACTGCCATGTAAAATTACAAGCAGGGACCAAATAACATGAAAATCAAGATCCAGTTATTATCTTGTGGTGCACTGATTATAAGGGGTCGAATGCGCTGAGTGGATCATCCTCGGTGGTTGAGAGGAAGGGAACTCGGCAAATCCCTGCGGAAAGAGACTAAATCAACGATGAATGAAAGAGGATGTAGGGGATTGACGACATCTTCGACTTTCTCCTCCATTGGTTTCAATGGAAGAGCGAAGCAAAGAATAATACACTAAAGCGAAAATCACGATCCATTGTAAAATTAAACAAACGCTCCATGACAACTACAATCCATAGAACATGACAACAACGACCCATATAATACATAGACTTTTAGAAGAGGAGCGCGGCATGCAAGCCAACAACTCGGAAAATTCTTCCACCTAAGTTTGCAAATGAGGATATTATCATTCTCCTCACTAACATCGTCTGTGCTTACAAACTACGGCCCTTTCCGTCGGATTCAGTGCGAGCGGCCGGAGTAAGCGTCATATGCAGCAGCCAAGCCACGACCCATCTAACATGCAGTAGGGAATGTAACGCCATGGTTCTAATTTCTGCTATATAAACAAAAGCTCCATTGTTTATTTTCGGCCTACTACCATGATTTACAGAGGGACCGGATTAGGGTCGTGGTTGTGAACCAATCACAATCGTGGACAAAAACCACTATCTAACATGCACGTGAACCACGAGATCAGATCACATGACAGTTTCATGGGTGTCATACAGATTGTGGCATTGTTGTTGTGGATAGTGGTTTTCGTCTCGGATGGATCGTGGATATTATGGTCGAAGGATCGTGGTTGAAAGACGATATGTATTGTTATTAGGGTTGCATGGTCGTGACTTATTTATGTTGGTTAGCTAAATTTACATTGTTTGCGAGATGTCATTTGAACTGTAATATATATACTTCATGATACATGAACCTTGGCGAGTGTATCACTTCTCCCCACGAATGATTGTGCCTTTGAACAAGAACCAATAGAGGTAACGGTGAGCTTAAAAATGCGTCGTGTCACTCACAAAGGTGGATCGTGGTTGTCGTATAAATGGGTCGTGTTTATTATAAGATAGTGGTTGATTGCGACGATCGAACATGGACGACAACTACGAACAATTACAAATGCGAACCACGACCAACATAAAACGACAACAAGGACCTCCGTTTCATGACATCTCAATATACATGTGTCATGAAAACCAAGACCTAACCAATGACAGTCATGACCCATGTTTCATGACAACCACGACCCAGTGTGGATGATAATTACGGGCCTTTATGCATCTGAGCCATGAATATAGTGTACACAACCATAGGTAGTGGTTTTCATGATACAATGATCATGGATGTAAATGGTTGTTGCAAAAAATGAGTGCAAGAAACTACGATCTGACCATATCAAATAACAACTACGTCAAATTATTCACATCAAATATAAAACATATTACACGAAAACCACGAACGGAATAGGAAGACAACCACGACCATTTGATAATTTCATTCAGGATCCAAATTTCATCAGAACCAAGTCATATAGAACGTTACAACAACCCATATCAAACGATACCACGAACCACGTAGCTTTGATCAACAGTGGGGCGTGATTGTCCATTGCATTGTGTCGTGGTTATGATAAGTAGGTTGTCAAATATATCACGACCAACTATTCATGTGAAACATGACCCACATGCCCTGACAATCACGACCCAATATTCATGTGAAACACGACCCATTGTAAGTCAGCCACGACCGATCTAACAGGGCAAATACATCCCATATTACATTACAAGCCACGAAATGTTCAATCCCACATCCAAGAATATATTTATAACAGGGAACAAGGGTAAAGAGGAAGGTAACTGCTGATGTCGTTGAAGCACTGATCGGTGCATACGTTAGCACAGGAGGTGAAATGTCAGCATTATTTTTTCATAGAGTGGCTTGGTATGAAGGTCAGAATGGTCGACAAATTTCCAGAAGTCAGACCAATGCTGGTGAAACCTGAGAGTTATGTGAATATTAGCCATCTTGAATCACTATTACATTATTGATTTCATGACTGATCTTTTCAGGATGAAGCATTGACTCATGGGTCATATCTGATTCCACATGTCCCAAGATGTTATCAGGTAATCGTTTGATCATTGTTCGTCTGCTAAAATTTCTTTTGATCGTTATTATAATCTGTAAGAAGGACACCTAGAATTAAGCGGAAGAGAATGAGGGAACATGTTTAGGTAGGATCCATTCCATCCAGGAGTCATATGTTCACCATGTATCATAAATTACATTGAGTACTTCAGTGAGAAGTATGTGGTTGTCCTCCACCACCATAATTACAGTTAGTATATATCGTGGTGAACATGCAACAACCGCGACCAATATTACATTACAACAACGACATATATACGTACCTTTGATTTTCGATATCCACATATGCCATGTCCTAAACATTTTTTGTTGGCTGAGTGCCACATGAAACTGTCGAGTTGGCGGAGATCAGAAAATGTCTTTGTTGGGGATTCGAATATCAGCTCCATCATTTTGAATGAGAGCGCAAGGAAATGGATGAATCGGCTTATGGAAGTGTCGCCAGAGAACCACTCTTATAGGCTAGCCATTCAATGGTCAAGGCGCCGATTCCGAAGCGTCCCATGTGATTCGGTACGGTCACACTGATAACGGAGGGTCGCACTCGGTGCCCAATGGATTACGGGGAAGTAGGGACTTCAGTGTGATTTCGCGAAGAAGAAAAATGTGTGCGAGGTCTCGGGGGGGGGGGGGGGGGGGGGGGGGGGGGGGGGGGTTGGGGGGGGGGTTTGTAAAGGCGGTATTTCTAACATCGGGAAACCAATAGTCGCATGACATCCTACTGACATTAACCACTCGATTGTCGTCAAGTTCGAGGTTGAACAAAGCGATATATATATATATATATAATAATATATATATATATATAATATATATATATATATATTACGATTACAAAAGCTTCCATAATTTCATATTTACATTATTTAAGATGACAATTTACAACTAATAACCTCCTGTATTGTCATCTGATCCATCAGAATTACTATTGGAGGAGTGTCTTCCTGTATTGTCATCTGATCCATCAGAACTACTATTTATTTTTTCATATACATATTAGTTCACTTCATCTGAGTTGGAAGGCGAAGAGATATTTTCCTCGTGCTTTTTACACTTTGAACTAGAATTTTTAAACTTTCTTTGTGTGAAGAATTGTATGTAGTACCCAATGCCCTATAAAATTCACCGAGACGGGTTAGGAATTTGAATTTCTTACTCTTTTTCTTCTTCTTGGTTATTGCACTCGATCCTGCTTCAATATCATGTTGTCTTTGACTCGAATATCGTTGGGGTCTAGAAACTTCTTCCATACTGCATTTTAAGGCGAGTTGGACATGTTTTTCCTCCAAAGCTATTAATCTGGCATCCTCCTCTGCGTCTTTTGTGATTGTCATTCATGTACTAGATCTAGAAGCACATGGTTTGGATGGAGTGGAAGGGTTTCTATTCGAATCTAACAGGCGCTGAAACAGTTTTCGGACCTCGTCGGGGGCATTGGGGCATGGTTTTGCATCACCACCTCAACATGACAAGTGTAACCAAAACCGATGAGTATTATTCACAATCTTTGCGCCACACAAACCACACTTGATCTTTGATTTTCCAGTTCTTGGTGGTGATTCAACAAGGGAAGCGTAGACCCAAATGTCTGACGATGGGTAAGATGACGACATATCTACACTCAGTTTGTAGCAAAAAAAGAAAAAAAAAAATCAGAATATTGATAAATAATTAGAACAAATCAGAATATGACGTAATATGTTGGTTTAAAATTTACATTGTTTGCAACATGTCATTTGAACTGTAATACATATACTTCATGGTACATTTTCATGGGACCAGACTAGGGGGTGGTTGTCAACCACGAACCAACATGGACAATAACCACGATCCAACGTGGACAGTAACCATGATATAACATGCATGTGAATGACGGGATCAGATCACGCCACAGTTTCGTGGTGGTTGTCATACAGACTATGTCGTTGTTTTTAAAATTCGATGGTTTTTGTTTTAGATGGGTCGTAGTTATGATGTTAGACGGATCGTGGTTGTAAGATGATATGCGTCGTGGTTCTGATATCACAGGGGTCCTGGTTGGCACGATATATGGATCTTTGTTGGCAGCCACATTCAACCACCCATATATAACAACGATCCATTGTGCATGTCAAGCAACCCATTATAGACTATAAGCAGAAGAAACATCGAATGCAACAAATCAATTCACCATTCAACGTCAAATCAGTGTTTGGCTTTCTTCACCGACGCCCCGTCTGTCAACCACGATCCATTATGCAATAAACCACGACGACGACCGTGATCGCGGTTGTCATACCATACATATCGTTCATGTCATATACATTGAGGCGTGATTCACAGCCACAACGCACATAACATGTTGGCCACGATACACTGACCGTGTCAACCACAATCCATTGGGGGTTGATTATCATGCTATACATTTCGTTATAGTCATATCCATTGGGTCGTGGTTGACGCACACGACCCACATAACATAATAACCAGTGTACACCGACCCTATCAACCATTACCTTGCTTTGCATTGAGATACGCTAAACTTGTAGATGTGCTCGCTGACTGGCGATGGAGGGGCCCAGCGAAGAAGATTCAAAACCAGTAAAAATCAGAAAACAAGGATTAGGGATAAAAAGTGAAGGGTAAAGTGAAGTGGTCCCAGAGAAGAAGCTCCAAGATATAGTCGGTGATTCGCATGGGGACACGTAAGCGTCCGTAAAAGCGGCGAAAATATAGTCAGTGATCCGCATGGGGACATGTAAGCGTCCATGAAAGCGTCAAAGATATAGTTAGTTTTCCGTAAAACACATCAAACTGCAGATATTCTCTGATCCGCCCCGCCCATTTAATTTGTAACATCGAGAAACCCAACAAATGGTCAAAATATTTAAATCCAATGGACCACAACAGTAAAACCAATAGTTTCCATAAAATAAATTAAATAAAATGATTTGAAGAACTCTACGCAGAGTGGGCCACTGATGGCTCGATACGTGCCACTATAGAATTTTCGAAGAAATCCATCGTCCATGAACAATCCAACGGATTGGATTCGATTTATGATGGGCCCATAAACTAGAACAAGGTGATCAACGATTGGTCTTCTGCGCTTGGAACCGTAATCGAATTCCCACCTTTTTAACACACAAAATGTGTACATGCGGCATATTCGGTATGAACTAAGATGTATGGGGTCCACAGTGATATATATATATATATATGTGTGTGTGTGTGTGTGTGTGTGTGTGTGTGTGTGTGTGTCATCTAAACTGACCATAGCACTGTAATGACCGTAATGGCTAAAATAAGTTTCCTGATTTATGGATCCTGAATGTGATGATATAGAGGTTGTGGATGTCGTGTAACAAAAATCATGTTTACGTGTTATATGGTTCATGGTTGACGTGAAGCTTTGACAGCAGTTGTCATTCGAGTATGGTCGTCATGTTATACGAATTGTGGTTGTGTTGCATGGGTCGTAGACCACATGTATAATGCGTCGTCTTGTCATCGTTTGGGTCGTGTTTCAAAAAGGCACTGACTAAAAGCAAGCAAGATGCATTAACATGACAATCACGACCTGTGAATAACGGAAACCACAACCTATTGTTATATACACTATTTCCATATTTGGGTCGTGCTTCAAAGCAATAAATGCTCGTGATAATCATCAATATTTGTGTCGTGATTAACATGATACATGGGTCATGACTGTCATTGAAACTGGGTCATGAAAGCACGACCCTGAATATTACACGAAAATGATGCATATTACATTACAATCACGACCCATATACATCGACAATAACGATGCATGTTACATTACCGCCACAACGAATATTACATGATAACAACGATGCATATTACATTACAATCACGACCCATATACATCGATAACAACGATGCACGTTACATTACCGCCACAACGAATGTTACATGATAACAACGATGCATATTACATTACAATCACGACCCATATACATCGACAACAACAATGCATGTTACATTACCGCCACAACAAGTACACTACCGTCACAACGAATATTACATGATAACAACAATGCATTACATTACAATCATGACCCATATTACATCGACAACAACGATGCATGTTACATTACCGCCACAACGAATATTACATGATAACAACAATGCATTACATTACAATCATGACCCATATTACATCGACAACAACGATGCATGTTACATTACCGCCACAACAAATATTACATGATAACAACGACCCATAGTACAATATAACCAGCACCGATGTTCACCACGACCCACATAACGTGATAACAACGACCGATGAACACCATGAAAAAACAAATGCAATATTATGAATGGCTCTGTTTATTGTGGCTATGTTTATTGCACGACACATAACATGAGATATTCGATATCTACGTATCCCATGTCCTAACTTTGAAGAACTAGATTTTCATACTTCATGTGCTATTCATGATGCTGCATCCTCAGCCGTCCTTGTGATCGACTCATTGACCATTGAAGGACCGGATAGTCGAATGACCATTAAAACACCACAACCCATATTTCATGATAACCACGACCCATAAAACATGACAACCACGACCATAATTAAAATACATTGTGAGGATCTGTTCTCTTCGAAGGGCACCCAGTGAGATGAATAACTCTTTTGGGAGTGTTTTGTTTTAGCCTGACCAACAACTCTGTTGAGAAGGTGAGGCTTAAACAAGACACTCCCAAAAGTGCTTTGCAGCTCACTGGGTGCCCTTCGAAGAGAATAGTTCTTCATATTGTATTTTAACTATTGTCGTGGTTGTCATGTTTTGTGGGTCGTGGTTATCATGAAATATGGGTCATGGTGTTTCAATGGTCATTCAACGATCCGGTCCTTCATAGGTCAACGACTTGATCACGCTGACGGACGAGGATGGAGCACCATGAAAAACACACCAAGGTTACTCCCACTCCCCCTACGGATAGAGAGAGTGTTTTCTTCCCGCCATCGTGTTTATAGAGGGGAGGTGTGGTTGAGAAATGATGTTATGAGCTATGAGTGTATGGAAATCTGCCCATCCACAGTTTGATTTGTAATAGCTGAGAAGGATGAAAATCTGCCAATCAAAGTTAGGACATGGAATACGTAGATACCGAATATCCCATGTTATGGATCATGGTGAACATACAAAATAGGGGGCCCATGTAACATGCAAACCACGACCATATTACATGATAAACACGACCAAAGTTCTGTGACAGCCACAGCCCATGAAAACCGCACTCTCACTTCTCTGGTCCGAATGTCGGGTCGTGTGTGTGGGATGGAGATGTTTATCTCGAAATCGCGGACGAAGACTATAAGCCACGACGATGAAGAACAGTTCTCTTCGAAGGAAGAGCAATGAGACGAAGACATCTGTTGAGGAGGAGTCGTTGATCTACCACGGGCACCAAACGGTCTTCGGAATTTCAGGTAGAGGCCGTTAATCTTCAGGAAGATCGTCAACATTCATGAAGAAAGGCATGGGATCACCCATGAAGGAAGAACGCGAGATGGACTTGTGGTTCGGATTGGCTTCTGAAAAAATGTAACCAAAGTACCACTTTTATAGGCTGTTCACCTAGTGGTTAATGTGGGGGTGGTGATTCCGAAGGGTAGCTTTGATTCCGAAGGATCCTAAGTAGGTATCGTCATGAATGCGATTTCCTGCATTTGAATTTGGCGCTGATTCCGAAGAGAATGGTCGTGGATAGAACGAAGGTTGGGTCGTGGATGTGAACCACAACTCAACGTAGATAAAAACAACGATCTCTATAGCATGACAATCACGTTCGTGTTTGACAGCACGAAAATGCGTGGATCAGATGGTGGATGGTCTTGATTTTCGACTTCGACCCAGCATAGACGACAACGGCGAACCGTGTAACATGACAGCAACGACCCTTTAGAACTAGTCGGGTCGGGTCGGGTTGGGTCCGGCAACCCGAGAAGCTTTCAACGATGCATGTGAATAGTTTTTCATTTTATGCGGCCCACCTGAGTTTTATGCCACCTTGAATGGTTTTATATTGAGATCCCCCATTCTTTTGATCCCAATCCCAATTAATGCATGGCCAATGAACATATATCTTTAGAAACCTGCAAGGCAAGGAAAGGTTCACCATGAGTTTCTCTTTTCTCCTCTCCTCTGGTTTTTTTTTTTTTTTTTTTTGGTTTTCCTATTGAACTTGAACAAGCTGTCCTCTGTTAGAGACATATAACAAATTACATAATTACTTGCTTCTCGTTTCTAAACCAAGTCTAATGCACAGCTATATATAGATATATATATATATATATATATATATATATATATATATATATATATATATCTATATATATATATATATATACACACACACATGGGGATTTTCGATATCCACCGTATGCCATGTCCTAACTTTATTACATAACCATATGAACGGTTCAGATTTCCTATAAACATCGTTGTCAGCTTCAAGAAGCTTTCAATGATGGATGTTTTATTCCTAGTTTTTCATTTTATACGGCCCACTTGAGTTTTATGCCGCCTTGAATGCTTTTATGTTGAGATCTCCCATTCTTTTGATCCCAATTGATGCATGGCCAATGAACATATATCCTCAGAAACCCGCAAGGCAAGGAAAGGTTCACCATGAGATTTTTTATTCTCTTCTCTCCTCTGTTTTTTTTTTTTTTTTGGTCTTTCTAGTGAACTTGAACAAGCTGTCCTCTGTTAGTGACACATAACAAATTACATAATTACTTGCTTATCGTTTATAAAACCAAGTCTATGAACAACTTATATATATATATATATATATATATATATATATATATATATATATATACACACACACACACACACACACACACACACACAATGGGATTTCTATATCCACGTATGCCATGTCATAACTTTTTTTTCGCTGGCTGGGTGCCCGTTGAAAATGTCGAGTTGGCGGAGTTTTGAAATAGTCTTCAGAACTTCATGTGGAGGGCGTTGAGCTTCAGGAAGATCGTAAACGTCCCTGAGGAAGGAAGAGGGATCACCCATGAAGGAAGAACACGATAGGGGCTCTATTGTTTCTTCGAATATCTGCTCCATTTTTTTTTTTTGAATGGGAGGGCGTATAAATGCATGTATTGGTTTGTGGGAGTATCACCAAAGTACCACTCTTATAGGATGACCATTCAATGGTCAAGGCGCCAATTCCGAAGGGTCCCATGTGATTCGGTATGGTCGCACGGATAACGAAGGGTCGCACTCGATGCTTAATGTTTTACGGGGAACTAGCGACTCTTCGTTATCCGTGCACGACCCTTCGTTATCCGTGCCACCGCATTTGTAGGTTGGTCAAACATCCAAAAGGTCACTCTGATTCTAAAGGGAAGGATCGTGGATATGAGGACACATATAACACGACCCAGTGTGTATGGCAACCATGACCCTTTCATGTGATCGTGAATAACATGCACATTGTATCGTGGTTTTTATCCACGTAAGATCATGAAAATAGCAATAAGAACCACAACACATATGACCCGAAAACCATGACCCATGTGACATCGCACCACGACCCATATCACACTAGAACCATGATCCATATACATGTCATAACATCATGTATACAATATACTTGTTAAATTGGTCGTGGTGCACAGTTGTCATGGAACATGGTTCTCGTCCATGTTGGATCGTGTTCGACAACCATGACCTTATGAGGAACACGACCCATACAACATGGACACCTCTCCAGGTGTCATGAGAACCACGACCATACAACTTGCAGAATCTTACGCACCACAACCACGATCAAGGCAGCATGACAACCACGTCCATATAACATGGCAACTATAGTGCATATAATATTACAATCACGACAATATAAAATGGAAACATAGACCCTTACAACATTACAACAACAACCTATATAACACAGTAACTGCCAGAAGTGAAGCTCGGTGATGCGCAAGACTCCACTAGTTTCTTCCACTTAAGTTTAAATATATGAACCACGATTACATATATGAACCACGAAAGTATTAATACGACAACGACAACCATATTAACACGACCAGCAATCCATTTGTTCCGTTTGCAACTTCCTCAAACGACTAATATATATATATAATATATATATATATGATATATATATATATATATAGATATATATAATATTATATATAATATATATTATATATAATATATATATAAATTGTCATGGCAAACTACGACCCATCGAACCTTAACGCCACGACCATAACGACACATGTATCATAATAACCATGATACGAAGTTGTGGGTCGAAGAATTGAGCTTCAACACGGCCCCTTGGACATGGGTGATGAGGGTCGAATATTGCATATCAGACCCCAATTATTGCCTAACTTTATGTACATGATAATGATTAATGTCGTATTTTAATTGTATTTTTGTTGCAGGATGAAATCAGGAGCGTTGTTTGAAAAAGGATATTAAAAGCGTGGATTTGACGCTCTGAAGTAACCAAAGCAAGGGACGGACTCTAGAGGACCAATATTAAAGAATTCACATGCCAGGGATCCGAGAAAATCAAGTCGTTCACATTAAAGAGGCCCGAAAATGGTCCAGAATGCAAGATCACATGGTTCCAACCATCCATTCAGCTCGAAACTTCATACATGGGATGAGGACCATAAATTGACCGTACATATCAAATTTCAGCCCTCCGATCACTATAGAAGTGGGCTAACGGTTAGATCAGCCACTTAATTCATTAAGTGGGGCCACCTGATAACAGGATATGCTTCAACTTGGGTCTCAACCCCTTAATCGGGGAGACAAAACAGATGGACGGTGAAGATTTCTCATAAGCATCACAGAGGGCCCTGTATGTGCAGCATGTGCGTGCACCATGTACACATGCCCACCGAGCACAAAACCAGCTAAGGCGGGTCAGCAGGCGCTGACCCGTGTCTCCTTTCCAAAACGGCAGTTGCCGTTTTCATTCAGCGTAATGGACGGAAAGTCCGTTTTTACGGACCTCTGTGGGGCCCACTTATGGCACTTACGTCTGATCCAAGCCGTTCATCGTGTAGAAGGCTTTGTGCACTTAAAAATTACGTTTATATTTTGTGCCCATACATGCACATGTGTGCGGTACAGAGGTCACAAATAGACTGTCCTGCAACGCTCAAAAGTGATTTTATTGTGATTTCTCCTTTGGGCCGCGCCAATGGACGTTAAAAACTACCCATTCTTGACTGAAATTTCGTCCTGAATCTAATGGACAGGGTGGATTTTCATGAAAACACTTATGTGGGGCCCGCCGATCACGACAGCGAAAGAATGCGAAAGCTTTCACACATTCGCAAAATCCAGTTTTTCAGGCGGTTGTGGCCCACCATCTTTGATCGTATGGTAGATCTGAACCATCCATCGTGTAGACCATCTCAAAATGTCATGTCCCCAGACCCAGGGACGGACAGCTTCCATGATGCCCCGAGTCCGGCACTTGACTTCCATTCACCAAGTCCCGAGTTCGGCGCACCACAAGGAAGATTTTTTGACTGAATTTTTTTTTGTAATACATGAAATAATACCTGAGCATAAAGATCCATGATCAAATAACCAAGCGACACTCTCCAATAGAAATCCTGATGATTA
>JAJHSJ010000004.1:85805691-86099298 GCA_021015155.1 Magnolia officinalis
ACCACGACCGATCCTTTCAGATTGAGCGCGAACCTCCGAAAATAGCTCCACGTTATACTTTTTCAGGAGAGGACATTAAATCGCTACTTCCCCGTAATCCGTTGGGCACCGAACGCGATCTTTGGGAATCCGCGCGACCCTTCGGAATCGGTGCCTTGACCATTTGAATGACTCGCTACTTCCCCAGCAATCCGTTGAGCACCGAGCGCCATCCTTGGGAATCCGCGCGGCAGTTCAAAATCAGCGCGACCCTTAGGAATCGGCGTCTTGACCATTGAATGACCACCCTATAAGAGCGGTACTTCATCATGCTTATTGCAACACCTTTCTCATTAATCTACTTTCTTCTCCCTTTCATTCAAAATAGTGGAGTCGATGTTCGAAGAAGTCATCGATTCCCTATCGCCTTCTTCCTTTAATGGTGATTTCGTTTCTTACCGTGGGGATTTGACTATTTTCCTGCAGCCACACTGCCCCCACAGGAAGTTCTGAAGACGATCGTGGCATGTCTTTCGACCCTTGGTAATCAGCGCGCCCCCATGATAATAAGTTCTTACCATACAACATGACAACCACGACCGCTATAACATGACAATCAGGACCATAATCACAACACAGTAGGAAGGACAATCTCTTCAACGGGACTCGGTGAGTTGGAAAAAAAACTGGCGATAATGTCTTGTTTAAGACTGACCTTCTCAACAGAGCTTTAGATCAGGCTAAAACAGGACATTCTTGCCAGAGTTTTTTTCGCTGACTGAGTACCCGTTGAAGAGAACTGCTCTTGGGATCGTCACCGTGAATATGGTCTTGGCCGGCATGTTAAATCTATCGTGGTTGTCATACTTGAAAGAAAGTAGTCCGATGGTTCATTTATCTTGGTTGTCATGTTAAATGGGTCATGGTTTGCATGTTACATATGTCGTTGGCTTCTCGAAGGTCGTGGTGAATACGAAGGGAGTTGTCGCGCTGAATCTCAGGGGAAGGTCGTAGTTATTAACTGTGCTATATGGATTGTACTTCTCATGGATTGTTGTTTTAATGCTATACTGGTCGCGATTTTCATGCTATATGGGTCATTGTTTGTAATTTTACATGGCAGTATACATTAACAATGTTATGAAATTATAAGGATCGTGGTTGTCATCCGATATTTGTCGTGGTTTGAATGGCAGAAGTGTTGTGAAGATGACTAAGGTCTTGTGGTTCGACCAGCCTGTATGGGTCGTGGTTGATGTGTTATATTGGTCATGCCTGGCATATTATGTGGGTTGGGTATGTTACCTTACATGGGTCGTCGCTGTCTGCTGAGTTCATGTGGTGTGCTACACCTTATATGCTGGTCAACCCACATAACCTTACAACATCTACCAGATAACACTAGAAAACGACCCAAGTAACTTAACAATTACGAACCATTTAAATGGGTCGTGGTTATCGTATTATGTCAATCGTGGTTGCCTTTACTCTTTACTAAGTTCAACCCTCCTGTGTTGGATGTCAACCACGATCCAACTGGACAACACGTTGCTAAAGACTAGGACTATCTAACTACGCCACCTTTTATTTATATATATATATATTTTTTCGGGGTTAGCTTGTTAGTACACACCCTTGTCAGTACACACTCCATGTTAGCCACCCCCACTAGGGATCGAGACCAATGTTTTACGGGGAAGTAGCGACTTTAGGGTGATTGCGTAGAGAACAGAAGGTGACACTGTTTCCAAAGTTATCATCCATGACCATAATTAAAACAATATGGGTCGTGCTGAACATGCAAAAAACGCAACCAGTATAACATTAAAACACGACCCATGACAACCACGACACATGACAAACACCACCATATTACATGACAACGACGACACATGACAAACACGACCATATAACGTAACAGAGAGGAGCCATATATAGCATGACAACTACAACCCAGTGTGTATTAAAACCCATGACCATTTCGTGTGATCGTGAATAACATGCTCGGTGGATCATGGTTTTTATCCACGATGGATCGTGAATAAAAACACGAGAAGCATGACGCATGTGACCCTAAAACCACGACCCATGCAACATACGAACCACGTCAAATATAACACCCGAACAATGATCCATATAATTTATAACACCATGAATAACAATATACTTGTTAATTTGGTCGTGGCGTACAGTTATCGTGGATCGTGGTTTTCGTCCGTGTTGGATCGTATTCGACACCACGACCCTTTTTGTGGTCGTGGATCGTGTGTGTGTGTGTGTGTTTGTGTGTGTGTGTGTGTGTGTGTGTGTATCCTAACCTTTTTTTCCCGCTGACTGGGTGCCCATTGAATTTGTCGAGTTAGCGGAGTTCTGAAATTGTCTTCAGTTCTTCCTTTGGAGGCTGCTGAGATTCAGGAAGATCGTGAACGTCCCTGAGGAAGGAGTAGGGATCACACATGAAGGAAGAATGCGTTAGGGGCTCTATTGTTTCTTCAAATATCTGCTCCATTATTTTGAACGAGAGACAAATAAATGCATGAATACCACTCTTATAGGATGACCATTCAATGGCCAAGGCGCCGATTCCGAACGGTCGCGCTGATTCGGTACAGTCGCACGGATAACGAAGGGTCGCGCTCAGTGAAACATGAATGGAAGCAATAAACATTAATATGGCAATCACAACACATGAATCCCGAAACCCACAACATATTGTTACATACACTATTTCCATACTTGGGTCGTTATTTAAGTGCATAAAGCCTCGTGATCATCATCAATATGTGGGTCGCGATGAACATGGTACATGGGTAGTGACTGTCATTGTATATGGGTTGTGGTTGAAGGGTGTATAGGTCGTGGTTGTCATGATACATGGACCATGAATGGTATGATATATGTGTCGTTCTTGTCGTGTTATATGGGTCGTGATATACGGGACGAATGGTTCGCATTTAATATGGGTCGTGGTTTTCGTCCATGTTGAAACGTATTCGACAACCACGAACGCATGAGGAACACGACCCATACAACTTGGAAACCACGATCCACATGTCATTACAACCACGACTGGTTGTTAAGTTCATTATCCATTGTCTATGACAACCATGAGCCATTCAACTTGCTGAGCCCTGCATAATACAATAACAATCCAGGCAACATGACAACCACGACCCATATAACATGGTAATTACAACCCATATAACATTACAGTCTCGACAATGTAACATGAAAACATCGACCCTTATAACATTATAACTCAGTAACTGCTAAAAGAGAAGCTACGTGATGTGCAAGACTCTGCAAGTTTCTTCCACTGAAGTTTACAATATAACAAGAAGAGGCGGCCCTTGTAACAAATTTAATTGGTCATGGGTTCCATGACATGGGATTCGTAGTTGACATAACGATAGATCGTGGCTTCCATGAGGTATGGATCGTGGTTCTCTTAAGAACGTTTGCCAACAACGATCGAACATGGATGGCAACCACGATCTATTACATATATGGACCACGAAAATGTTAACACACAACAACAACCAATATTAACAGGACAAACGATCGAGTTGTTCTATTTGTACATCTCTCAAAAACTACTCTCATGGCAACAATAAATTCACCGACGAACATGTTCTCCACATGTTCATAACATGACACATACATACATGAGATATTCGATATCTATGTATGCAATGTCCTAAATTTGATGGGCAGATTTCCAAACACTTCAACGAGAACAGATCAATATATGTGGATGGCCAGATTTCCATGCACTTATAGCACATAAGATTTTTTCTCAACCACACATCTCTATATAAATAAATACGCCGGCGGCTAGAAAACTCTCCACCTATTCAGAGGGAGAGGGAAAGTAACCTTGATGTGTTATATGGGTTGTATTTGCCATGGTATACGAATCATGTTTGTCATGTTGCCTGGATCGTTATTATTGTTTCAACGTGTACGACATGGAATGGATTATGTACGCCATGGACAAAACACATAAGCACTGAGCCGTCCATGAGCCATGTCGTGTACATAATCTGTGGTTGTCCGGTTACATGGGCCGCTGTTGTGACGGTATATGGATCATGGCTTGAAAGCTTTTACGGATCATCTTTCCCGTGTAATATGAGTCGTAGTTTTCATGCTTAAGGGTCATGGTACTGCACTCAATTCCATTACTTTCCATGATGTACATATATCATGCAGGCTTTTCAGGGGTCCAGATTAGGGTCATGGTTGTGAACCACGAACAAACATGCGTGACAACCACGATCCAATGTGGACAATAATCATGATCTAACATGCATGTGAACCATGGGATTAGATCACATGACAGTTTCGTGGCTGTCGCAGAGACTGTGTCGTTGTTCTTATGGACCGTGGTATTTGTTTTAGAACGGTCGTGGTTATGATGTTAGAAGGATCGTGGTTGTAAAATGATAAGTGTCGCGGTTCTAATGTATAGGGGTCGTGGCCGTCGCCATGTATGGATCGTGTTTGGCATTCACCTTCAACCACACATATACAACAACGATCCATTGTGCATGTCAACCAACGTGGCTGACAGCCAAAGTGCAGTACAACTTCGAATTGTTCACGGACAATTACTACCCATCTCATTCACCAACCCATTATGGATCATAATAAGAAGACTAAACATCAAATACACGAATCCATTCATAATTCAACATCAAATCAGTGTTTGGCTCTGTTAGGTGGTCTACCTGACGCCTCATCTCCTTGTTTTTTTGGGAACGCAACACCTTCTGCTCTAGTCCGCTGCAGACAGTCATATACAATCGTCTTTCTAAATTTTGGAATTTCCTCCTACAGAATCAGAACGAGCTAATCTTAAAACAAAGTACAAAGTAGTCAAACTTGAATGTAGACTCATATTTAATAGAATAGAATATAAGATATATATACATATATATATATATATATATATATATATATATAAACTTACATGCGTAAAGTCAATTACACTCATACTGCACAAGAAGTCAATATATTTCAGCATGTATACGCCACAATCATCCGAGTTCGGTTGCATAGGCCTGTCAGCGGATGGCTTCACATTCCACGGTTGCTCCCACTTGACTAATCCGTTATCAAGAACATGGAATAACCACCTCAGTCCGTCCATTACCTGTGCGACGACCAGCTCATTTTTCACGTCCAATTTGGTACTCAAATTGTCGTACAAAGTGACCTCTTTCTTCCGAGGATAAACAGCAGCCATCAGCCAGTGCTGCCCCCTCGCATTAAGAGGGATGTACACCTTCGAAGCACAATAACTACGACAACGGTTAAAGCATTGCCCTTCCAAATATTGATCTAATCATTCAAGTCCATGTGCAAGAAACTAAGATCTTACCACATCATACTTCCATAGAGGTTTCGGTTTACAGTCGATTATTTCTATAAGCACTTCACACAACCTTTCAGACTTCATGGTCCCACGATCCTTATGGTTCGCAGCGCCATAAGTTCGCAGCAGGTCAAGTTGTGGTTCCATTTATTTCTATTGATAAGATGAATATTGTTAGAAACAAAAATGATTAATGATGTTTTAAAGACAGCGATGGTGCTCAGATTAGCATTACCATAAATAGCGACGAGACGAATGCACGGTCCTGTCTACTACCTCGTGGTCGATGGTCCTGACGCGCTGATAGGTATCTTAGGTATAGGTCTATGGCCTACGTAACGTGGAAAATGTCTCATGTAACTATAATATTCATACATTGATATGAAACAATGAAGGAGAAAGGGTATAAACTTGCCTCGGAGTTGACCCATGAATTTGGGTCATAGACACTTTTCAACCAGACGAGTGAACCTGACTCTCTGACAACTCTCAACTCATCCTCTTCGGCATCGGTTAGAGTTCGGTGGAGTTCACTGAGCCCCTGATGAGGCTCTATTACAATTAGAGCTCTGTCTGGATCCACTATATCGCAGCGTGGTCTCCCTTCCTCACTCAGTTGCGGGGGCACGATGTTGAGCTGTAATAAAATGACATATTATCTATGGAGTTCATAATATAACGATGTAGCACAGCATTCTCATCTATAAGATGGGTCATCCCAGCTTCAAAACTAGAGACCTGGCTGATCCCAACCTCTAAATTGGAGCTGTTGACATTAACCACGATCCAAGGTGGAACACAACAACGACCAATTTTCCATTTCATACACAGTTATTGCTACCTCCTCTCTAAGCTTCATTCAAGTAAGCATTCTCATGCCTGAGAGGACTCGTTGAATGGGCAAGGGCATGTAACAGCGACCCTCACTGGATCATGACCACTACCTAAAAAGGAACACAACAACGACAAAATATGACAAGGGAAATTTTTGATTTTATATACCTTTATTCAGTGTATTTCCTCCCCACGCTACCTCGTCTGCTCTAGCAGTGAAGCATTATCTACGGTCAAAGAGCTGGTTGAAGGAACATTGTCCTGTAATGAAATCGTATATCAGAAATGGTTATTACGGCCACTAGAGCCTTGTTGTCGTCCATAGTGGGTCGTGATTCACATACATGGAGGTTCGTGGATGTCACGAACAATCCACTATGTATGATAGTCACAATCCACATTGGATGGGAATAACGATCGCAATGGATGATAATAACAATCCACACTGAACGATAATCACGATCCACGTCGCGTAGAAACCACGTCCATTGTCTAGATAGAAGACTAACATGCAGTGTCGATCGCAACTCATCAACTATTTAGTGTGCATGTCAACCACGACCCCCTGGTGTATGATAACAACGATTAAGGATAGATTCAACTTCATATACCTTCATTGTCTGGATCTCCTCTCTGAGTTGATTCACCAGCTCCTGCAGTGAAGAATTGATGTCCTCTCTGATTTGCTTCACCTGCTCCTGCAGCGAAGCATTGATCTCCACATTGAGTTTCTTCACCTGCTCCTGCAGTGAAACATTGACCTCCTCACTGAGTTGCTTCACCTGCTCCTACAGTGAAGCATTGATCTCCTCCCTGAGTTGCTTCACTTGGTCCTGCAGTGAAGCATTGATTTCCTCTTTACGCTGCTTCACCTTCTCCAGCAATGAAGCATTGATCTCCTCCCTATGTTGCTTCACCTGCTCATGCAGTGAAGCATTTTCTGCACTGAGAGGGGTGATCGAAGAGACAATGTCCGTATTGGGTCGTGGTTGAAAGTTATGTGGGTGACAACTACGATCAAGAATAGGTTCCTGGTTATTACAACCAATGGGTCGTGGTTGTCGTCCATGTTAGGTCGTAGTTCAAACACAAGATCCATCGTGGATGAAACCCATGATCCACTGTGTGTGATAAGAGTGATCCATATTTCATTTAAACCACTAACCACGTTACACAAAAACTGCGACATTAGGCCATCAATGTTGGGTCCCCTAGGTAATTGAAAACCACGACCCTTCCTGTATAACAAAAACGATCCTATGTGGATGACAACCACGATCCATTTTTCAGTTTGCTTTACAGTGAGCTATTAACGGATAGGTTAGATGAAGCAAGGATATTTCACGTACGTGTTTTGTATTCATATCATCTCTCATTGACACCACTTCTCGTAACGAAGCATAATCCTCCTTGAGGTGCTTTATTTCTACTCCAAACTCATTATTCCGCTTCAATTCACCCTTTAATCCTTGCACCTCAGTGGCGAGGAAATCAATCCGCTTATTAGATTTCCTTATTGCGGATCTTGTTTTTTTATTGTCTTTCAATGCATTTCACAAATGGACAGATTTCCTATCGCGCTGTGTTTTTTTCATTTCCAAGAGGGAGGTTGTAAGATCAGCCTCAGCTTTATTTCTTTCGTCATCATCCGTTGTCTCTGCCATGGGTGCTGACCACAGAGCCTTGTCCGACGTATGAATGTCGTCGACAGTTATACTCCTGGCAACCTCGGTCTCTGCTTCTTCGACCGTTGGTCGAAGTTCTGGATCTAGCACCACTTGCAGGAGCAAAATTGATTTATTAATTATAAACATACTACATGATTCAAATTACAATACCAATTGAAAAAATCTAACCGGCATAGCTGTGAATATGACGGATATGGTTTCATATCTGCCTGTTTTCTTTTGAACCCAATTTAGGATTCGAGGAATCCTTATAAGCAGTCTTCTAACCGCCCACCTACGGTCACCAGTGAGTTGAGGGAACCGTTCGTAGGCCCAAATCTGTATAAAAACAATTATCATGCATTACATATTGGTTGACGTGTATGGAGGAAAAAGGGAACAACTCGAACTCAAGTATGAATCAGGAAAAGAATGACGTACTTGTAGGGCATATGCGCATCCGCATATGTTGTATGATCATATCTGCTTGTTTTCTTTTGAACCCAATTTAGGATTCGAGGAATCCTTATAGGCAGTCTTCTAACCGCCCACCTACGGTCACCAGTGAGTTGAGGGAACCGTTCGTAGGCCCAAATCTGTATAAGAACAATTATCATGCATTACATATTGGTTGACGTGTATAGAGGAAAAAGGGAACAACTCGAACTCAAGTATGAATCAGGAAAAGAATGACGTACTTGTAGGGCATATGCGCATCCGCATATGTTGTATGATTTGGGGTACTGGCCAGTCGCCCTTTCCCCTAGAATAATGTCAGACGCAGAGTTAACCGCATTTTCAAATAATCATACCCCACACTGCCCCAGGGGTAGTTATTAAAATAATCCAAGTCATCGACCATGTCAATATACTTATCAACACAGTTATTCTTTTGCGGAGATCCAACTAATAGATTTTCAACGCAAATTATTAGAGCCAGCTTCACTGCGTCCAGATTTTCGTCTGAATCGGCGAGTGACAAATAGGCTCATTTCAATTCTTTTTTTACTAACGCTACCTACTCTCAGATAGGTCTCCCTAATACCTCTTCCTCCCTCTACTCTTCCGGCCCCGGCACGACTATCACCATCTATCCTAACTGGTCCAAATTTTAGAGCCATTATCAGCGCAAAGTCGAGGTCGGTGAATTTTATCTTGGTGCCCTGAACATCGAATTTCAGATCACCAACATGCCTTTGCATCAGGCAATGCATGATTTGAGACTGTGTCGTCCACTCGGCCAGTGGAAAGTCCAGCAGAAATCTAAAACAGGTGTCTCTAAATAGTTTCTTTCTATCGGGTTTCTTCTCCATATCTTCAACCAAGACTTTCAGAAACTTGACGAAGCACTTGGGAGAGACCTGTGCCTTTTCAAAGTCTAAGCATGTGGTCATGGTTGGCTTCTTTCGACCTGCATTCCAATATGGTCGTGGATTGTTAATTAATAATGATAGGATGGTCTTGCAAAATCTAACATGGGTCGTAATTGTACTACATAGTGGATCGGGATTGAAATCCATGAACGGTCGTGTTTATAACGACCTCTAAGTGGATGTGGTTATCATGCTAAACGGTTCGTTGTTGTCATCTACGCTGGAACATGGTTGTCATCTGTGATGGGTCGTGGTTGACAGTCGTGCTACAGGGTTCGTTGAAGTCATCCATGTGCCTGTCACCAACGATCCATTAAGCAAACCAACCACGATCGAAACAACGATCGTGGTTGTTATGGCAAACAGATCGTTGTTGTCTTCTACTTTGAATCGTGGTTCACAGGCACGACCCGTAAAAGATGTGATCCATGATTCAGTTCAACTGTCAACTACGACCCATTATGCAACAAACCACGATCGCGACAATGATCGTGGTTGTCATGCCATACATATTGTTGATGTCATCTGCATTAAGTCGTGGTTCACAGCGACGACCCACATAACACGTGGGCCACGATACACTGACCCTGTTGACCACGATCCGTCGGCATATCACCACCAATCACAACAACGATCGTGATTGTCAAGCTATGCATCTCGTTATAGTCATATACATTGCGTCGTGGTTCAAAGCCCAGACCCACATAACATAATAACCACCATACACCGTCCCTGTCAACCATTACCTTGCTTTGCCATTTATATTGACTGAGCTGCACTGAACTTGTAGATGTACTCGCTGAGTGGCGATGGAGGGGCCCTATAAGACCTGTACCCTAGTCCGTACCATTTCGTAGGCTTCCGCGATCCTACCAGTCGAATTCCGACAAACCTCGACCCGTTACCGATGTTTGCGGGCGATCCTAAGCCGAGACTTGCATGCCGAAGTTGGCTCGAACCGAAACCTATACCTTGGCGATCGCGCCATCGCCGCGGTTCTAATGCCATAACTCGCATATCAAACCGATACCTAAGCTGGAAAATGTCAGTCTGCGTTCATTCTGAAGAAACGGCGCGCATTGCGAATTTCGAGGGAATCTCTATGAGATATCCCATCAATCAATGTCAAGTACAACCATACCTCAAGTACAAGCCCCATCCCTCCTTTTTCTCTCAAGTCAACTCTCTTTCCACCTCACCATCTCCCTTTACAAAAATTTTAACCATAACCATACGTCTTTTACAAATTTTCAAACCAAACCATACCCATCCGTCTCCCATCCTTACAACATCACTTCATCCATCCCTTTTATTATTATTTTCCCTCATTTCTCAAAGATCTCCTAAGCAACCAAAAATTTCTACATGTCCCAAGCCTTCCCAACTCTCCCAAGATCAACAAGTGAGGCCACTTTTCCCACCCTCTCATCTCTCATCCCCACCATAGAAACTCCATCATCCACCGTTAAAAGTCGAGCATAGGAGCTTACAAGCCTACAGGTGCAAGGAGAAGGCCTAGAGGTGGGTGATCGACCGTTAGATTTCAATTTTTATAAAGACCCCTTGTAGTGGGGCCCACAATGATGTACGTATTGTAGTGAGGGGCCCATAGTGGCGGGGTCCCTCTATCTCACCAGTGTTCTCTTTCTCTCTCTCTCTCTCTCTTTCTCTTTCTTTGATGAGATTTCTTGTGGTCACCATGTCCAAGGTGATCTTGGCCGCCTGATCATAAGGCCCACCTTGCAGTGGTTCTGTTGGACAGCCAAGATGAAGGAAAACACAAATATCATATTGATCCATCAGGTGGGCCACGTATATGTGGGACCCACCTTGATGCGTGGGCCACCTACATGTGGGACCGCAACCATGATGCCTACGTTATATCCATGCCGTCCAGCGTCCCTGGACGCTGGACGTGCTGCTAACATGGAGTGCGTGTATTGACATGGATGTGTACTGACAAGCTAATATAAAAAATAGGGAAAAAGAGAGGAAATGGTGGGCCACTCATGCAGACCCCACCTTGATGTTTATGCATGATCCAAGCCGTCCACCCCAACCCTTGCATCATTTTAGGCGTTGAGCCAAAAAATGAGACCGATCCAATTATCTGGTGGGCCATGGCATTGAGAATGCTAGTATTTTCCTTTAAAACTTTGGAAAATGATTGCTAGGGTCCACAAGAAGCTTGGACTCACCTGAAACTTGGTTTGGACCCCTAATTTTGTGGGACACATACAATGGACGGGGTAGATCGGGTTAATGTGGCCCCACGCCCACCCCCAGGTCCAAGTGACCTTATAAACAGGTTGGACGGCAAATAAATATTACGGTGGGCCCCCTGACCGTGTGACCTTACGGTGAGCCCCATGACCGTGTGACCTTATGGTGGGCCCAAGGTCCACGTGACCTTATGAATAGTTTGGATGGCAGATAAATACCATAATGGGCCCAGGATTGAATGCAAAGTAAACATTATAGTGGGCCCAGGTTTGGGGTGGAAAATAGACATTACAGTGGGCCCAGGTTGGGTGGAAAATAAACATTATGGTGGGTCCTACTTGGGACCCACTCATGTATGTATTGTGGTCCACACCTTCCATTAGTGTGGGCCCCACCATGAGGTATGTATTTCATCAATGTCGTCCATATGTTTTATATCCACGTAGTCCACCTTATATGAGGCCCATCTTGATTGGTTTCAGGCCCATTGTTGGGGCCCGCCTTTATATATATATTTGAGGACCATGTTACGAGGCCCATTATGATGTATCCAAGGCCCGTATGATTAGGCCCACCTTAATGTGTTTGTGGCCAGATATTGAGGCCCACTTTGATATATATGAGGCCCATGTGACTAGGCCTAACTTGATGTATTTATGGCCTGCCCACTAAGGCCCACTCCAATATATACGAGACCCATGTACATGATGCCCTTTGTAACGTGATTCCACCATGGTTTATGTGTTGACTCTTATGGTGGATTATGCCTTGTGAGCAATGATGGTTTGATGTCCACATTGTATGGATGATGTTAGTTAAATGGTCCACATTGTCACTCTCCCTAAGGCCCACTGATAGGCCCATACTTGTAGTGAGTAAGCCGTCTAGGCCCATATCTGTTATGCACAAGCCTATCACCCTATGACATGTTTAGTATAGACTCATGATTCATGATCATACGCATCATATGTATGTCTGATATGATGAGTAACTGATCATAGCATATGCCTTTGTGCGGATTGTTTATGAGCTCCCTGATAGGCGGAGTTGCCCTACATGAGCGCGCGACGCGCATAGGATTGTTGCATGTTTGGTAGGGTGATTCATGCACTTCCATTTGTATGATCATGATTATTGTATGCCCTACCAACATCAGGGTCATAGCCTCCACAGACACATCGTGAGTGGCTGGATTGGATACCGAAAATGTTTAGTTCTAGCATACGGGCGCCATAGATATCCCTGGGTGAAATGTTTAGTTCTAGCATACGAAAAATGTTTAGTTCTAGCATACTAGCGTCATAGATGTCCCTGGGTGAAAATTCCTAAACCCGATGGTACCAGAGGATGACTCCAACGTCGAGACCGAGTGGATACATGAGCGCACGAGGGTCGTATACTAATAGGCCGCGTCTCCCACTGTGTCGTGGTCGGTTGGAAAGGGGTGTGACCTTACCCGCCTGAGTGAGGGGGCAATTTCTAGGTTAAGTTTGACCAGCTTGAGGAATGGGTCCGCTATCGACAAGCCGGGCCCGATATTGGCAAGCGGATAGTGAGGTCTCTTCCGCTCTCTCAGTTGTGCGTTCGGATAGGAACGGCAAGCTGGCATAGAGTGTACTAGACCCCGGTGATTATCCAGACTGAGAACCATACTGATTTGATGCTCTAGTGAGGAGCTGCATTGATATGTGGAGGTGGATTGGCATGCTTGACTTGCATTATGCATCGCATGGCCTTGACATGGTCGATAGTATTCATATCTTACACTGCATAGCCTTGGTACGGCTGACTACATTCATGTATTCATCAGCATGTTTCTGCATTACTCTGACCTTGCATTCTTAGCAGGCTCATATTGCGTACACACTTACACCACCCCCTAAGCTTTCTATAAGCTTATGCATGATTGATGCGTGCAGGTGATGCCAGGACGTAGCCGTAGTCTCACCGCAGTTGGTGCGTGCAGCCGAGCTTCTGGAGTTTTTGTTATTATCACTATCTTGTATTTCCCTTCATACGCCTTGTACTCAAAGTTTTTTATCATAGTGGATTTTGTGATTGTGTTCTTTTGGTTATTGTTCGTGGGTTATGCTTGTGGTTATGCTCATTACGAATCAAATTGATTATTAGAAATCCTCCTTGTAGCATCCCAGGATCGGAACCTAGTATATGGGTGCCAGGAGCCGAGAATGGGGTACTGCGGAGGATGTCGGCGCCGGATTCGGCGATCGAGAATTTTGTGAGCCCGATTTCTGAGTTCGGGGCATGACAAAAGTTGGTATCAGAGTATAACTTGGAAATAATCGAGAACAACATCACATGTTTTCTATGAGTTTAGGGTGATTAGATTCCGAGTGCGAAACCTTCTCTAACGTGCGATTCTCAAGGTTAATTAGCATCCTTATTCTTCCTATAGGACATGCCGCGCAGGCGAGTGACCCGTTCGACCCCCGCTCCACCACCTGAGACTCCAGTTTTACCACATGTGCCTCCCGTTCCACCGCTAGAGATCCCTACTCCCCTGCCTGAGGATGACGTTCCTCCACCTGATGCCGGTGCGGATCCGACCGTGCCTGTGAGTGCCTCACAGTTACAGCAAATGTTGCAGGCTGTGACTGCTACGCTTCAGGGGCAGGGCAGGCGCTAGTTGTTTCTCCAGCCCAGGCCGAACAGGAGTGCGCGAGCGCCCTTCTTCGAGAATTCAGACAGCTCGATCCTCCGCGTTTCCAGGGCAAGCCAGATCGGACAGCAGCTGAGAGATGGTGCTCCGATGTGGAGAAGATCTTTGATACTATGGCATGTACGACCGAGCAGCGAGTTCGGTTGGCTGTATTCCTTTTTCAGGGTGAGGCAGAGCATTGGTGGACCTCTGTTACCCGTGTAGCAAGACCTGATCATGTCTGGACATGGGATGACTTTATCAACCGATTCAAGTACTTTCCCGACCACATTCGTCGTTAGAGAGCACTGGAGTTCGAGACTCTGGTGCAGGGAGACATGACAGTAGCGCAGTACGCGGCCCGTTTTGTGGCGCTATCGAGGTTCGCGCCGTATATGGTTGATGATGAGGGGCCGTTTCGAGAAGGGCTTACGTTATGGTCTTCGAGGCCATGTTATTGGGCATAAGCTCCCGACTTTCCAGGCAGTAGTACGGAGGGCTCAGATTTATGAGGCCAAGTGGGCCGACGGACAGAGCGATCGAGATCAGAGGAGGGGTCAGAAGAGGCAGGCCCCCTCCAGTAGCTCCTAGCAGCACCGACGACTGCAGAGATACAGGAGCCACCCATCCGCCAGAGCACCAGTAGCACCGTCGGCACCCCCAGTAGCACCACCTCAGAGGCAGCTTTCTGATACCTGTTATGGTTGCGGTGGGGTAGGACACCGTAGGTGGGAGTGTCCCCGACCTCAGCAGCAGCAGCCGAGAGCACCACAGCAGCCTCCACAGCAACCGAGAGCACCATAGCAGCCGAGAACACCGCAGCAGCTTCCGCTGCAGCAGCGATAGCAGATTTCACCACCGAGGCCCCCTCAACAGTAGCACTAGCCTCCAAGGCCACAGCAACAGAGACAACAGTTTCGAGCGCCTCAGCGACATCAGCAACAGCAACATCCTCAGAGGGGACAGGCACCTCCCCAGCCAACTCAGGCTCGATTCTATGTGGCTCAGCAGGACCCGCAGACTTCCGGAGGAGTCGTTGAGGGTATACTTCATGTCTCTTCATGCATCGTCCGAGTACTATTTGATTCTAGTGCTTCGCACTCCTTCATATCTGAGGATTTTTGTCAATCGACTGGATTACCGACAGAGTCTGCTATTGAGGGATTGACCGTATCGACGCCCTTGGGGAAGACCACAGTATTGGGCCGTTTCTGTTCGTCTTGCCCCATTCTGGTCGGTGATATCTTTTTGCCCGCTGACTTATTTGTGCTTCGGATGACAGATTTCGACGTTATCTTGGGCGTGGATTGGCTTGCCGAGTATCACGCTATTTTAGACAGTTTCGCGAGGACAGTCATGTTCTGCATACCCGGCTTGCAGTAGTTTCAGTTCGTCGCCGAGCCTAGAGGAGAATCATTGTCATGTTTGATGTCCTGCGCAGTCGAGAAGTCGGTTGCCTGTGGTCTGTGACTTCCCCGACGTGTTCCAGGAGATTCCGGGATTGCCGTTGCGCCGTCATATTGAGTTCCAGATCGATCTTGGGCCTGGTACCTCGCCTATATCGAAGGCCCCGTACCGTATGGTACCGATGGGGTTGCATGAGCTGCAGCAGCAGTTGGACGAGTTACGCGAGTTGGGATTCATTCGTTCGAGCAGTTCTCCGTGGAGAGCACCGGTACTCTTCGTCAGGAAGAAGGATGGCTCGTTGAGGCTCTGTGTGGATTACCGCGAGCTCAACCGGGTCATGATCAAGAACAAGTACCCGCTCCCGAGGATAGACGATTTATTTGATAAGCTGTAGGGTGCATAGTTCTTTTCGAAGATTAACCTGCGTTCCGATTATCATCATATTCCTGTCCGAGAGGAGGACATCCTAAAGACAGCTTTCAGGACGCGTTACGGTCATTTTGAGTTTCAGGTCATGTCTTTTGGACTGACCAATGCACCCACGGTCTTCATGCAGTTGATGAATGAGGTCTTCCGTCCGTATCTTGATTAGTTTGTTGTGGTCTTCATCGACGACATTCTGATATATTCGAGGACCCGTAAGGACCATATGCAGCATCTAGAGATCGCATTGCAGACCCTCCGTGCCGACCAGCTGTATGCGAAGCTAGAGAAGTGTAAGTTCTGGCAGGAGGAGGTGAAGTTCCTCGGTGACGAGGGAGGGTGTCGTAGTGGACTCCTCGAAGGTTGAGGCAGTGCATCAGTGGAACCAGCCCACGACTGCGTCCGAGATCCGCAGTTTCCTTGGTTTAGTGAGATATTATCGACGTTTCATAGAGGGCTTCTCCCGTATCGCGGTCCCGATGACCAGGTTGACTCGGAAGGGCGCGAATTTTGTTTGGACTGACGCATGTGAGCAGACATTCGTGGAGCTGAAGGACCATCTGACGTCCGCTCCTGTCCTCACTCTTTCATCTGGGAGTGATGGATTTGTTGTATTTACCGATGCCTCACGTATTGGTTTAGGTGTTGTCCTGATGCAGCACGGTAGACCTGTAGCCTTCGCGTCTCGTCAGCTCAAGGTCCATGAGCTGAAATACCCCACGCACGATTTGGAGCTGGCAGCAGTTGTCTTCGCACTGAAGGTATGGAGGCAGTATCTCTATGGGGTCAGGTTCGAGCTCTTCTTCGACCACAATAACTTGAAGCACTTATTCTCTCAGTCTAAGCTGAACATGAGGCAGAGACGCTGGATGGAGTTTCTGAAGGATTATGATTTCGACCTCCAGTACCACCCAGGTAAGGCGAACGTGGTGGCGGATGCCCTCAGCCGTTAGCCACGAGGCCTGGTGGCACATATGATGATTCAGGAGTGGAGGATGCTCGAGGATATAGCAGAGTACGACTTTGATTTTGGTTTGCAGTCTTCTATCGTTCAGCTATCGAGCCTGTCGATTCAACCCTCTCTTGTCGCAAGGGTACTCGAGGCTAAGCAGACAGACGAGTCATTGCAGGATTACCGAGCAGAGGTAGCATCGGAGAGTCAGACAGATTGGCAGATGGGTGCTGATGGTGGACTTCGCTTCAGAGGCCGATTATGTGTCCCGGATATTCCTGAGCTGCGTAGAGATCTTATGACCGAGGCACATCGATCGCGATTTTCTATCCACCCTTGCTCGACGAAGATGTATCGTGATATGAGGCGACAGTATTTTTGGGTGGGGATGAAGCGCCAGATCGTCAGTTTTGTGGCTGAGTGTGACACATGCCAGCGTGTCAAGGCCAATCATCAGAGACCCCATGGTCTATTGCAGCCGTTGAGCATCCCGATGTGGAAGTGGGAGCACGTATCTACCGATTTTATCATGGGTTTGCCAAGGACTCAGTGCGATCATGACGCCATCTGGGTTGTAGTTGATTGTCTGACGAAGTCAACACACTTTCTTGTGATTCGTGCGACTTAGCCTTTGGACAGGCTTACGGGGTTATTCATCGAGGAGATTGTGAGACTGCACGGCGTTCCAGTCTCGATCGTTTCTGACCGAGACCTGAGGTTCACGTCTCAGTTCTGGAGGAGCTTTCAAAGAACGATTGGGACTGATTTACAGATCAGCACCGCATATCATCCACAGACTGATGGCCAGACCGAGAGGGTCAACCAGATCCTTAAGGATATGCTTTGGGCCTGCGTGATTGACTTCGGGGGTGGTTGGGACAAGCATCTGCGATTGGCTGAGTTCGCATACAACAACAGCTATCAGGCGACCATTGGCATGACTCCTTTTGAGGATTGTATGACAGACAGTGCAGATCTCCGAGTTATTGGACCAAGGTTGGAAAGCGGCGTCTCCTAGGTCCCTAGCTTGTGCAGGAGACATCAGAGGATATTGATATCATCAGGCAAAGGATGCGCACAGCTCAGAGCCGGCAGAAGAGTTTTGCTGATCGTCGGCGTCGTCCCTTAGAGTTTGATGTAAGGGACCATGTGTATCTCAAGGTCTCGCTCATGAAGGGCGTGGTTCGATTTGGAGCGAAGGGCAAGCTTATCCCGAGATTCATAAGACCTTTCGAGATCACTGAGCGCATTGGTATTGTGGCCTATCGGCTTGCCTTGCCATCTCAGTTGTCTGACATCCACAACATTTTCCACGTCTCTATGTTGAGGAAGTGTGAGTCAGACGTAGTTCCTGTTATCGATTGGCAGCCACTGAAGGTTCGTGAGGATGCTTCTTACATTAAGCAGTCAATTCGTATCCTTAATCGGAAGGAGCAGGTCCTCCGCACCAAGGTCATTCCCTTGGCGAAGGTTCAGTGGGGTCACCATTTTGTTGATGAGGCATCTTGGGAGCGTGAGGCCGAGATTCGAGAGCGCTATCCTCAACTCTTTGATGATTGATTATATGTTATATCTTGTATGTTGTCTGTTGTCTACGATTTTATACGACGATGCCTTGTTTCCTCTTCTATTATGAGTTATGTTTCCTTGCAGTGATTGAGTAAATTTCGAGGATAAAATTTTTATTTGGAGGGGAGAGTTGTAAGACCTGTACCCTAGTCTGTACCGTTCCGTAGGCTTCCGCGATCCTACCGGTCGAATTCCAGCAACCCTCGACCCGTTACCGATATTTGCACGTGATCCTAAGCCGAGACCTGCATGCCGAAGTTGGCTCGAACAGAAACCTATACCTTGGCAATCATGTCATCGTCACAGTTCTAATGTCGCGACTCGCATATCAAACCAATACCTAGGCTGGAAAATGTCGGTCTGCATTCATTCCGAAAAAACGCCGCGCGTTGCGAATTTCGAGGGAATCTTTACGAGATGTTCCATCAATCAATGTCAAGTACAACCATACCTCAAGTACAAGCCCCATCCCTCCTTTTTCCCTCAAGTCAACTCTCTTTCCACCTCACCATCTCCCTTTACAAAAATTTCAACCATAACCATACCTCTTTTACCAATTTTCAAACCAAACCATACCCATCCATCTCCCATCCTTACAACACCACTTCATCCATCCCTTTTATTATTATTTTCCCTCATTTCTCAAAGATCTCTTAAGCAACCCAAAATTTCTACACGTCCCAAGCCTTCCCAACTATCCCAAGATCAACAAGTGAGGCCCACTTTTCCTACCCTCTCATCTCTCATCCCCACCATAGAAACTCCATCATCCACCGTTAAAAGTCGAGCATAGGAGCTTACAAGCCTACGGGAGCAAGGAGAAGGCCTAAAGGTGGGTGATCGACTGTTAGATTTCAATTTTTATAAAGACCCCTTGTAGTGGGGCCCACAATGATGTACGTATTGTAGTGAGGGGCCCATAGTGGCGGGGTCCTTCTATCTCACCGGTGTTCTCTTTCTCTCTCTCTCTCTCTCTCTTTCTCTTTCTTTGATGAGATTTCTTGTGGCCACCATGTACAAGGTGATCTTAGCCGCCTTATCGTAAGGCCCACCTTGCAGTGGTTCCGTTGGACGGCCAAGATGAAGGAAAACACAAATATCATATTGATCCAACAGGTGGGCCACGTATATGTGGGACCCACCTTGATGCATGGGCCACCTACGTGTGGGACCCCAGCCATGATGCCTGTGTTATATCCATGTCGTCCAACGTCCCTGGACGCTGGACATGCTGCTAACATGGAGTGCATGTATTAACATGGATGTGTACTGACAAGCTAATATAAAAAAATAGGGAAAAAGAGAGGAAATGGTAGGCCACTCATGCAGACCCCACCTTGATGTTAATGCATGATCCAAGCCATCCATCCCAACCCTTGCATCATTTTAGGCGTTGAGCCGAAAAATGAGACCGATCCAATTATCTGGCGGGCCGTGCCATTGAGAATGCTAGTATTTTCCGTTAAAACTTGGGAAAATGATTGCTGGGATCCACAAGAAGCTTGGACCCACCTGAAACTTGGTTTGGACCCCTAATTTTGTGGGACACATACAATGGACGGGGTAGATCTGGTTAATGTGGGTCCCACCTAGAAAAAAAAAAGGAGCAGCAGCTGATGCTGCTACTGCAGACGCAGGCAGTGCCTGTGCTGGCTGCCTGACGGACGGACCGGCTGGGCCTCACGGCCCCAGCTGTGGGTCCCACGTGATGCATTTCAAACATCAACACCGTGCGTTTGGTGGGCCATCCTCCTGGATATGGCCCACCCAAAACTCAGCCGTATACAAAACTCAGGTGGACCATATCATCTAAAATCATGTGAAGACATGCTTAAAACATATGAAAACACTTGGTGGGGCCTACTTGAAGTTTGGATGTGGCTGAAACTTGGTCTGGACCCTCAGCCAGGTGGGACACACATAATGGGTGGGCTGGATTTGTGAACCACATTTCGGTGGGCCCCACGCCCACCCCCAGCTCCAAGTGACCTTATAAACAGGTTGGACGGCAAATAAATATTACGGTGGGCCCCCTGACCGTGTGACCTTACGGTGAGCCCCCTGACCGTGTGACCTTATGGTGGGCCCAAGGTCCACGTGACCTTATGAATAGTTTGGATGGCAGATAAATACCACAATGGGCCCATGATTGGATGCAAAATAAACATTACAGTGGGCCCAGGTTTGGGGTGGAAAATAAACATTATGGTGGGTCCTACTTGGGACCCACTCATGTATGTATTGTGGTCCACACCTTCCATTAGTGTGGGCCCCACCATGAGGTATGTATTTCATCAATGTCGTCCATATGTTTTATATCCACGTAGTCCACCTTATATGAGGCCCATCTTGATTGGTATCAGGCCCATTGTTGGGGCCCGCCTTTATATATATTTGAGGCCCATGTTACAAGGCCCATTATGATGTATGCAAGGCCCGTATGATTAGGCCCATCTTAACGTGTTTATGGCCCGATATTGAGGCCCACTTTGATATATATGAGGCCCATGTGACTAGGCCTAACTTGATGTATTTGTGGCCTGCCCACTGAGGCCCACTCCGATATATACGAGACCCATGTACATAATGCCCTTTGTAACGTGATTCCACCATGGTTTATGTGTTGACTCTTTTGGTGGGCTATGCCTTAGGAGCAATGATGGTTTGATGTCCACATTGTATGGATGATGTTGGTTAAATGGTCCGCATTGTCACTCTCCCTAAGGCCCACTGATAGGCCCATACTTGTAGTGAGTAAGCCGTGTAGGCCCATATCTGTTATGCACAAGCCTATCACCCTATGACATGTTTAGTATAGACTCATGATTCATGATCATACGCATCATATGTATGTCTGATATGATGAGTAACTGATCATAGCATATGCCTTCGGGCGGATTGTTTATGAGCTCCTTAATAGGCGGAGTTGCCCTACATGAGCGCGCGACGCGCATAGGATTGTTGCATGTTTGGTAGGGTGATTCATGCACTTGCATTTATATGATCATGATTATTGTATGCCCTAGCGACATCAGGGCCATACCCTCCACAGACACATCGTGAGTGGCTGAATTGGATACCGAAAATGTTTAGTTCTAGCATACGGGCGCCATAGATGTCCCTGGGTGAAATGTTTAGTTCTAGCATACGGGAAATGTTTAGTTCTAGCATATGGGCGTCATAGATGTCCTTGGGTGAAAATTCTTAAACCCGATGGTACCAGAGGATGACTCCAAAGTCGAGACTGAGTGGATACACTAGCGCACGATGGCCGTATACTAATAGGCTGCGTCTCCCACTGTGTCGTGGTCGGTTGGAAAGGGGTGTGACCTTACCCGCCTGAGTGAGGGGGCAATTTCTAGGTTGAGTTTGACCAGCTTGAGGAATGGGTCCGCTATCGACAAGTCGGGCCCGATATTGGCAAGCGGATAGTGAGGTGTCTTCCGCTCTCCCAGTTGTGCGTTCGGATAGGAACGACAAGCTGGCATAGAGTGTACTAGACCCCGGTGGTTATCCAGACTGAGTACCATACTAATTTGATGCTCTAGTGAGGAGCTGCATTGATATGTGGAGGTGGATTGGCATGCTTGACTTGCATTATGCATCGCATGGCCTTGACATGGCCGATAGTATTCATATCTTGCACCGCATAGCCTTGGTACGGCTGACTGCATTCATGTACTCATCAGCATGTTTCCGCATTAGTCTGACCTTGCATTTTGAGCAGGCTCATATTGCGCACACACTTACACCACCCCCTAAGCTTTCTATAAGCTTATGCACGATTGATGCGTGCAGGTGACGCCAGGACGCAGCCGTAGTCTCGCCGCAGTTGGTGCGTGCAACCGAGCTTCTGGAGTTTTTGTTATTATCACTATTTTGTATTTCCCTTCATACACCTTGTACTCAAAGTTTTTTATCATAGTGGATTTTGTGATGGTGTTCTTGTGGTTATTGTTCGTGGGTTATGCTTATGGTTATGCTCATTATGAATCAAATTGATTATTAGAAATCCTCCTTGTAGCATCCCAGGATCGGAACCTGGTATATGGGTGTCGGGAGCCGAGAATGGGGTACTGCGGAGGCTGTCGGCGCCGGATTCGGCGATCGGGAATTTTGTGAGCCCGGTCTCCGAGTTCGGGGCGTGACAGGCCCAGTGAAGAAGATTCAAAACCAGTAAAAAAAAAAGGAAAAGGTTAGGTTAGGGATAGATAAAAGGTGAAGGAGTCCCAAAGAAGAAGCAACAGTATATGTAGTCGGCGTTCCGTATGGTGACGAGGGGTTGAAGTTATGCGTTTGGAAGCGTAAATGTCCATAAAAGCGTCCGTTGATGTACTGCGATTCGAATGGAATCGTAAGCGTCCATAAAAGCGTCCGTTGAACTTATGTGTTTGGGATGTTATAGTCGGTGTTCCGTAAGTCACAACGAAGTGCATTTTCTCTAATCCGCACTGTCCATTTTATTTCTAACATCAAGAAACCCATAGAAGGGTCAAAATATTGGGAATCCAATGGACCACAACAGTTCAACCAATAGATTCACGCCTTTGGGCCCCGTTTGGACCGGTGGATTGGAAGGGATTGAATGGTATTAGGGTGGATGGCATGGATTTCAAGGTAATGATGGTGTTGTCAGTGGATTGTCTTAAGATCCATGGTATTGTTAAAGCGAGTCTGTTTGGCACGCCCGACCAATCCCGGGATTAAACCTTCCCATCCCTTCCAATCCCTCGAACCAAACACGTCTCAGACAGTCATATGTAAAGGCGTATCATAAAAATAATAATAAGATTTGTCAGGTGGATATACGGCCCACGTAATTCTCGACACCTTCTAACCGTTAATTTTAGTGTCGTCAACTACACGATATATATACAATGACAACCACGATATATATCGTCACGTCAACTACGATCCATCGAACCTTAACACTACGACCCATATAACATTATAACCACGATATAGAGTTCTGGGCCAGAGACTTGGGCTTCAAACTGGATTTGGTGAGGGCTTTCGTTGTCACAACTTGATCAAAGTCATCCCTACCTTATACAATGACAACCCCGACATTTCGTAGTTGACAACCACTATCCTTCACGTTGTCAATACACGATCGAGGCAAAGGATCGTTGTTGATTCCGAACCTTTTTTTTTTTTTTTTAATCGTGTTTTTTGTTTAAGATGGACTGTGGTTGTTATGTTATATATGGATCGTAGGTTGTCAAAGTTACATGGATAGTGGTGTCGGTTGCTATGGTCGTGGTCTTCATGTTTTATGGATCGTTGTTGTCGTATCTTACGGATCGTTGTTGTCATGTCATATGAATCGTGGATTTCATGATTTATGGATCGTTGTTGTCATTCGATATGGATTCGTGGTTGTCGTCTTGCATGGGTCGTGGTTGACGATGCACATGCGTCGTGGTTGTCATATTTGTCATGGATCGTGGTTGTCATCTGTACCAGATCGTTGTTGACAACCACGGCACTGAGTAGAAGCGTCGATGCACGGCCGATTATCATGAGAACCACGATCCATATAAGACGAAAACCACGACCTACGTTATGTACACTATTCCGATCTTTGAGTTCGTGGTTCATATGCATAAAAGCTCTTGATTATTGTCCACATTGGGTCGTGTTTGTCATGATACATGGGTCCCCACTATCATTGTATATGGGTAAGGGTTGTGAGGTTGAATTGGTCGTGGTTGTCATGATACATGGACCCTGACTGGAATGATGTGTGGGTCGTTGTCGTCGTGTAATATGGGTCGTTGTTGTCATTGTATACGTGAATCATTAGTCGTAGCTGATATGGGACGTGGCTGTAATGGATCGTGGTTGACGTCCTTGTTGATCAGGCGCTAACAACCGCAACCTAATGAGAAAGACGACCCATATGACATTTCAATTAAGATCGTATTGTCATGACAACCACAACCCACTGTTAAGTTCACGTTTTCCTATATGGCTCGTGGTTCAAATGCACAATGGATCGAGGTTAGCATACACATTGGAAAGTGGTTCACTCACGTGCACCAAAGTTGATGAATCAATAAATTTTATATATATATATATATATATATATAATATATATATATATATATATATATATATATTATATATATATTACAGTTCACATTACATTATCACAAGCAACAAAAAATAAAAAAATGTCATCACCAGCCTCGACCTCATCCTCAGCCAGCAGGGACGAAGGTGGATCGACGACGATTGTGACCTATTCGTTTGCATCTCGAGCATCTGGGTCTTGGCCCATCTTCTCGCTGGGATGTAATTCGAACCGTCACCTTGTCCGAAATGTCCCGTGTAAACTGGTCGCCCGTACACTTCATTTCCCTTAGATTCACTACATCGGTCATTACCCGTGCGGTGATGCACTTCCGAGCTGCATCACCGTACACAACTTTATTATCAAATCGAACTCAACCAACACAGTCTTCATAATCTTAAGGTAATGAAGCACACTGGGTTGTAATCTTATGGTAATGAAGCACGGTAGATCGAGGTTGTCCTACACGTTGGGTCGTGGTAATTCATCACACTAGGTCGTAGTTGTATCCAGTGCCATATCCCTGACGAGCACGACCCATAACAGCTGACAACCGCGTTCGTGACAGGTGGCAGGCACGATCCAAATACCATCACAAACATGATGTCGTGGTTGTCTACCATACAATTGTGGAGGTTTGATCAAGGTGTGCCCTACGTTTGGCTCCCTTTCGCGTGATCGCCAAAGTACCTCGGCTTCTCGACTTTGTCCTTCCTTTACCTTGGCAGGTGGCTACATACAGTTGAAACAAAATGGAATATTAACCTCGTAGTGGAAGAGGCTTTAAGACGAGAGAAGTGAAGAGGAGAAACAGCGTTGCTCTCCTGCTGTTGGTCCCTAGATCTTGGCTTCTCTAAATAAATAAAAGAAGAGGAAGGAGAGGGTCTTTCAAATGTACATTAGTGCGACATCTGCCCCATCTGAGGCTCGTGGTGCAGGTGATGGGTGGTCCATGGGGCCTAATAAGATGTATGTGCATCGTTCAGGCCGTTCGTTCGGTTTAAAATATCATTATGCAGCTTGAAGCGAAAAGCGAGAGTGATACAACTCTTTGGTGGACCACACTGCAAGAAAATTATCGTTATTGGATATCCACCACTATCATCCCCATAGGGCCCACCGTGATTGGATCATGCTCATTTTTGGTCTTGTGCAATAAAATGATCCGTAGAAATATATGGACGACATGGATGAAACAAGTACTTGGTGGTGGGGCCCACAGAGCGCCAGCCATTGGACGGGGTCCCGGGGAGTAGCCGATCCGTCCGTTTCTCGGGGGTTAAGGCAGCAGGTGACTTCCACTTCACTCCAGGACCGTACAATTCCCGAACCATGGTTAGGGGCATTTTCGTCCAAAACAGGGTCTAAAAGGTGTCAGAAGGCCCTTTAGGGAAAATGTGGAGTGTCGTAGCGATCGAGGTAATTTTTCCAAACTTCGAGGCGAGTACGGTCAATTTTCCACGAAAAAATATTGATGATTGTTCGATCTTATAGTGTTATAGTGTTAAAGATGTTATTGCCATAACAATGGAAAAGCTAACACTAGATGATTACACAAATTGAAGAATGAAAGTACTAGTGTTTCTCAAAGGCTGTGGATTTGGGAGATTATTGGTGGAAACAATGTCAAGATGGTAAAGAATAAACGATTAAGGGTGATTTGGAACCAAATAATATATATATATATATATATATATATATATATATATATATATATTCCAAGAAAGCTCTTGTAGTTTTGAAAAAAAAAAAAAAAAAAGATGGTGCTAAGAAATTTGGATGCATGTAGAGAGTTTGATTTATCCATCTCAAATATGAAATAAACTTGAGGAGCTCGCTTTGAAAAGTGGTATTCCACAAGTTCTCATGGACTATTGGATAGGTGACTTCGAAATAGATAAATTCTACAAAGATACAATTACCAGACTCTATTATGAAGAGTCAAATGAAAACGAAAGTGAAGGATCCTCCTATCCTTCTAGTATAGAAAAGGTAGAAGCAAGAAATATAATTGGTAACACCAAATGTGTCATTAAGATATTCATATTGAAAATTCTCATTCCCTTTCTAAAGATAAGAAATCTCACTTCCTTTCTAATAGCTAAAAAGTCTCATGAACATGAATAATAATAATAATAATAATAAATTTCATAGCAAAAACAAACGCATTGACACTAGGTATCACTATATACACAATCTTGGAGAGAGAGAGAGAGAGCTCAAGTTATGTAGATCTAAAGATTAAATTGTGGATATTTTGACAAAAGCATTAAAGGTAGAAGATTTTCTCAAGTTGAAAACTATGATAGAAATGATAAAAAGCAAGTTTAAAAGAGACTATTAAAAGTCAAGTAAACTTAATTTTCAAGTCTTAACATAATTTAGATTAGAATTAATTGTTATTTTGCTTTTTTGACAAAATTATTTTAAGTTTGAATTCAAGTTGGCTTTTTTATCATGAGTTTGTTACTTCATAGAAATTATAAGTAGGAAAAGAGCGTACGGATGTAAGGAAGAAAGAGAAAAAATCAAGAAGGCTAGTTTTTTATTTTATCCATGCTTCATCTCTTGTACATATGGTGTGAAAACTTGTTCTTTTAGAACAAGATGCATGGCACGTTCATTCAAGTTGTCATAACAACCGTAAAAGCCAGGTTTTTAAAGCCTACACGGATCTCACATGTGTGCCTTGTCAGCATGTGTAAAGTTCTAACTGTTTGGGAGCGTGGATTTGGAACCTCCTGAATTTGAAATCCTCTTGTTATGTTTGGCATCCTGAATTCAGAATCCACTGTAATTATTACAAGAGTAATTATGCATAGTATATTTACAGTGGTTTGAATTTAATTACTAAACCAACTTTAATATCTCTAATTAGTGTATGTATGTAATGTTTGACACAATGGTTGTAATAAGCCCATTGAAATATATACTTTGCCCGAAAATGATGAAATTCCAAGTCTCAGATGGGGCCACAAGCACAAGATTGCATCCGAGTCACTAACCAACGGATTTTAACTGCTGATTTACATGGACAATGTTTGGATGGTGCATATCATCGTATTAAACTAATTATAGTGATGCAATTGATAATCTAATTGTTTTGGGATATCATCGGTGAGTCATGTGCCCGATATATTAATAGCCTAGTGACACACATGTTACACATGTAACTCTTAGCAGGATTTTAGATGTAATCCAAGCTTTCACCTAGGATTTGAAACCCCCTCGAAACCCCTCTTTGAGGGGATTTGAAACCCCCGGTTTCTTTATGGTGCCAAACACGCTAGGGGATTTGAAATCCCCTCAAACCCTCCCAAATCCATGGAGCCAAACGACCCCTTGTATTTGGCATTTTGTAAATATATGGTTGCTAGTTGCATTCCTCTGACACTTTGCACTCCTCAAAAGTTACTTCTGCTTTAATGGACACATAAATCAGGGGTCACTTGGATTCAACTCTAAAAGGGATTTTTTTGCAAAAAGGTATTTTACTGCGACTTTCATGTTCATGAAATTGGTTGACTCAACAATAACCAATCCAACTGACTTTCGTTAGTAGGCAATCAAATGGGGTGAAAGTGTATCCAAATACAAATCATAAACTAGGGTTTGACTCAAAATGACATTTAGTCATCAAATGCACCTCTCAAGGGTGCATCCAAATGGGCCCCAGACATGGAACCTCTCCATTAATCCGTGTTTCTATCCTACCTGCCCCAGCATCATTGGCCCATAACTTGAAATTCAGTGAGTAGACAACTGGTGACCCACCTGATACAATTGCATTCAAGATTCCGTTGAAATGCCAGATAATAGTTTTACCGGAATGTTCAAATCTGGTGCAAAGGCTACAATAGCATTCAACACACTGTTGAAATCCCTTGTTAGAATTGCTTTTGCAGAATTTGGTAGATTTGGTTGTTGCCTAATGCCTACTATCAGTAGCAAGTATGCGACCACTACTTCAACCTGAACATCCATCATGCTGCATAAGAGAACTTTTTCCTCCATCGTAACTTTAGAAATACCAACTCCTTTATAAGTTTTCATAACAGCAAATGTTATGGCAGGTGAGTAATTCTTGTATATTCATCACTACCCAAGTGATGAAATCCAAAATAGTTGCTTCATTACAGAGGTGCTGTCCTCTCCAAGACTCCGTTTTTCTTAGACAAAAAATTCTATAGCTAGGAAATATAAGAGAGTAAACAGGAGCAGAGTTATCTCATCATCATCATCTAAGCCTTATGCCAGATAATTGGGACTGGCACGAGCAGAGTTATCTATATTTTTAAAAAAAATCAACTCGATTCAAGTATCATACAGGTGCCAGTTTTCTCAATGCCCACTGAGAAGTTTGCCTCCCATAACAAATGAAAAGTATGCCGCATTCCAAGATTGCTCAGCAGAATACTTGCTTGTTAGCGGAGAAGGCAAGTTTTCCAACTCCTGGAATCCTGATGAAGAACACCATTTATGGTTGAGGTTGTGTTTCATGATATTTGGTGCAACCAAATGAGCCCTATAAGAGAATCACCTTCCCCTGTCAAATTCCTACCATTAAGTTTTAGTGCCAACCAGAAAACCTTAACCAGGGTGGTTGCTTCAACCAAACTTCACAGTGCAGCAAGGCAAAAGAGCAACAAAGGCACCATGGTTGTCACGGATGATACCACTGCCGCCACCAGTGCTGTTTTCATATCAAAGTTTGATTTGAAAAAACCAGGTGGTGGGGGTGTGCATTTGATTCAAATGGTGTGAGGATGGTTCCCTGTGGGAAGGTTGTTGAAGCAAAAAAGATTTAGTGTCTGAGAATTACTGGCGTTCCTAGGAAATGATGTTGTAGTTGCAAAACTTGGCCACAAAAGTGATTTATATGACAGTATGGATATCCTGAGTTTTGTTGTGGAAAATGCAGCAGATATGTTCTTGCCCGATGTGCCAAAGATGAAAGGGAAAATTGCCCTCCAAATAGGGTTTTTTTTTTTTTTTCTTTCTTTTTTGTATTAGAGTGGTGTGCAACCTGCCAATTAAGGAAATTTCTACTGGGTGATGATGAAATGTGTGGGGTGTATATGAAACAAGTGCACGTACTCCTTCCAAATTGCTTTAGAAAATAGTCGGGAGAACAAAAGATGTTTTTGTATTTTCTTCATTGGTTTGACTAAGGGGGCAAGATATTTACAGTTGGAAATGATATGGCATCGAGTCAAACGATCATCTGCATTGACAGGTTTGCGAATGACAAGCCATGAGAAAATTTTCAGTTTGGATGGGCATGGGTAGTGCTAGAGAGCTGACCATGGAATAGGGGCTTGGGTGTCATGCTTTTGAGGTTGGAGAAGAGACTTAAGCTGTCTTGGTGCTAAAAAACAAGGCTGTGTAGACACCCCAACTCAGGAAACTGTGCACCTATCTTGATACACTTGAATAAATGACTTGCAAGATTGGAATCCTTAGAAAGCCCCCCAACTAGCCCAAAACCTAATGCATACAAGTACATGGCTCCCACTAGGCCATTAAAGCTTCACAATCAAGTTTGGAGAGCGAACCCCACTCGGGTGGCAAAAACAGCACCACCCCGCACTATTTACAAGGATAGTAGCATATTATGGAATTGCAATACGTATATAGGTTGTAATAATGCCACCAGCCCATGTCAACAACCCCATGCAATGAATAGTGCCCCCAAGCCGTTGGGACCAAAAGTGCAAAAAGATGAACAGGTAGCAATGGGATTGCCTCCCAAATCTTTGCAAATCCAAGCATATCCCAGGATCTCTCCCAAAATCTTCTCGAATAGTGGTAAAGGCAAACCAACAGCTGCCTGAGGGTAAAACAACCATTCATCTCCCTTAAGAGTTGAAAATAAAATTACATGTTTTACTACTTATGAAAGGAAATCCACAATGACATGTGTTCTCCAACTATTCAGATCATGTCACATGACATGTTTGCCCTCTAAGTTCCTACAATTTATAAGAAAATCAGGTCAACCTCTATAAATAGAGGCACACCCCCCTCATTTGAGAGATTTATCAAAATCTAGAGCTAGCAAAGGAATTACGAGTGAGTGTAGAGAGTGAAAGTGAGTGCAGAGAGTAAGAGATAGTGTAGAAAATGAGACGAGAACGAGAGTATGTCTCATCCATTCAAGCCATCCAATCCCGTCTATATTAGCATCCAAACTATTTCAACAATTCAAGATCAATAGAGGAGGGTGGGGATCTGAGATTTATGATTATCTCCTCTCAGGAGAAGTGTCCCTGCTCTCATTTCCTTCTCCCACATCTCCATGTACACGGGCAAAAATTCAACTGCCCACTTTACTTCTTTACTATTATATTTTGCATATTTCCTCTCTCGTCATCCTCTTAATTAAGGTTTGAGTAGCCCTTGATTGTATGTTATACACCTTACCGAACTTCCAAATCGTGATGTATCAGAAGTCAAGTCTTAGTTGAACCTTGTATTTTGTGTCATCCACATATTGCATCCGCTTGTCTTTTCTAGCATTTACTATCTCCTTGAACTCACCCTAGGTTGAGACATCACAATCTCCTTAGTGGTGATTTAGTGAATAATGGCATGCTAGTTATTAATATTTTACATATATATTATCACATTATTCATATATTGCATTTGCTTTCCTTTTTCTCTTCTTTGTGACTACTATCTCCTCTAAACCCATCCTAGGTTGAGATATTACGATTTCCTTAACAGTGATTTGGGAGAGTAGCGGCTTATTAATTTCTGGTGTTGTCAGTAACTGGCTAGTCAATTAGTATAAATTCTTCCAAAACCCCAAAAAATTTCAAAAAATTATAGATCCCATAAAGTAGAGATTGTGCGCAAGTGCGGGTGGTTAAAGATCCCAAAATTGAAGTCCTTGCCTAGAATCCTCAGTCGTACACCTTATCCAGGAATCATCTTCAGTAGGAGAGTTCCTGATTCCCCAACCTAAAATGATTCTACGAGTCTACCTGACCATAGATTCTAGGCCTTTCCTGGTTGGTGGTGACTCCAAGTCATTCAAACATACCATTCCGAGTCCATGCCATACCCACCGAAAAACCAAGTCACAACAACACGGGAGATGCATTTGGGTGCACACACCCGCTGTTCTAGGGGTTGGAGGTTAGGAGAGATCGTAGTTGGGAGGATTTTATTGGCAATGTCTGATGGGCAAATGTTGTTAACGAGTTCAGCATTCCAAATACAATCAGGGTCGATAATGAGAAAGAAGAGACTGTTGGAGGGTTGAGATCAATGGTGAGAGGATATGGTGGGTATGTTTCCAAGTTTCTCATCAAGGGCGCAACTGTCACAGAAGATTTTTGATGCGCAGTCATTCACCAATAATCTAATAGATGTTTCACTGGATGAAATCTCTAAGGAGTTGTTTGGAAGGCTGTAAATTGGGCTAGCTGTAAATGAAATACAGGTAAATGGTAAATTATTTATAGGTGTAAACAGTTTACATACCATTCCGTTTGGCTTTTAAGTGGTAATCTATTTACAGGTAAACAGATTGTGTGTTTGGCTAGCGAATTAAAGTATGCATACATTAAACGGATTGGATGTCTTCCACCATATTCAACGAGCTGTTTTTTTAGGGCTATAGGAGAGCATCAAGGGAAGCACATGATGGATAGATGGTGGAAGCCACATATCATAAGTGTATATCAACCATTGTGTTATAATATGTTTAATGCCTTTTTAGCTGTAAACTGTAAAGACTTCACCCGTAAGCTGAAACATGGCTTTTTGCCAGGTTTCATATTACAGCTAAAAGCTGTAATCTGTTTACACAGCCTTTAAAGCTTTTACAGGCAAACAAATGCATCCAAACAGCCCCTGTAATCCCTTTACAACTTAAGGACTTTACAGGCATCCAAACAACCCCTTCTAAGACATTAATTGAAAGGATTTTCCAAGTGGGTGATGCATTTGGAGAGATGGGAGATATCAAACCAGTTGGTGGATTTGAGATATTATCAGTTACAATATGCACCCAGAGGTAGTCTTTACCTGTGATGACTCTCTAGCCAGCTTTCATTAGAAGTGCAGAACTCATAAAGTGGATATTTTTAATTCGAAGGTCTCCTTCCAAGATTGGGAGGAAAACTGAGGATCAATTAACCGTGTTCTTCTAATGGCTAGAATGAGGATTATTCCAGAGGAAATCCTTCCCAGGCTTTTCAATAATGTTAGTGATTAATGTTGGCAGTTTATATACAGAGATGGAATGAGTTAGGATGCTTGCATGGATTCGATCAGAGCAAGGCAGCCAATAGTGGAGAGAAGGTTAGCTTTCCATCTGCCCGGGCAAGCCTATGGACTGGAAATGAAGAATTGGCAGTCCTGGTTTTTGGGGGTTTCAGAGAGAAGGGGAGCACCATAGTTTGGCGGGGGTGGCGTTGTTTGAGAGGGGGATATACAAATGGAACACTGAGAATGAAAAGTGATATCGTGAGAAGTAGGCCGTTGATTTGTGAAAGTTGACCTCGTCTCTGTAGCATGGGTAGAAAGGAGATTTTTCAATGTATTGGTTTCTATCAGTGTTTTAAATAGCAGTAGCGTGTTGCGTAGCGTTCAACCCTCCATTGCTTGTAGTGAAATTGCGTAGTGTGTAGCATAAGCTACACAATACTTCTATTTATTATTATTATTTTTTAAATATATATATATATATATATATATATATATATATATATATATGATAAATATTATCAGCACATATTTCCATGCAAAATCTCTCTTTTTTCTTCAAACATTCTTCTCTCTTTAGTTCACTAGTTAACCAAAAAAAAAAAAAAACGCGTCACAAACAAATCAGTGAATCACAAAAATCAACATTAACTTGTGAGAAATAATATAGTGGTTCCCACATGGACCACACAATCAAAAACAATGACACATACGCACACTACAGGGGGCCCACCATAGAAAACAATGTAAATCCACCCCTTCACACACCTCAGTGGGCCACACCATAAAAAACAATGCACAACCACACATACGCACACCATAGTGGGCCCCACATGGGCCATACCACAGAAAAAAATCTATATCTACAGACATATTGAAAAAAAAAAATTATAAAGAACAAAAAAACGCACAGTAACCGGCATTTTAAAAGGGAAAAAATGAGAAAAAAACTCAAAATATCAAGTTATTTTCATTGTACATCGAAAAAAATTCAAAAAAAAAAGGAACGTGCGTACCTATTTTTGTCTCAGGATGAGATTGAATTAATGAAATATGCAAAAGTTGAAGCTCCACAGCCGATCACAACCGGAATAGGGGAAATCCGATTTCTCCGTTATTTCTTCTCCATTGTTGATGAAACTGCACCAAATGGAGCTCCTTGTGGTCTCCAAAAATCGGCCAAAGAAGCCCCTTCGAAGGGCCTTTCAATCACAAGATTAAAGAGGGGGGAGAGGAAGCAATGTCGGTTTAGGGCCGTCTGTCGAATACACTGTTCAAAATGACAATTTTTTTAAAAAAATAAAAATTAAAATTAAAAATTAAAAAAAAAAAAAAAAAAACTTATTGCTATGGTGTGAGTTCACCACCATTTATGCAGTGAAAAAAAATAAAAAAATCACCACAGGTAGCACGCGCTACCTGTGATACGCGCTATGCGTTCGTAGCGTATGCTACGAATGCTACTGTACACGGTGCGTAGCGTTTTTCGAGTGTTATGCTACATAGCGTACACTACGTACGCTACTCAAAACACTAGTTTCCATAGCATGGGTCGAGAGGAGATTTTTCAATGTATTGCATGTTGGACGTCACTTTGGCATGGAGGAGAAGGTCGTCGTGGGATATCTTGAATCCTGAAGGAGACTTTGAGATAGGATAAAGGAATTGTGATTGTGTGGCACTTTGGAGGAAAGGAGAGTGCTTCAGCACAGAGAATGAAAGGAAGGGTGAAAGTGGATTCCTTGGCAAAGCCCACTTGAGGCTAGTAAAAGGATTGATATGGTCGGATTCCTTACACATTCCATGATTAACTTTATCCATCAAGAGGAGAAGCACATTTGGGACATTACTTCTTGGAGGAAAGGCCATCTAAGAGTTGAGACTATGAAAGGCCTCCTTGATGACAAGATTGAGACTGTGAAAGGCCTTCTTGATGTCTAGGTTAAGACCATCAAACACCTTCTTGATGTCAAGGTCAAGATACCCTCCCTCTCTTTTCTTGGGCTATAAGGAGATTATCTTGAACTTCTAGGTATAAGGAGATTATCTTGAACTTCTAGGCTATAAGAAGATTATCTTGAATTTGTATGTGTAGAATGAAGGTGGATTGAAAAGGAGAAATGACTTAACTGATTTTAGCCCGGTGGTAAGCATCTTGGATAATATTATGTAGCCTACATTTGTCTTATTGGGGGAAATGGACATCAATAGCCATCATATTTTTCGTAATAAGAACACAATTTGCCCTATTGAGTACTTTTGAAAGATGTCCCGTGTCGAAGAACTTGCTTACCATGGAGCATACCAAAGGGCCAAAAATGTTGAAGAAAAAATGCTGAAATCTATCAAGACCCAGGGCTTTGAATGGGTGCGTTTAATTGAGACACAAAAATCTCCCCATCTGAGACTAGAACAAGGAGTCGGGAATTGTCTTCAGGGGTAATAGCGGGGGACATGAAGTTGAGGGTGTTGTAGGTGTGTTGATGATTATCTGTGATTAGTGACCAATATTGAGATTGGGAATGTTGGTGAAGATGGCAGCTATGTCATCAAATATTTTTTAATGTGGTCAGTTTGTATAGCACAATAATGCAATTGGTATGACTATAAACAATGAAAAAACAGAGAGGAGCTGAAAGATTTTCTGTATTTGAGACAACCCAAAGGGGTTGAATATATAGAGATTACAGTTATCTATATAAGAAAATAATAAAATTAGAATCCTCCGCCTATAGAAACGAACTATACAAGGTATACAAGGCATGTGAGCCTATCTAACATCCCCCCTCAAACTAATGTTGGTCATCGACAAGTAATAATTTGCCAACTAGAAATGAATGACATGCAGAAGTGAGGAACTTGGTGAGAATGTCAGCAATCTGATCATGGGATGCAACATGTGGAAGAGAAATGAGCCCAGACTGAAATTTCTCGCGGATAAAGTGACAGTCAACTTCAGTATGCTTCGTCCGTTCATGAAAAACCTGGTTAGAAGCAATCTGAATGGCACTTAGATTATTGACATGGAGTGGAGTAGGATTCTGCAGAGGAATGCCCAAGTCGGAAAGAAGTCCACGTAACCAGACAAGTTCACTACGCGCAGCGGACATCGCCCGATATTCGGCTTCTATGCTCGATTTGGAAACAGTGGCCTGCTTTTTACACTTCCAAGAGATGAGAAAAGTGCCGAGAAAAACACAGTAGTCAGTAGTAGATCTTCGTATGAGAGCGCAACCGGCCCAATCAGCATCCGAATAAGCACGAAGGTTCGGAGTCGCAGTGTAGGAGAAGAAAAGTGATCGATCTAGAATTCCACTTAGGTACCGTAGGATGCGCAACACCACAGTCATATGAAGAGTCTGAGGAGCAGAAACAAATTGACTGACGACTTGGACAGTGTAGGCAATATCAGGGTGAGTCATAGTTAAGTAAACCAAATTCCCAATCAAACGGCGGTATAAGTCGGGCTCACAAGAAGATCACCATCGTCACGGCCATCTTGAACGTTAAGTTCTAAGGGAGTCTGAACAGTCTTCTGATCCGTCAATGATGCCAAGGCAAGAAGATCCTTGGTATATTTACGCTGGCTAACCAGGATCCCACGTTTAGAACGTGAAATTTTAAGCCCAAGAAAGTATGTTAGATGGACGAGGTCTTTCATCTTGAAAGATGATTGCAGAACTTTCTTTAAGGCCGAGATGCCAGTAGCATCACTACCAATCAGAAGTAGGTCATCAACATAGACGAGAACAATGACAATTCCGCGAGTAGTGGTACGTAAAAATAAGGATGGGTCATGACTACTTTGAGTAAAGTCAGCACGTGTAACAACATCGTGAAAGCGTTGGAACCATGCCCAAGGTGCCTGTTTGAAACCATACAAGGCTTTCTTTAGGCGACATACCTTATTATCAGGGATTGAAGAGCCAGGAGGAGGCTTCAAATATACTGTTTCTTAAAGGTCTCCATGAAGAAAAGCATTTTTCACATCCATCTAAGCAAGTGGCCAAGAGCGAACGGAAGATATTGCCAAAAGAGTATGAACAATTTTCATCTTGGTCCCAGGAGTGAATGTCTCATCATAATCAATTCCGTATTCCTGTTTGTATCCCTGAGTGACAAGCCAAGCCTTATATCGATCCAATGATCCATCAGACTTGAGCTTGAATAAATCCATTTGCTACCAATTAATTATTGGTCAGTGGGTCGAGTGACAATGTCTCACATATGATTATCATCCAATGCTGTAAGTTCTTCTGCCATAGCCTTCTTCCAACAATCATGAGTGGCTGCCTGAGTGTATGAAGTACAAATAGAAACAGTATCCAGAATAGCATTCATAGCAGACATAGAGCATATCAAGCAATCAGGCGCTCGATGTACACAAGCGGAACAACGTATCGAGGTAGGTTCAAGATTGCAACGAGTTGAGTAATAAGTGGTGGATCTGTACGTGGTCGACGCGAGTAAACCTGCAACGCACGAGAAAGAGTACTCGAGGCAAAAAGAATATCAGGAAAGGTGGTTAGACCAGGAGATTTTGGGGCGTGCGGAGGACGAAGAGATGAATAAAAGGCGATATGTTCAAGAAAAATAACATGTCGTGAAACCTAAACACGACGAGAAACCGGATCATAACATCGAAAACCCTTCTGAGTTTCTCCAAATCCCAAGTACATACATTTGATCGATTTTGGAGATAGTTTGTTACGCTCACGTGAAGCCAGGTGAACATAACAGACACAACCAAAAACACGAAATGTGGAATATGCAGGAGGTAAGTCGATGAGAACAAAGTATGGAGATTTAATGTTCATAACGTTGGTTGGCATCCGGTTAATCAATTAGACTGAATGTAACATTGCTTCCACCCAGAAAAAACGAGGAACACTCATAGTTGTCATCAGGGTGTTAGCAGTTTCAACAATATGACGATTTTTTCGTTCAGCCACCCCGTTCTGTTGTGGAGTATCAGAACAGGTGGTCTAATGAATAATCCCATGACCCTGAAGAAATGTACGAAAATCTGTTGAGAGATACTCCCCTCTGAGTTAGAGCAGAGAGTTTGAACTGGAACCCGAAATTGAGTCTCCACCATAGAGTGAAATATCTTGAATTTTTCAAAAACCTGTGACTTCCGAGTGCAGAAAGTAAATTCAGGTGTAACGTGTGAAATCATCAATGAATATAACATAGTATCGTAACCCAGAGAGACACATAATTGGTGAAGGACCCTAAACATCCGTATGCATTAGTTCAAACATAAAAGATGATTTTGTAATACTTAGAGGAAAATGAATATACTTATTTTTTGAAAGACAACAAGATGAACAAGAATAATCTAAATCTTTTGTATTAAGAGAAACGTTCCCTAACATGCCAGAAGAAAATAACTGAATTAACCGATCGAAATGTGGATGACTCAGGCGAAAGTGTCACAATTTCCACAATTTATTTGCCAAACAAATATCTGATGAAGATGGAGAAAAGAAACAACGAGCCGGAGTGACAGATGAATCAAAGTCCAGCATGTACAGACAACCATGCCGCCTACTCATCCCAAGTACCTTTCCCGTTGCCAGATCCTGCACAAAACAACAGTTGGGAAGAAATATTACTAAGCAGTTATTGGATGTGAGTTGACCAACTGAAATTAAATTGGAGAAGAGGTTAGGGCATGAAACACATCACGAAGGGTGAACTGGCGATGGGCATAAGGAGAGAGTCAATGATCCAACGGACTGAATGGGTAGTCTAGTGCCATCCGCAGTAGAAATATCCTGATTTCCGATGTCGGGATGAATGTCACGAAGATGGAATACAGCACCAGCCATATGATTGGAAGCACCCAAATCGAAGAACCATATAGAAGATGGGGATATACCTGACATACCGGCCGCAAAAAGGGCATGAACGATTTACTGGAGCATCACAGGAGTCAAAGGTGATGAAACCTTCAACAGAAACAGTAGATGCAGGATCACTAACAGATGGTTCGGAAAAAATAGTGGCAGCAGTAGCAAAAAGAGCACGACCACGACCACCACGTCCACGGCTGAAAGAAGATGCATAGGCACGTGTACGGCAGTCCTGAATACCATGACCAGTCCGTCGACAATAAGCGCACCATTCTTTGCATTGAGCGATGACATAACCCACCTTGTTGCAGCCACGACAAGTCAAAGGAGTGGAACCACGGGTTGGTGTAGTGGTGGACACAGCAAGCACCATATCAGATGATCCCGGAGTTGAGGAAGGAAGAGAGAACTTTTAGTCGTTGTTCCTCAGCCAATAAATCATTAATAACCGAATTCAATGGAGTAAGGCTACGGTTCAAGAGAGCAGCCCGACAATGCTTAAATTTTAAACACAACTTCATTAGAAACTATTGAACTTGCGCACTCTCGCGCATAGTTTAGAATATCTTAAAGTCATGAGGAAATGTTGGATCCATCATAGCCATTTCTGTCCAAATTGTGACAATTTTGGAGTAAAATGATTGAATATTGTCGTCACCCTAAGTAATGTTAACGAGATCCTGTTCCAGGCGGTATAACCGGGTCTCATTAATCTGTTGATAAATTGTCTGGAGATGCTCCCACATTGCCTTAGCAGTGCGATAAGGTGTGAGGCCAACAGCAATGGACCGATCGACCGAATCGAGAATCCAGGTAATAATCCGTCCATTGTTCATTTCCTAATCAGCTATTTTATCGGCATCTGTGGAAGTGGGGATAGTAACAGATCCATCAATTAGTCCCCACAAACCACGACCCTTAAGAAAGTTTTAAAAATGGATGGCCCATATAGAATAGTTGGTACCATCAAAACTACAACATGGGGCCTCTGTACGTGATGAGTCTTTGTCCATTGATCTGAAGTAATGTAAAGCACGCAAAGAGTCGAAGCAGAAGAAGGTTTTAGATGTACCTTGCAGCAGGAGATACCCAAGGGATTATAGTTTCTGGATCTGACGTAATAGCAACAGCAACAGGGGTCGCTGGATCTGGAAAATCTAGATCTAGAACAACAACAGGGGTTGCTGGATCTAGAATGAAGTCGCTTGATCTAGAAAATCTAGATCTGGAACAACAACAGGGGTTGCTAGATATGGAACGAAGTTCGGCAACAACAACAGATCGGAGAGCAGAGGAGCGTGCAATAGGGGTGGTCAGACGAGCAAGGGTGACGCTGTAGGGGTGGTCGGACGACGCTGTAGGGGTGGTCGGACGAGCAAGGGCGACGCTGTAGGGGTGGTCGGACGAGCAAGTGCAGTTAGATGACACTATAGAGATGGTCGGATGAAGCAGTAGGGGTGGTCGGACGACGCAGGGGCGGTCGGACGCAGTAGGGATGGGGGCCAGACGCAGGGATGGTCGGATCTGACAGGTGGTGCCGGTTTTGGATCAGTAAAGCTCTGATACCGTGTAAATAGTGAAAAAACAAAGAGGAGCTGAAAGATTTTCTGTATTTAAGACAACCCAAAGGGATTGAATATATAGAGATTACAGTCATCTATACAAGGAAAATAATAAAATCAGAATCCTCTACCTATGGAAACGAACTATACAAGGTATACTAGCTATACAAGGTATAAAAGGCATGTGAGCCTGTTTAACAATGACAAGGTAGCATGGAAGAATTCATATTTCGGTCTCCAGATTTCAGCCAATTATATCTAGACTTTTATTACCCATGAATTTCCAGTTGGCTGAAAAGTCCGTGATATTGTGATGTTAGAGCATTAGGACTGGGGAGGGCGTGGATCACTTGACCAATTGGGCATTGGATATTTGGGTTTGATCAATTTGAACTCTTAAGTTGGAAAGGTTTGGGTAAATGATTCTGTTCAGTGATTGAGTCTTGATTGTAGGTTTTCTAGTTTGCGGCAAATGGTAGAAGCAGGGGTGCTGATGATTAGGATATTCCAGACAGAGAGCGTAGCTCCAGCAGAAAGGACAAGGACAGAAAGAATGGTTATGCTCTGTTTGAAGAGGAGAGGGCAATAATCAGAGGCATTTCTGGGAAGATAAGTAAGCCTGGCATCAGGAAATATGAATTGCCAAGAGGAATTGGCCAGGGCTCAGTCCAAGGGCTCCTTGATGTTTGCTATACCTTGACAGTAGTTAACCCAAGCACATGGATTTCCCAATGTCTATAAGGCCAAATGAATTTATACAGGAGATAAATGAGGATGCAATGGAAAAGTTGATAGTTTATCCCCCATGTTTTTCCTGGCTATAACTGATGGCATTAAAGTTCAATAAGTAGCCATGGAGATGGAAAAGTATGAGCAATATGGGTGTCCATTCTAGAGGTTGTTGTGAATGTGGGCAATAGGTCTATAGCATAAAAGTATGAGAGAAGCCTTGTAGCTTTAGAAGTAGTTGAAATACTAGCAAGCATAGCCAGATGGACTTTGAGGTTGCTTCCACAGATATATGAGAGTTGAATCATGAAAGCCACAGACTGCCCAACATACTGGATGCTGGAATGAGAAAGTTAGCGGGGAGCTTTTTTCCTATGGAAAGAAGCATTCCACCAGGAGGGACCGACCGAAAAAGGTCTCTAATAGAGCCACCAGGTCAATATGCTCTCGAATGTGAGCATTTAAAGTTTTGCAAAATGGGGGTGACTAGACACCCCTCAGCAGTTCCATGACAATAGCTCCATTGCATAAATAAACAGATGAAAGTAGAGATACCTTGTTTGATCATAAATGCTCTAGCGCCTAGCGGTGACTGCATTTGCTCAGATAGTAGCAGTTGCTTCAACGTTGAACATTTTGGAAGACCAGAAGCTTGAAGCCTGGTCCAAGATGGTTTTGCCATCTGAGTATGAGTGGTACAGGGAGTTCGTTTTGAAGTATGTTTCTTGAACTTGTAGGTTCGAGTGGTAACTGTAAGTGCATCTTGGAGTTCAACCTCCATGGTGTGTAATAAATGAATGGATGGATAATTGGAGGCAATGAAATAATCCAGGTGGATTGTTTGAGGTGAGGGAGGTTGTTCATCAGTCTGGTTAAGAGTTAGCTAGGGGGATTGGGAGGCAGTGTCCACGGGATGAGCGACAGAAGGGCGTTTAAGCCAGAGCCTGGAACTTGGAAGTTCAGAGAGGTGGTTGTGAGTGTGAACATTTGAGAAGCAGGGACAAGTATACGATAACAGCAGAGCCTGAAAGGGGTACAAGTGATCCAACAGATTCATGGCTGGGTGTCGAAGATGAGAAGATGGTGGTGGATCAAAGGTTCTTGGTGAGCATGGCAGGAATGTTGAGTGGAGGTGAGGTGAGAGTTTGAATTGACGGGATGGGAATTACGTGTGGGTGTAGTTGGAGTCTTGGGAATCCTTGCAAATGATGAGCTGAGAGGTTTTCTGATGGTGTCTTGCTTTAACATTTTCTCCTACTAGGGCCTATTTGGATTGAGAATTACATTAGTAATTTGCCATAAAAGTACAATGATTACAAATAACAACATCCATCTCCTGAAAACAGGACAAGTAAGTTAACCAACAATTCTTGTGTTTGGACAGGCATGTTAAAATACTAATAATGATACTTTTATATTACTTTAATGTCAAATCATAGACAAAAATACACTGATGTGTGTGTTTGGATAAGAGATTTCCATTGCAATAATATGTAAAATTGTAATGATTACAAATTCATTTGCCTATTTGCTATTACATCTCCATTTGACCACCAAATGATGTGTTTAAACAAACATTGTAAAATCCTAATGATGACACTTATTACAACACATTACTGATGTAATTAGCAATCCAAACGGGCCCCCTAGTTTGCCATACCCCGTGACCTTATTGTGATGAGTCATGTAGAGCATCCAATAGCGCATCCTGTGCAGCAGACGTGTAGAGAAACAAAGACCTTCTGTAGCATCCAATGAATTAGTCAACTTCATGCCTGCACCACGTACCTTCCAAGTGCATTAATCTCTTGAAACAGTGAGGAAAGGCGACGTAGTCTGTTTGAGTTCATCTGCTGTAATTCTTTGCCTTGGATGTGTCTGCATATAACATATGTTAGGATTGAAATCAAAATGATTATTGCTTTCAGTTTAGTCGAGAATCTAAATGACCCCATGCGGAAGAGTTTGTGTTGATTTTTTAAAGCTAAGCAACTGTGACATTTGAAAGATTCTACGCGAGAAGATTCTCCCCAACTACAACATTTACAAGGACAGAGAAGTATCAGCCATTTCAAGATAATAGCAATGATGATGATGAATTACAAGATATTATAACAAAATCGATGACAGCTTATAACGAATTTACAGTGCATGCATGATAGCTAGATCAATGACAATCCTATTGAAGGAACAGCCAATTCAAAATAATAACCATGACAATGTTTACCTGTTCTGTTATCTTGTCCACAGCTTTTCTAAAGACGGCTTTAGATTCAAGGTCTGGAAAATTCCTCTTTGCATACAAAGGGCGTGAAACTTTCAAGAAGAGGACAATAACACAGCTTTCAAAGTGGCAATAAAAAGAAGAGAAATCATAGTGCTCATCTCAAATTAATCGCACCTGTAGCCAGGCCAGCTATCTGCACAGGTTGGGCCCATATTCCAAGCGATCAAGTGTATTCATCTGGTGAGCATAACTATGGGGGGAAACGGATAAAAAAATCTCCTTCATTAAACAATCCCAGCCATTTGATAGGAATTTTAACATGGCAAGTTAACTTCCACTCATAGACCAACAGCCGGATGGCTAGGATCACCTGTTGGTCATCCTTCACCTACAGCGGCCCCCTCCAGATGAATGATCCAGAGAAATTGGCTTCACATGCACAGAATGGGGGATCAAACAGAAATTTTCGCTGGTCTACACTGTATAATCCCTCACAAACAGTGACTCTCCGAAACTGGGATGAACATTTAGGCTGCGTGCAGATGCACATATGAACTAAATTGCGAACAGTTAGTTTAATCAAGAGGAATTAAAATAGTACTCACAGTGAGGAAGCAGCAGTCAAATTACGGTTGCATTCCTTCCAACTCTAAACTGAATGTGACGTATTCGCATTTCAGAGCCAAGAGCAATTTAATTATTTCTCACTTCACTGGACCAAGGCCCATGAGGACACTATAAACGCGTTTGCATCACGCATGGAAATGAGACACATGTTTGGCATCAAAGCCACTTAATCAACAACTAAATCATCTAATGGATGAGATTACAGGACATGCATCTGATGATCGGCCTACCAGATGTTTGGCCTTAATTGTCCAAAGATCAGCCCCATTTTTTGCCTCTCTTTTTTTAAGTGGCTTAAATCAGCAGCTAATACATATGAACTGGTCAATTCGGGGGCCCATTGCGCAAATTCAACTCAAATAATCAGGACCCATGGTTCGCCAATCCAGACATGATTATTATGTCCCAACAATGGACAGATTGCCTCAAAAATTTCCTTGATAAGACAATCTTAACATTTCAATTAGTGTTCTACAAATAGGCATTCATGAAGAGCAAAGCAACAACTGTACACATTCAGATGAAAAAGGTTTCAACATTGGTCGTTGGAGTCTTGCAATCTTGGAGATTTTTGGGTAATTTTCAAACTCCAGTAGGGCTCAACAAACAAATATATTCGAGAACTCCACTTGTCAGAACTGAAAGCACATGTATACTGTGCAAATATGCAGGCCTCGTATCATATAATTCCTCCCATAAAGAAGCAGGTAGTTAATACATAGGGTACGTATCTACATCATCCTTGGTATGTATCTACATCATCCTTAGCAAGAGAATCTGTCAACTCGTTAGCCTACAAGGAATAGAAAAGAAGGCTACCTGTAAGGATGGTCCTGTTACTTCAATTTCATTACAAGACAGGTAAACCTGCAAGGTTCCTTGCATGGTCTAGCTGCCAATGGAGTCATGTTTCCAGAGTTTCATTCCAAAATGATAGGACCAGAGAGATTCCTTCAAAATCTTCAACCCCATCAAATGGCCCTAATTACCTTTTTTTTTTTTTTTTTTGAAAGATAAACTTCCATTTTGTTTGAGCCTCCTAATCCAATTGGCTCAAGGGGAGAAAGAAAAGAAAAAAAAAAAAACCTTCATTTCACATCTCCAATCCTGGCATCTCTTGGCTAAAACTTGAACTACAATCCACAATTATCTTCCAATGAACAAAGAAGCTTTCCTCACAGCAATTCCTTCTCCAAACCTCCCAGCTCTATCTCTCGGAATTCCATTCAAATGGAGGCCCACCCCACTTGAAGATGCTTAGTAGGAGCCTAAATTCCAGCCAGAGTGATTTTATCCTCAAAGATGCATTTCTTGCACTCCTTCCATATATACCACAACATAGAAAATTGGAGAATATTCCATGAGGCCTCTCATGTCAAGTTTTAAAAGGTCGCAATGACCAACCATCAAAGCTTGGATACCAACAAAGGTCAAAACAATGTTAAAGAGCTAGAAGAAGAAGGTGCCAGTTGAAGTCACCAATAATAGAGGAGAAAGAAATGGTCAACTGATTCTTCTGGCTCCGATCGCATAAATCAAATGTTAGGGAATAAGAGGTTGTGGCATCATAGTTGGTCCAATGTCAATGTTTTGTTTGCTACAGTGGGAAAGAGATGACACCGATGCCTTCAACATGGAGATACACCAGCATTTTCCACACCAAGTGCTTTAAAGAATGGTCCAGACAAGAAAATGCCATGAGGACATGCAGCCCAGTATTTTTTCATCACTTTGCCTGAGAAGCAGCTCGCTTCATCCAATACATCACCCAAACATCTTCCCTCAATTACCTCACAACTGTCTCCGGTAAGAATGCTCCTTGAGGGCCTGTTTGATTTTCCAAATCCTATGTAAATGCCCTGTGAAAAAGTAATTAATACTCTTCCACCCTGTTTGAAAATGCACTTGTATTTCTATTTTGAAAACCGGACCAAAAGGGCTGGTTTAAATTTGTGGGCCCCACCTTGATATATATATGATGTATTTGCGCAACCCATCCGTTTTAGCGTAACATTTTGAGGCATGAGCCAAAGAATGAGGCAGATTCAACACTCATGTGGCCCACACCAAAGGAAACAATGACCCCAAGAAGTTTTTAACGGTAGGTGTTCGATTCCCTAAATCCTATGGTGTGGTCCCCTTGAGCTTTGGATCTGCCACATCTTTTTGGTCATGCCCTAAATTCAGCTGGCATAACGGATGGACAATGTGGATAAGCCACATACATCACGGTGGGCCCTCCATATATTTGACAGCATCCTCGGTTTCAGTGCTCAAAAAAAGTAAGCGTCAAATCAAGCATTGGTAACAATGCCGTAATTACGGAAGGAAATAAGTATTACCCATTTGCAATGTATTTATTGAGGGTTTGGAAAATCAAACATGCCCTGAGAGTATTACCCTATATAACCTATGAAATCTCACTTTAGACAATATTCTAGATATAGCATTGAACACTGAAAACAATATCAAGTACAATTGAAGACCAAGATTCCTCAGGATGAATAGTCAACTTCATACACAGATCTAAGATACATGAAATTTTGAATTTCTGCAAAAAAAAAAAAAAAACCTCACTTATGAGTACCAAAATGAATTACCTTGCTTCGAAGTGTTGCTTGTCACAGAACAAACCCAACTCTAGAAGCTCCACATCAATGCAATACTTCATGCTCCCAAGATGACTTTTTCAAAAATTTCATCTTGAAATTGCATATGAGAGAATTATCATGTTATTTTCTTTGAGATTGTAGTAGTACAACTCTAAAATACAGGTGATATGTTTCAGTACATCATGAAAAAGAAACAGAAAAAAATATATAAAAAAAATCAAGCAGCTCTACAAGAAACATTTGCTTTGAAAACTCTATATGATGTTGAGCCGAACGCATTGAAAGAAATGCTCATGGTAAGAAAGGGGAAAAAATAAAAAACAACATTTTTTCAAGCACCAGGAGGGCACCTCTATGAAGTCCACCAGAGTCAGTTTTTCTATCTACTGAAGGAAACCACCTCAAAGAATGAAAATCAACCCCAAATCCGCTGCCGAGATTCAATTAGCAACTCATTGAGCATGATATGAACGACCGCTTCATAGACTACTCCACTGTAATGCATCCCATCAGCTGTACATCGTGACCCACAACTACGACTAAGTAACTCAATATCCAGCAACATAAATGGCCCACCCAATCGACGCAGAAGCTTGCTCTCATCAAGCTCACGGTCATAAGCATTGCAAACCACTCCAGTCATCTTCTCCTTCTTTTCTTCTGTATTCAACATTGAATTTATGAGTGTCGGCATACCGAGCCAAAACATGTGGGGAGATTGAACCGAAACAGACCCTGTAACTGGCCCATCAGACCCAAATTCTGAAACCATCGGCAACAACGATGCCACCGATCTCCTCAGCAACCCCAGTGAATCCCCAAAATCCGACGCATCAGTAAAATGCAGCATATGCCACAAACCAGAACCCATTACCAGCACATCCGGATACTGCCGTTCGCGTTGAAATCCCTTAACCAAACCAGTCAGATTCATCGGATATGGTGCCCAGATAAAATCCAACTTCGCCCCATTCTCTTCAATCACAATATGATAATCGCTGTGCCGTTTAAACAAATCCCGTCTGACTGACTCCATTTCCGTTGAATCCAACATCAAATTGAGCAGAGCAAGAATAAATAGACGGGCCTGGGAGTCCCCAGCTATGACGACCCACGACCCATTGAGGAGATCCAAAGCGTCAGATCGACCCAATTTCGAAAACCCACATGCAATTACAGACGTAGAATTTGTCCATGCCCACGGTTCACCATAATCCGAAGAATTCAATGAGAAATCACTAACCTCAATCGAGTTGTCGTCCCAGGAAATATCATGGAGGAAGGAGGTGCAGGAATCTCTGTCTTCCAAGACGACAACGGAGGATGAGAAGGAGGAGATGACGTCGGAGACAGAAGGGAAGTAAGGTGTAAGGTGGACGCCAACGGCGAGAGTGATGAAGAGGGCCCCACTGAAGAAGAGCATTTTATTGCGGCTGAGATGCCATCCAGCCATTCCCATAGGGACGAAGAGAACGACACATGCAGCGAGGATGCCAAATTGCAAAGCTCCCATCATTTCTTAATTTTCAATGACTAGATTTCGATTTCAGGAAATGGCATCGGAAAATGATTTTAGGGTTTGTCTATGGCATCGGATCTGTGAAGATGACTTATCACCTGCAAACGGCTGTAGGTTAAGTAGTTAACTTCACCGGCAACACATTTTTTTAGGATGCGGATTTCCTTGCGAAAAGCCTTTCGCGGGAAGTTCCTGCGCAAGGATGCTGGGTGGGACCCACCGAGATGTTTGTGTAAAATCCACCCCGTCCATACGTTTTGAGAGCCCAATTTAGGACGTGAGACCAAACAATAGGTGTATATAACACTTACATGGGCCACACGAGAGGAAACATTGGGTATTCAGCGAGAATCATTGAATCCTTCTTTTGGCCATAAAAGTCCTATATAAAGCTATATTTTTGGTGTTTTCACTTCATCCCATTAGGAATGACATTATAAACGGTTTGGATAGCATATAAACATTAAGATGGAGTCCAGGAAGGTTTCAACGGTGGGAATTTCTTTCCCCAATTTTACCTCTGGTGTGATCCACTTGAGTTTTGTATCCACCTAATTTTTTGTCCCACGTCTTAAAATGAGCTCTCAAAACCGATGGACGGAATGAATTTCTATCATACATTGCAGTGGGCCCCACCCAGCATACTTGCGCAGGAACTTCCTACGAAAGGCTTTCGCAGGAAATCCGCGTCCGGATAGAGAACGCTTCAGTAGCCTTTTGGCTACTGAAGTGACGTGGCAAAATGGCATTGGTGGATATCAATCGGCTGTTTACTTCCAACAAATGCTACTCCAACGGAGATCCGTTAGCAATTGCATTTCCGTTTAGGCGGTGAACGCACTCGGCCACGCACAGGTAATTGCTTATCTTAAGAAAAAAATGACGTTGATTCCCTATGATCTTTCAAAGGAAGTTCCTGCGCTGAGAACCTAGGTGGGGTCCACTGTGATGTTTGTGAGAAATCCTACCCGTTCCATCTGTTTTTTGAGTTCAATTCAGGACAAGAAGCCAAAAATGAACCGTTTCCAGAGCTCAAGTTGGCCAAAAACGTGATAATTGAACATCCACAGTTGAAATATTCGTGGCCACAGAAGTTTTGAGTCATGCTAATATTTGTGATTTCAGTTCATCCCATTAGGAATGAAGTTATTAACGATATGGATGGCTTGTAAACATCACTGTCGAACCCAAGTAGATTTTAACGGTAGGAATTTTCCTAACCACATTTTCCTTTAGTACGGCCTACTTGAGATTTGGATATGGTTCTTTTTTGGCATCATGTCCTGAAATGAACTAAAAAAAGGGATGGAAGGAGCGGATTTCTTAAAAACATCACAGTGGGCCCCACCTAGGTTCACAGCGTAAGGTCCGGAAAAAACGTACGTGGAGTTTACCAGTACGTTGCCAAGGGAAGCGGATTGCGTACTGAGTAAACTCTGTGGGGTTCACCGTGATTTATGTATTTTATCCTGTCTGTCCATCCATTTTATAAGATAATTGTGAGACCCGACCCGAGTTCGCATGTGTGCGTGTGAGTATGCATCTCATTCATCTTGGTCCCGCGGTTCTGCCGGTCGAATTCCGGCGACCCGCGACCATCGGATAATGTTTGCGGTCATCTTTAAGTCCGGTCACGTAGACCCGACTCGGATTGAGCCAAAACCTGTGTCATCTTGTTTGCATCGTCGTTGCGGTTCCGATGCCGCGTCTTGTGCATCCATCCGACGTATAATCATAAGATGTAGGCAATTCAATTTTAGCCCTTCATAATGATCATGTGACCCACCTAGTAAGGAGAGCACATTTTTCAAGGTGGCTCACTCCCCTTTTGGTGCAATTTCCAACAAACACCACACACACTACCTAGAGTTCCATCTCACACACCACCTACCCTTAAACACCACCCACATGCCTACTAACCTATTAAACATACAACTTTGGTTGTAACTCCCTACTTGCAATCATCTCCTCTCTCTAACCAAGGTAAGAAAACAATGATTGCTTTACTTAAAAGGATTTTCTCCTCTTTTTCCCTCATTTTCTCATCTCTCTCCCATTGCTAGAACCTCCAAAACATTCTACCTTGCTGAAAATTCCAGCCACATTTCTTCCATCTTCCTCCTCATCTAACCCTCCACTTCCCATCTTGACCCTTCATCCATAGTCCGTAAAGCCTAAGGATTTCAATGCATCAAGAACTTTGAAGATCCAAGCAAGGTGGGTGCTCTCCTTAGCTTCTTCTCTCTTTCTTCTCTTTTCTTTCTTTTCCTTACATGCATAGAAGCATGTAGGACCCACCAATCCATGGTGGAGGTCCTACATGGTTCCTAAGATGAAGGCCATGGGCCTAGATCCTACTCATTTCCTTCCATGGTGGGCCATTCTCCATGGATCTACCATGATGCATACTCCTTTATTCTTGCATCTCATAGGCCACCTAGGCCTTTGCATGCATGAAGGGAGGGTGTCCCTACCCTCCAGCAAATTATCTTGATGCATAATAGCTTGCATGTAAGTGTATACATGGTGGATAGTGTGGATTGTGAAGTGGAAGGTCCATTAGTGGTGGGACCTTCCACCAATGGCCGATTTACTTCTTATTTCTCTCTATTTTTCTCCTGTGTACTTTGATGATGTGTGTGGCCCACCAAAGAGAGGTCAGCAACATTTCAGACCCTTAGCTAAATGGGAAGTCCAAGCCCACTTTGACTAGATGTCCAAGCCCACCATGCATGCATGGTTTGGGTAGCCTCCAAAATGGCTTTTCATGAAGGTCGGAGTGAGTTCCTTGGTCTGAAATTTTGTTAACCCATCAAGGTGGACCCCACATGTTGAATCAGGGCCATAAACCCCTTTGATTAATTTATATAGGCTAAAATATGGACAGCATATGTTGCTATCCAGATTTCAGGCCCAATTTGAGCATGATTTTTGAACTAATGTTTGGATCTGTTTACATGTCTTTTTCTCTCAAATTTTCTTGGGGGTTTTCTAGAGCGTGGACCCCACTTTGATGTGGAATGGGGCCCACATCATTTCCCCCATGCTTGAGGCCTATGGGATGGGCCAAAGTAGGCTAACTGTCCAGAAATTTCTGGACAGTCCAGCAACATTGCATGTTAGAAATGCTCATTTTCCATCTTGATTTGGGAGTAAGTGAGCCACTCCAGTGGACCCCACTTGCTGTTCATATGTGGGACCATCAAACCCACCAGTTTTTCAGTAATTTGGGCAAGTATAGGCCCACCCCATGTGGTGCCAAACATGGGACAGCAGTATTTTCTGCACCAGCAGATTTTTTGTCTGATATTTATTACTAACCATAATTTATATGAATTAAATAAAATACTTATACTATCTCAATAATTCTAAAATTTTGCAGTGAGGTGTCCCACCCATGGTAGGACCTATCTGCAAAATTTTAGGGCCAATGAACCCCATTTGGACATCCAAAAGGGGGGCCAACATAACGGGCTGCAAGAAATTTTTGTTGTGCAGTCCAGCAGTATAGCACCATAAAAACAAAATTTTAAAAAAATATTTTCTCAGAAGCTGGGCCATATTTCTGGATCCCACCTTGTTGTAGACTTGATGAGGGGCCTTGGGTCCAAATTTCAGGAATTTTAGAGGCCCAGAACCTACCCATTTGGATGGCCCAAATTCAGAACAGTTATTTCCAGCAATATTTTACCCTGAACAGATTGTAACTTCGAAATTTATTAAAATACTTGTGAGTATCCAAAAATTATGAAAATTTACAGAGAGGTGGTCCGCCCATGTTAGGACCCATTTACAAACTTTTGGGACCAATGGACACCTGTACACACCGTGACGAGGGCCGGACTGGCCCACCACGTTAGGACGTCCAGGTCAGTCCGATTTTCTGGACAGACTGTTTTCTAAAAATAAATTAAAATACTTTTAGTTATCCAAAAATCACAAAATTTTGTGGAGGTGTGGCCCACCCATGGAATGACCACCCTACAAATTTTCAGGGCCAACGGACCCCTGTACTGACCGTAGTGCGGCCTGCAATTTGGGTCAATTTTGGGCCAAATACCCGGGCCCGTATGACTACCCACCATGGGACGCCCTTACCCTGGGCTGCTGGGCTTGCATTGCAACGGCATGGCCCACTTGAATATATGTGTTGTATATTTCTCATTTCATCCGGTGCGGCCCACAGTGATGTGTGTGGGCCATCAGGGAAATAAATATACTATAAATAAATTTTATTGAATTTCCAGCAAGCCCAGATAGTGAGTGGGCTGGAATTTCAGCATTTGGCCCAAGGTTGCTACCCACAAATGTATATTTTGGGGCAGCATGACTCACCAGATTTGGAGACATTATTACACATATCTTGCCCTATCTTGATTGGACTTTAGGGCTTAATTAGTACACTCTTAAGGCCCACCTTAAATGGGTTTTATTAGAACAATATTTATAGTTGGTTGTTGGGTTTCGTAGGCCCAATGTCTTGAAACTTCCTTGATAGACCCTTAACCTTTGGGCCTATACCCACAAATGTATATTTTGGGGCAGCATGACTCACCAGATTTGGAGACATTATTACACATATCTTGCCCTATCTTGATTGGACTTTAGGGCTTAATTAGTACACTCTTAAGACCCACCTTAAATGGGTTTTATTAGAACAATATTTATAGTTGGCTGTTGGGTTTCGTAGGCCCAATGTCTTGAAACTTCCTTGATAGACTCTTAACCTTTGGGCCTATATTTAATACACTATTGTGATGGATTTTAAGGGCCAAAATACTCAGATAGTTGGGCCCTTGCTTACCCATTAAAGTAAACCATACTTGGGCCGAGATGTGAGGCCCAACTTACTTGTTTTAAATATAAGGATCACCCATATGTTGGAATAATGGGCTGCTCATTAGGTCGACCACAATAAGTGGACTCATGATCTTTATGGTTGGGCCCAACCTTGCTTGAGGGCCCACCATATTGCCTATATGTTGGGCTTTGAGTATAAGCCCACTAGGCCATGGTTGCCTTAGGCCTTGGGACTTAGTTCATATTCGAGTAGTGGCGGGCTACTTCTTGGGAACCAGTTGAGGTTGGATGTCCTCCTGGGTGGTCCTAAGGTAGGCCCATGGATTCTTCTATGAATGGTTAAAGGCCCACCATAGGCCCTAGGCCATTTGTTTGAGGCTCAATGAGTATATATGTGGAACCTACTTTAACGCATGTTTGGTCCAGGCCATCCAAGCCTTGGATCGCCTGATTGTGGATGCACTCTCTGCCTTGGGTTGCTGCTGGACTCACAATCCAATAGCAGACCCACTTGATCTTTTCATGATATATACACACTCTCCATCTGATGGGGTCCCCCAGCGAGTATAGTTGGCCTTCATGAGATTATTTCCACAGAGTTAACTAATTTCTGGACCTTAGCAGGTACAGAAAGTCAAACGGGCCAAAAGTTTATCAAAGGGCCTTAAATGTAAAATTGTATGGTTAAAACTTTATTTGGCTGTGGAGCCTACCATATTGAGAACTTGTGTACGTATTACATGCTTATGTTTTCTTATAATCTTTGGGCTTAATCAGTGCATTCTTTTGGGTCACCTTTAGTGATCATATGAGGACCCCATCTTATATCAGATTTTTGGGGCATCCCATGGGCCCAGAGTGGGTTGGAACGTCCCAGTTTGGCCCAACCATACATTGGGTCGACTTCCACCATTTTGATGGACTTGTGGGCTGAGATAAGGATAGTATTATATCTTTTTATGGCCTATTATGAGGAATATATGTATGTGGTTACCCTTATTCTTATCTTAAATGTAAGCCTTAGGCCTTCTGTCCATATAGTTCATGGTTGATATGCCTTTTTGGGGAGTGGCAGTTAAATGTCCCCATTATGGACCCTCTAGGCCCGGTCGTATTTAAGAGTGATTGGATAATCATCTTAGACTCTTGCTAGGATCATTCCTATATTAATTAGACCCGTAGCTTGTATACTTAGTCTCGTGGGCTACCCCAGGTAAATGGGCCCCCACTAGAAGTTGGATTCCTTATGGATATTGTCTAAATACCTAGTCTTGGTCCCTTCTTGGATAGGAGTGCACTACATCGTATATCGCCATATAGTGTGATTAAATTCATTCTCATGACCCATGTACATCATTGTATGCTTAGTTGACACTGTGTGTGTAGTCATATTGTGTCATTGGGCATTGCATCCCCTCTTGAGCACGTTGGATGCTTGGAATTGATGCACAGTTGATTGTGTAATTCATGCATCTGGCATTGCATAACATATAAGCATTATCGCCCTTGCTTCATCAGGGCTGTAGCCTCCACAGATACATCGTGGATGGCCATGTTTGGACACCGAAAATGTTACTTGAGCATACCGGGTGCATAGGATGCCCATGGGTGAAATTCCCAAAACTTCCATGGTACCAAGGATCTGCTCCAGCGCCGTGACCGGGTGGAGTATATGAGCGCAGGAGGGTCTTATACCGTTAGGCCGCGACTCCCACTGCTGTGTAGTCGGTTGGATAGGGGTGTGGCCTTACTCACCTGATGTAAGAGGGCATTACTATGCTAAGTCTGACCAGCTCGTGAATGGGTCCACTACCGTCAGGCCTTGCTGGTGATTGGCTATCCACAGGCGGGTAGTGAGGTCTCTTACGCTCGTTTGACTGTGCGGGGTCTGTAGAGTGGCAGTCATCCAGCAGTGTAATGGACCCCGGTGATTTCCTTATAATGGAAATATACTTGATATGTGGATTGGATATGAGCACCGGCATTACTTCGCATTGCATTTGCATCTATTGTGTAAGCCTCGTATTGCATTGCTTTGCCATGACACCCAGTACTCATTGCATTATATAGCCTTGGTATAGCTTCCTGCATTATTGTACTGTCTTGGTATAATTTCTTGCATTCATGACAGCCCTGGTAAGGCTGGTGGTGTTGGCTTTGATCATGTTTCCTTCCTGTATCCCCATTATTCTTCTATACAATATTATCACACACCTTCACTACCCTCTAAGCTTCTATAAGCTTATGCACGATTGATGCGTGCAGGAGATCCTAGGCAGGTATCGAATTAGCAAAGTTTGGGCTAGAGCTAAGCTTGAGGACCCAGTGTTGGAGACTTCCTTTCTTTCTTCTATTATCTTATGTATGTCCTTTTAGACCTTATATAAGCTTGTAAAAGTTCAAATTCTAATTAATGGATTTTGTAATGTGTACCCTTAGTTATTCTCAGATATACTTATTGTGATCTTGGGTATGCTTGTATTGGAAATGATTATATTGTTATGGAAACCCTCCTTATAGGATCCCAGGATCGGAACCTACCCCAGGAGCCGAGAATGGGGTACTACGGAGGCTGTTGCGGCCAGAACCGGCCATCGGGTTCCTTGTGAGTCCGATTACCGAGTCTGGGGCGTGACAAATCCTAGCCTCGCTAATCCTTAAAATCCATCCAAATTAGCGTCCAAACGTGGATCTAAATCTAGCCAAAATAGCCCCAAAGTGTGATTGCTTTGGTACGTCTTTTGATGCATTTTTCTGATGAATCCTCCTTGGACCCTTAGGCACCTGCACATAAGAAACAAAAGACAAAAGGAAGACCCTGGCTAATGCAGGGGACCCTCAGATGCCAAAGTCAGGATCTGGGTCTCTGTGGAAAATGGTTCAAGTGAAAAGAGTCATCGCTCTTTTCAGGTTTATCAGTTGTGTACCTTTCACCGTCTAGGGGCTCCCTTATTTATACGAGAGGGAAGATCACACAAGCGAGAAATCTTCTTTATTTGGAGGGAAGATCACACCGTCAGAGATCTTCCCCGTTTAGAACTCTTGATACATCGGAGATCTTCCTTAGATCGTGTGTATCCGAGATCTCCGGGATCTTAGCCATATCTCTCGAGATCTTCGGGAGAGATCTTCGGGCCATTTACTTTGGATAAAGCCAAATGTTCGTCGAGAACCAACGAGTTCATCTAACCTTTAAGTAAGATCGAATGGTTGAGGCAGATGAAACTTCGAAGGCATGTAATACCGAGCTATTGGTAGGTCGGTATCATCCCAATGTTGATCGGCTTGCAATGTTTTTGTGATCGTCAATCCTAGTAGCCATCGGCTTCCCTTGTCGAGCCTACCAATCCTTGTTAGGCTGTTTGTTCTAGGAAGTTCGTCGAAGGTCGCGCCCACCTATGGTCGTGCCGACCTATGATCAGGTCAACCTATCTTATTGGTAAGCCCTTCCCAGCGAGTAGTCCTTTCTTAGGTAGTTTGACCCATTGGTTCATGTTGGTTGTTCGTTCGACCTTTTTTTTTGGACCATCCTATTTTTCCCATAACAGTATCCACACTCTGTCCAATATGAGCAATTTGGGGTCCATCATGTTCACCCTTTGGTGTGACTACTGGCCTGTTTTTCATCATATACTTCAGCCTCACTTGATTCCTCATGTTCTCTAGTATCCAACGTACGTCCAAACTCCATGATTCAGTTACACAAAGCTTCTTTCAAACCTTGATGATTTTACCTCTATTGCGATCATATTTAAGGGTGTGGATTAACCCATATGAAATAAAAAATTGATATTATCTCCGATCAGCCCTTAGATCTACTAGATCTTCAAAACTTAGAAAAGATTTGCATACAGGAATCAAAAGAAAAAAAAAAAATAGATCATACTTACTTGATCCATCGGTCTAGATAACTTAGGAGGATTAGGCCCACAATCGCTCGTGGGAGGTTTTGATACCATGACCTCTATTAATTCCATCAACCAAGCACGGGCGTTTGGCGCGTCGAATTCAATGAGATTAGATTTAACGGAACCGTTTAAAAGCCAACATTGCCGCATGTCCGGGGTTGTCGTGAATTTGTTGTAAACATGGTTGTGCAGAAGCCTTGCACTAGTGAATTCATCGTTTCATGGGACTTGTGCATGGCCATGTTTTGATAGTTGGTGGGATGTATTGGAAAACCCAAGAGAGCATCCGGGACTGTTTGGAGCAACAGGAAAAACTGGAACGGAGTTAGAATTTCCAACCGAAGACGGGACTGTTTGGAGCAACTGGAAAATTTGGAATGGAGTTGAAAATTTCCCACCGAAGAGATTTGGATAATTTGTCTTAAGATGGATGGGTATAGTGGATCACATCTCTCTCTCCACCATGCCAATGCATCCTACCCCTACCAGTCTCCAGCTACAAACAGGCAAGGGCTCGGAATGGCCACCATGATGTATGGGGTTTATCCACACCATCGATCCATTTCGCGGTGGCATTTTACGTTATAGGGCCAGAATTTAGGCAGATCCAAGCTTGAAGTGGACCGCACCCGTGGAAGAAGCAGTACAAATGATGCACACCATTGAAAATTTTGTAAGGCCCACTTTGACATTTATTTGCTATCCAACCTATTCATAAAGTTACATGGACCTGGATGAAGGGCAACAATAGATATCAGCTCGATCCAATCCCTCTGTGGGCCCCACTAAGTTTTCAACGGTAAGAGTTTAACCGTCATTGTGTGGTCCACTTGTGTCTTGGATTTTCCTCATTTTTGGGATTATATGGATGGAAAAAAGGATGAATAGTGTGGATAAAACCCATACATCATGGTGGCCACTCCCCAACCTTGCTCGTACCGAGCTGCAAACATCTAGGGTTAAGACACAAATCCATGTTCAAGTATTTCTATGTTGCCTTCCCAAGGTTTCAACTAAGTCAGCAACTCTTCTTTATTCAAACTGCTTGCAGCAAATCACAAATTCCTTACTAGATACACAATCAAACAAACTTGTGACAAGGCAGCTATACCCAACAATAGGGGGAAAAAATATTGATATCACATTTGGACTTTTTTCCTAACTTTTTAACATAATAAAACAACAAATTTAAATAGCTTTCCTACCCACTCAACCAATCAAACCACATCAATGCCAACTCTTCATTAAAAAAAAACTTTCAATACTCTCTCCTGCAATTTAAAGACAGATGAACAGATTGATGGGATGGTTTGAAAGTAAAATTGATCAGTCTAAAATATGGAAAGAGTACGGAAAGACCTTTGGTTGGGCACAATTTTATACCTTCTCCACATGCATGCGATAGGAAATAGCCTTGTCCAAATCATCTGTTTGGGATTCTCCTAATACAGACATTGTCACTGATAATCCAATGTATGAGAGCCTGAATTCCAAGAAATCAATCCTTACAATTTTTATTTTTATTTTTATAAAATCTTGGTTACACAAGTCCAGTACAATTCCTACTTTTACATGGAGATCACAAAAGAGGTTTGGGTACATTTTTCCAACTTACAGGATAATGCCATTTACCGTAAGGAATCGATCCAAGTAACTCACGGATGAAGAGAAAACTCAAGGGTACAAAACTATAATAGGCATGAACCTGTTCAACTGAATGGATTAATATCAATCACAAGCAACTAAAAATTAAAGTATAAAGAATTCATCTCCTTTAAAACATCAAAATCAGACAGAAAAAAAAAGGCAAAAAATAGAATGAAAAAAGCTTCAAGCAAATGCACCCAAACCCATGTAATCTAGGCACATTTCACGTGTAAATATATAGAGACAGCACTTCAGTTTTCTCTATCTTGGCTGCTAAATATAAGTAGGCAGATAAAAGTTGAGGAATCCAAGACTTACCTAATAACAAAAGCAAATTATATCAAAATAATAATCAAAGGGTTATTGTGCTTAATCATTCATCGATCTCGAAAAAAAGATGTAGCTTTTAATATTGTATCAAAATCTATTAAGAAAATAAAGAAGACTACAGGATTTGGTCCATTTTTATGACCTACGGGAAGTAAATAGGATGAAAGGAACCGATTTATGTAATTTAGTGTCGATGTAGGATGTCAAGGATACAAGACTATAATAGGCATGAACATGTTCAACCCAATGCAATAATATCAATAGGAGACAATAAAAATTTTATGTAAAAAAATTCAGAATCATTAAAACATCAAAATCAGCCAGCAAAAAAGACTAAAAAACAAACAAATGAGGAGTTTAGAATCCAAACCAATGCACCACAACCCATGATATTGAGGTTGTCTGATGGGGATTTTCTCTTCATTGTTCGGTTCGATGAAATCGAACATGTTTCAATAGAATCGATAATTGCAGGTTTTTTCACTGCTGGTTGTTGGACTGTTTTTGGTCCTGTCGATATCATCGAGAGACTTTCAGATGATATCGAGACTGTCATCGAGAGTGGCTCGATGACATCGATAATTGTTGAATTTTTCACCCCTGGTCGCTGGACAGTTTTGGTCCTGTGTCGATATTATCAAGAGACCTTCAGATGATATCGAGGCTGTCATCGAGAGTGGCTCGATGGCATCGAAGAGTTCCGCAAATGCGATTGCGGAAACGCAGATTTTGTGGATTTTGTTTCCTATTTGGATTCTACCTCTTTCTATACTTATATAAAAGGGTGTATCCGGGATTGGGGTGTATTCCAGGGCATTCTAAGTTTCCTAAAAGTTTTCTAGGAGGGCTTAGGGCTATTAAAAGGTGAGAGAGAGAGAGAGAGAGAGGAAGCTTGTGGAAGGGAGATTCTGCTCGTAGAGGTGATCTACTTCGCAGTCCACGTCTCAGCGCTTCTACGTCCTCATGATCAATGAGATCTCTTCGTTTTCTTTTGTTTCTCTTATTGTTTATCCACTCCTGCATGAGTGAAGAAAGTTTGTCCAAGCAGTGTGTGCTTATGATCGGTTGTAACGTTCTGCTTTATAGTGGATTGTTGATCTGGACGAGGTCCCGTGGTTTTTTACCTCTTTAAGGGTTTTCCACGTAAAATTCCCTGGTGTGGTGTGGTTTATGTTTTGATTTAGTTCATTGCATTATTATTCCATAATTCTGGTTTGTTTCGGGAGGCTAGATCCTAAGGTTTTGTGCAAGGCCCCCAACAAAGTGGTATAAGAGCTAAGTTCATTGAACGGGTAGGATCAGTTTTGAATTATGAAAGGTGGCTCATCAAGGATGATCAGCCTCAATGGTTTTAACTGGACCATATGGAAGGCTAAGATGGAGGACTTGCTTTATTGCAAGGACCTATATTCTCCAATTTTAGGCATATCAGCAAAATCCAAGGATATGACGGATGATGATTGGAAGAAGATGAACCGAAAGGCGGTGGAGTTTATTAGACAATGGTTGGATGATTCTGTGTTCCACCATGTGTCTACAGAAACCTCAGCCACTAGCCTATGGCTGAAATTACAAGGGCTGTATGAGAGGAAGACAGCCGGTAATAAAAATTTTCTAATAAGGCGACTTGTGAATCTCAAGTTCAAGGATGGTGGTTCTGTGGCCGAGCACATGAATGAGGTCAGTAATATAGTGAACCAACTCTCCTCTATGAAGATGGTCCTGGATGATGAATTGCAGGCTTTGCTATTGCTTAGTTCATTACCTGACAGTTGGAAGACATTGGTGGTGTCTCTAAGTAACTCCGCGCCAGACCGAAAGATTTCCATGGAAAAGGTAACTAGTTGTCTCTTCAATGAGGAGACAAGGAGAAAATCTCAGGGGTCTACTCAGCAAGAGGCCCTTGTGACACAGGAACGGGGAAGAGAAAAGAATAGGAAGGGCGGGAAGGCCCGAGATAAATCAAGAGATAAGTCGAGTAACAGAAAAGATGTTGATTGCTGGAATTGTAGCAAGAAGGGTCACTACAAGCATGAATGTCGTGGTAAGAAGAACGACAAGAAAGGAAAAGGGAAGGAAGATGAATCAGATTCTACTGCGGTCACTTCAGATGACGACGTTGTAGTTATTCTTTCTGCAGATCATGATGTATGTCTCACGGCTACAAATCAGGACACTGACTGAGTGGTTGACTCGGGAGCTTCTTTTCATGCGACTCCACGCAGGGACTTCTTCACAAGCTACAAGTCAGGTGACTATGGGACCGTGAAGATGAAAAATTCTGGAGTATCGAAGATCATAGGGGTCGATGATATTTGTGTAAAGACCGATGTGGGCTGCACATTAGTTCTCAGGGATGTGAGGCATATCACAGACCTTCGCCTCAAGTTGATGTCAACGGGAAGGTTAGATGATGATGGCTATGAAAGCCAATTTACTGGTGGGCACTGGAAGCTAATCAAGGGTTCGTTAATCATAGCTAGAGGAAAGAAGTGTTGCACCCTTTACAAGGCAAATGTCAGTATGTGCAAGGGTGGGTTGAACACAGTGGAAGATTCAGCTATTGACATGTGGCACAGGCATCTAGGCCACATGAGTGAAAAAGGGCTTCAGCTACTAGCAAGGAAGCGGCTCTTTTCAGACGTGACAGGTACACCTCTCAAAACCTGTCTTGATTGTTTATCAGGGAAACAACATAGAGTTTCACTTGTTAAAACTGCTTCTCATGTTAATAAAGAGCATGCATTAGATTTGGTTTATTCTGATGTTTGTGGTCCTATGAGGACAAAAACCTTGGGTGGGGCATTGTATTTTGTTACTTTTATAGATGATGCATCTAGGAGGGTTTGAGTTTATGCTTTGAAATCCAAGGACGAGGTCTTTGGTATGTTTAAATTGTTTCATGCTATGGTCGAGAGAGAGACAGGTAGATCATTAAAGTGCATCCGCACTGACAATGGTGATGAATACATTAGTGATTTTCATGAGTACTTCAAGTCCCTGGGTATACGGCATGAACAGACGGTTCCCAAGACCCCCTAGCATAATGGTGTAGCTGAGCGAATGAATCACACCATTGTTGAGAGAATCAGATGCATGTTATCCCATGCGAAAGCCCAAGACGTTCTGGGGAAAAGCAATGCACACGACGGTGTATTTTATAAACAGGTCTCCATTAGCCCCGTTGAATGGAAAAGTACCTGAGAAGGTGTGGACTGGACAGGATCTGTCGTACAGTCATCTTAGGGTGTTTGGATGCAGGACATCCGTTCACGTACCAAAGGACGAGAGGTCCAAGCTCGATATGAAGATCAGACAGTGTGTGTTCTTAGGGTATGATGATGAAAAGTTCGGTTACAGGTTATGGGATCCGACCGAGAGGAAGCTCATCAGGAGTAAAAATGTGGTTTTCTTTGAAGATCAGTGTATAAAAGACATTGGTAAGCCAGAGAAGAACCAGCCTAGTTCAGGTGAGCTAGAGGACGTGAATCCGGTTACTCCTCCCGTGGTGCCTGATGAAGGGGAGTACAGTAAGGTGTAGAGGACGAGGGAGTTCCTTCAGAAGATGGACCAAGGGAGCAGCCCCCACTTGATCCACCTGTTGAGCCACAGGTGATGAGGTCATCTAGGGACAGACAGTCGTCCAAGAGGTACTCGCCGCATGAGTACATTATGTTGATTGATGGGGGAGAGCCAGATGATTATTCTGAGGCCCTAGTCGACAAGCATAAGGGGGAGTGGTTGAAAGCTATGTAAGAGGAGATGAAATCCTTGCATAAGAACCACACCTATGATATGGTGAAATTGCCTAAGGGCAAGAAAGCTTTGAGCAACAAGTGGGTGTTCAGAAAGAAGGTTGAGCAGAAGAATTCATAGACGAGGTTCAAGGCCAGACTTGCGGTAAAAGGTTTTGGTCAGAGGAAAGGCATAGACTTCGAGGAGATATTCTCACCGGTGGTGAAGATGACATCCATACAAATGTTACTTGGGTTGGTGGCTGTCACGCCCCAAACTCGGAAACCAGGCTCACAAAATTCCTGATCGCCGAATCCGGCGCCGACAGCCTCCGTAGAACCCCATTCTCCACTCCGAGCGCCCATACGCCAGGTTCCGATCCTGAGATGCTACAAGGAGGATTTTCAATATCAGTTTAATTTGTAATAAGCATAACCTACAAACAACAACCAAAAACTCCATCACATTTCCACTATGATCAAAAACTTTACAAGTACAATGAGCATAAAGGGGAAATACAATGAGAATGGATAAAAAGCTCCAAAAGATCTGCTTTGCGCTCCTGCCTCAGCGCTGCTGCGTCCTCGCATCACCTGCACGCAACGGTCGTGCATAAGCTTATAGAAATCTTAGAGGGTGGTAAAAGTGTGTGCGCAAGGTAGTAATGCAGACATGCAGTATTAGAGTAATGCGGAACATGCTGATGAATCCATGAATACTACTAGCCGTACCAAGGCTATGCGATGCAAGGCATGAAAGATGTCGGCCATACCAAGGCCATGCGATGCGAAATGCAACTCAAGCATACAAATCCTCATCTAAGTCCACATGTCAATACAACTCAATTCTGGGATATCACCGAGGTCTAGTACACTCTAAACTAGATTGCCGCCCCATCGCGCGCAATAAGGTAAGTGGAAGAGACCTCACTACCCGCCTACCAATATCGGGCTCGGCTCGTCGATAGCGGACTCATTCCTTGAGCTGGTCAGACTCAGCCTAGCATTGCCCCCTCCTCTCGGGCGGGTAAGGCCGTACCCCCTTCCAACCGACCACGACACAGTGGAAAGCGCAGCCATCTGGTAATCGGCACTCGGCGCTCCTGCACCCACTCGGTCTAGACGTTGGAGCAACCTCTTGGTACCATAAGGGTTTAGGGACTTTCACCCAGGGATATCTATAGCACCCCATGTAGAACAAGATTTTCGATATCCAATCTTGCCAACCACGATATGCCTGTGGCGGCTACGACCCTGATGTCGCTAGGGCGTACGGTAACCATGTCACTCAATGCGAAATGCATGAATCACACTATCCAGTCATGCAGCAATCCTGCGCGTCTCGTACGTTCATGTGGGGCAACACCGCCTAACCGGGAGCCCCTAAACAATCTACCCGAAGGCATATGCTATGATCAGTCACTTCTCATACCAAGCATACATATGATGCGTATGATCATGAATCATGGGACTATACTAAACATGTTATATGGGATAGATGTTGTTCATAAGGAGATGGGCCTAGACGGCCTACAAGTATGGGCCTAACAATGGGCCCTAGAGAGAATCATAGTGCGGACATTTAACCAACATTATTCGACAATGTGGACGTCAAACCAACATTGCTCCCAAGGCATTACCCGTCGTAAACATCATTACATGAACCAGGTTGGGTTTACACATTGCAATGGGCCTTAGGTTCATCCCATTGGGCCTTAGATACATCAAATGGGCCATACCATATGGGCCTTTCATTCGTCAAGTGAGCCACATCAATGGGCCGTACCAATGGGCCTTATGCACATTGCAATGGGTCATAACCCGTGAGCCTTGGAATACATCAAATGGCCTAATGACATGGGCCTTACATCCACATCAAAGTGGGCCCCAATGATCTACCACAAATACATTAAGATGGACCTCAAAACATGCCAAGGTGGGATCCACTTGGACTATGGATCTGGCTCATTTTTTTTAGCTCATGCCACACAATGATCTTTCAAAATGGATAGATGGATTGGATGCAACATAAGCATCATGGTGGGGGTCCATTGGAGGGCCCACCATGATGTGTATTATATTACATAATATAATAATCAATATATACATATATATATAAATATATATATATATAATATGTATACAATATAATATAATATAATATAATATAATATATATATATATATATAATGGCACGTGCACATACACCACACGTGCACACACCATGCACACGCACACACCCACACATGCATGCACCCACGCACACACGTCATGCACACGTATGCACCCACACATGCAAACACCCACGCACACACGCCATGCACACGCATCCCAGCGGGCTCCACCGTCCAGCGGACGGTGGGCTAAAACGCATAAATCATGTGGGCTCCACGTGGGGCCCACCGTAGTGTTTACATGCCATCCAATCCGTTGACAAGGTCACTCGGACCTGAGTGAAAGGAAAACACAAATTTCATCTTGATCCAAAATTTCTGTGGGCCCAAAAAGTGGTTCAATGGCAGCCCTTCAACTCACACTGTTTCCTTTGGTGTGGGCTGCCAGAATGGTGGATGGGCCTGATCTTTGGAGGGGGCCCACCTCAGGAGGTGGCCCACCCAATGAACGGCTGGGATGACACATATACATCATGGTGGGGCCCACGGCTGGAGGTCGTGGTGCTGCTGCCGTCCATCGTCCGTAGGCGGCTGGCGCAGGCGGCGGCTAGCGCAGGAGGCGGCTGGCGTAGGCAGCGCCTGCCCTCCTCTGACAGCGGCAGCGCTACAGCAGCAGCGCTGCTTGTTTTCTTTTTTCTTTTTTTTTAAATTTTTCTGAAAAAAATACATGTGGGGCCCACTACCGGAGAATCCACTCCGTCCAGTGGATTCTATGGCTCGGAATACACTAAACCAGTCTAATATTGGGTATTTTTAGCGTATAGAAACAGAAATGTGGGTCCTAAAGCCTTAAACGGTATGAAATGTAGTCTTCTATGGTATGGCCCGCCTGATTATCGTATTGACCTCATGTTTCGGCTCAACGCCTAAAATGAGGCAAGGATTAAGATGGACGGCGTGGATTGAACACATATATCAAGGTGGGGCCTACATGAACGGCCCACCCAAAAACCCCTTTCTTCTTTTTTTTCTTTTCTGCTGCATGTAGCCACCTCCACAAGGTCGAGGCTAAGACCACTGGTGTGAAACGAGGTATCTCCAAGCCGTCAGTCGGTTGGCCATGAAGGTGGGCCCACGCCCAGCGTTGAAACGAGGGATCTTTCACTCAGCCTTCCACGTGAGCTATGGAAGTGGGCCCCACAGCATATCACACTCCACTGGCAGCCACACCCCACTGATAGCCGCCTGAAAGGTGGGCCCCCAATGGGTGGTTGGGATGGTACATAAACCTCATGGTGTATCCCATATGGATGGGGTCCACCGGTAGATGGCATGGATGAAATACACACATCATGGGTGGCCAAGATCATAGAAAGAGAGAGGGAGAGAGACACCGGTAAAGATGGAGGGGCCCCGCCACTATGGGCCCCTCTTTGATACAAAAACTACATCAAGATGGGTCCTACATGAATATGGACCCTTAAATCAAACAATGAAATGGAATGCAAAATCCAAGATCACCCACCGCTTTCTTCTTGCACCAAAGGCTTCCTTAGCTCCTTAGCTTCAATTCCAATGGAGGAGATGAGGAATGGATGGTTGAGATGGAAGATGGAAGGGTAGGAAGAGGTGGGCCACACTTGTGGTTTTTGGGAGAGATGGGAAGGGCTTGGACGTGTGAGGATTTGGAGTTGCTTGGAATAGGTTTGAAAATGAAGGGGAGAGAGAGTTGTAGAGAGAGAGGAGTGATGGGTGATGGAGTGATGGATGTGGTGGTGATGGGTGTGTAAGAGAACCTTTTTGACTTTGTTGGCCATTTATGTAAGAGAGGCATGGCTTGTGTAAGAACTTTTTGACTTTGAGGCTTGCTTAGGAAAGGGTGAAAGTGATGGATTGATGGGATTGATTGATGGGTGATTGATGTGACATTTCGTTGAGATTCTCTTGTGTTTCGCAACGTGCGGCATTTTTCTCGCACCGAACGCTGGCCCACATCTCCTGGCCAGAGTATAGCCTCGGCGCGCGAGTCGTGGCATCGGAACCGCGGCGACGGTGCGGTCGCAATGGTACAAGTCTCAGGTTGAGTCGACTCGGGTTGACAGCGTGTGAATCAGGGTCACACGCAACGCCGGTTAAGGGTCGAAGGTTGCCGAAATTCGACCGGAAAGACCGCGGGAACCTACGGAATGGTACGGTCTAAGATGTGGGTCTTACAATGGCTAGCATGGATCTAGAGATAGAGCAGGTAGATGTTAAAACTGTCTTTCTCCATGGTGACCCGGAAGAAGAGATCTACATGCACCAACCAGAAGGGTTCGAAGTCAAGGGTAAGGAGCATATGGTGTGTACGCTGATGAAGAGCTTGAATGGGCTGAAACAAGCTCCACGGCAATGGTACAAGAAGTTCGACAACTTTATGTTGAAGCATGGATATGACAGAACGGAATCGGACCACTGTGTGTTCACGCGCAAGTTCTCAGATGGTGATTTCCTAGTTCTCTATTATACGTTGATGACATGCTCATCATGGGAAAAGACATCAAGAATATCGACAGGCTGAAATAGGAGTTGGGCAAGTCGTTTGCGATAAAAGACTTGGGCCCGGCTAAACAGATCTTAGGAATGGAGATAACCAGTGACAAAAACAGCAGGAAGCTTTGGCTGTACAAGAGTGGTATATTGAGAAAGTCCTAAAGCGGTTCAATATGAATGCAGCAAAACTGGTCAATACTCCACTGGATGGTCACTTCAGATTGAGCGACATGCAGTGTCCGAAGACGAAGGCAGAGGTGGAAGACATGCAGAAGATACTCTACGCGTCAGCTGTAGGAAGTTTGATGTATGCTATGGTGTGTACACAACCAGACATAGCATATGCAGTTGGTGTTGTTAGCAGGTATCTTGCCAATCCTGGCAAAGAGCATTGGGCAGCGGTGAAATGGATACTACGGTATCTAAGAGGCTCATTCAGGTTGAGCCTATGCTATGGTGACGGTAAACCTGTGTTAGAGGGCTACACAGATGCAGATATGGCAGGTGACATAGACTCCAGGAAGTCTACATCGGGGTTCATGTTCACGTTTGCAGGGGGAGCAGTTTCTTGGCAGAGAAAGCTACAGAAGGTCGTATCATTGTTGACTACAGAAGCCGAGTACATTGCAGTCGCAGAGGCATGTAAAGAGATGCTTTGGATGAAGAGGTTCCTACAGGAACTTAGCCTGAAGCAGGAGGAGCACGTGGTCTATTACGATAGTTAAAGTGCTATACACTTGAGCAAGAATCCAAGTCAGCACTCCAAGTCGAAGCACATAGAGATTCGGTATCATTGGATTAGGGATACTTTGGAACAGAAGGTGTTACAGCTTGAGAAGGTTCACACGGACGATAATGGGTCAGACATGATGACCAAGGCTTTGCTCAAGGGCAAGTTTGAGCTTTGTAGAAACCGGGCTGGCTTGAAGAAGGTGGATTCCTCCTAAGTCGAAAAGGGGGAGATTTGATGGGGATTTTCTCCTCATTGTTCGGTTCGATGAAATCGAACAGGTTTCAATAGAATCGATAATTGCAGATTTTTTCACTGCTGGTTGTTGGACTGCTTTTGGTCCTGTCGATATCATCGAGAGACTTTTAGATGATATCGAGACTGTCATCGAGAGTGGCTCGATGACATCTATAATTGTTGAATTTTTCACCCCTGGTTGCTGGACAGTTTTGGTCCTGTGTCGATATCATCGAGAGACCTTCAGATGATATCGAGGCTATCATCAAGAGTGGATCGATGGCATCGAAGAGTTCTGCAGATGCGATTGCGGAAATGCAGATTTTGCAGATTTTGTTTCCTATTTGGATTCTACCTCTTTCTATACTTATATAAAGGGGTATATCCGGGATTGGGGTGTATTTTAGGGCATTCTAAGTTTCCTAAAAGTTTTCTGGGAGGGCTTAGGGCTATTAAAAGGTGAGAGAGAGAGAGAGAGGAAGCTTGTGGAAGGGAGATTCTGCTCATAGAGGTGATCTACTTCGCAGTCCACGTCTCAGCGCTTCTACGTCCTCGTGATCGGTGAGATCTCTCCGTTTTCTTTGGTTTCTCTTATTTTTTATTCACTCCTGCATGAGTGAAGAAGGTTTGTCCAAGCAGTGTGTGCTTGTGATCGGATGTAACATTCTGCTTTATAGTGGATTGTTGATCTGGACGAGGTCCAGTGGTTTTTACCTCTTTGAGGGTTTTCCACGTAAAATTCCCTGGTGTGGCGTGGTTTATGTTTTGATTTAGTTCATTGCATTATTATTCCATAATTCTGGTTTGTTTCGGGAGGCTAGATCCTAAGGTTTTGTGCAAGGTCCCCAACATTGTCTTGTAGGCAGAGGAGGCTTGAAGCTAGACAGTCATAGGTTAGGATAATATGCAACACATAAATATTATTATAAAAAAAAAAAAAAGAGATAAAAACCTCAGATGCAAACATTTTTTAAATCTAGAAAACAAAATAAGATGCATGAAAATAGTTACAGGCATAACTATTATAATCAACAAGTGAGTCCATCTAAATATACCATTGAATAATTTAGTTTAATATGGATTTTTTTTACTACTATGTGTGGTCAGTAGCACTAGAGAGATGGCTGAAGTAGAGATTAATGATATTATACAAAATGAAAAAACGAACGAAGATCCCAATTATAATCGTGGCCACTCTATCCCCAATTGACATGGGGACTCTCCTCCGTCGACGTACCCTTAGAAATCACGGTTGGGGTCATACGTTGGATCGACAACCTTGATGAAGTCGGTGTCACAACCTCATCACAACATGGGGCTACAAATCGATGATAATTTTCAACTATTGTGGCCTATCCCATAAATGGAGCAGTCGTATGAGTCTGGTTAGAATTCCACCAAGTACTCGCATCTTTTCATTTTTTTAAGGATTGATATTTACAATTGTTGTATCCTTTGACTTCCAACACTGCCTCCTTCCGAGATGAGTATATGCCCAAGCGGTAGCCGACAACTACGACATCATATTTTTCCTTACCCATCTGCATTCACATGTCGACATTAGAAATATTATGAAATGGTTATCCTGAAGATTGGAAAAAAAAGTTCTAATTCTGCAGAAGGTGGAGGTGAATACAGATCGTGGAAGAATATGATAGCATAAACAGATGAGCAAAAATCATGTTACATGCTTAAGAAAGTTGTAGAAGAGACCTTGATCATAATTTTTTTCAATGCATGTTGACTTTAAAAAAGAAAGAAAATGTAGAACTAGTGTCAATAGATACACTCTAAATAGTGTAAAGTTATTATATATCCATAAAATCTACTTATCCAAAGGAATGGATATGAGCAAAGGAGTTCCAACCTTCTCATAAGAAGGTACCTATTAAGTTATTGTCCAAAATATCCTAACTGCTTCAAAGCTTCACAAACATGTCAACACTATCCATCAACTAGAACCACCACTTATAGACTCCTCCGAATCGCAGAGAGTTTTTTTTCAACCATTTAACTTGGTATTCTGCTCGAAGACTGTTAAAGAAGAATGTGAGCATCTCATCTCTATCGAGGAGCTAATCGACATTAATGAACTCAGTGTTGGTCAACCCCTGTACCTCTTCGAGGATATCCAACACTTTACTCGTTCGGTTTATGTCACGCCCCAAACTTGGTAACCGGACTCACAAGGAACTCGATAGCCGGTTCTAGCTGCAACAGCATCCGTAGTACCCCACTCTCGGATCCTGAGGCAGGTTTCCATCCTGAGATCCTACAAGGAGGATTTCCATAACAGTATAATGATTTCCAATACGAGCATACCCAATGTCACGCCCCAAACTCAGAAACCGGGCTCACAAAATTCCCGATCGCCGAATCCGGTGTCGACAACCTCCGTAGTACCACATTCTAGGCTCCCAGCATCCATACGCCGGATTCTGATCCTGGGATCTTACAAGGAGGATTTCCTAATGTACACTTAACTCGTAATAAGCATAACCACAAGTTTACCCAAATCACAAAGGCAACATCATCATCACATATCCACTAATATAAACATTTGAATACAGTGCTGAATGGGAAATACATATGTCAAAAAATCAAAGCTCCAGAAGTCCGCTGCATGCTCCAAACTCAACACTGCTGCAACCTAACGCCACCTGCACGCATCTATCGTGCATAAGCTTATACAAAGCTTAGAGGGTGGTGAAAATGTGTGTACAGGGTAAGTGTCAAGTAAGCAATATCAGAGTTATTAAAGTAAGCAGAAATACTAACAAGCCCATAAATCATACAATATCAAAAATACTGGCAAGTTCATAAATCATACGATATCAGAGTAATGCGAAGACATGCTGATAGGCCCATAAATACCATCAGCCTTAACCAGGCTATGCGATGCAAAAATATAATAAACCAATATCATATACTGATGAAGCAATGTAGATCAGTTATGCAATGCGGAGACAGTAAGCCAAATACTATGTGTTGAGGATGCAATGCAATATGCGATGCGAATGAAATGACCAAGCTGAAGTGTGAAGTTGGGATGATAATACGTAGTATCGCAAGCTACGGGGTCTATCACAAAGTGCTCCTATCCAAACCAGTCTCATACCTAAATTTATATAGTCAGACCCAATGTGGTAGACTCCTGATCTCAGGTTAGTCGCGCGCCCAACTGAAATCCTGGTCATGCGAAGGTACACAATAATTAGTTGCGCACCACCAGCCCGAGTGGATAGTGACTGAAATGAACGTATGAGTATGCAACTCCTACTCAATAAGTCCACATATCAGTACGGTTCCTCTCTGGAAAATCACTGGGGTTTATTGCACTCCAAACCAGATTGCCACCCCATCGCGTGCAACAAGGTGGGTGGAAGAGACCTCACTATCCGCCTGCCAATATCGGGTCCGGCTCGTCGATAGCGAACCCATTCCTCAAGCTGGTCAGACTCAACCTAGTATTGCCCCCTCCTCTTGGGCAGGTAAGGCCGTACCCCCTTCCAACCGACTACGACACAGTGGGAGACGCGGTCTAACGGTATACGGCCCTCATGCGCTCATGCATCCACTCGGTCTAGACGTTGGAGCAACCTCTGGAACCAAGAGGGTTCTGGGACTTTCACCCAGGGATATCTATAGCACCCCATGTAGAACAGATTTCTGGTGTCCCATCTGGCCATCCACAATATGCCTGTGGAGGCTACAGCCCTGATGTCGCTAGGGCGCATGGTGGTCATATCACAAAATGCAAGATGTATGAGTCATACTATCCAGTCATACATCAAACCTGTGCGTACCATGCACTCATGTAGGGCAACTCCGCCTATCAAGGAGTCTCATAAATAACCGGTACTATGGCATATGCAATGGTCAATCATATCTCATAACAAACATGCAGATGATGCGTATGGGCATGTATCATGATGTTGTGCTATCACATACTCATAATCGGTATCAATAACAGGCCTCAATAATCGTCATTGATAATCGGCCTCGATAATGTGGACATTTAACCAACATTGCCCCCAAGGGGTGGCCCACATAGAGCCTAACATATAGTGGACCCATGGCCTCACAAAAGGGCCTGACATACAACACCATGGGCCTCCGTCAAGTGCTTATTACACATCACGATGGGCCTTTCACATGGGCCTAACATACATCACAATGGGCTCCATCGCCTGGCCGTCAAATGCGTCACAATGGGCCTCATCACAGAGGACTCATATACATCACATTGGGCCTTAAACACGGGCTGAATGTACATCACAATGGGCCTCAAATACGGGCCGCATATACATCACACAGGTCTCGACAATCGGCCTTGGTAATCGAAATCGGCCTCGACAATCGAAATCGGCCTCAACTGTAAGACCCGTATCCTAGACCGTACTATTCTATACGCTTCCACAGTCCTCCCGATCGAATTCTGACAACCCTCAACCCGTATCCGATGTTTGCGCGTGATCCTAAGCTGAGTCATGCGTACCTGAGTCGACTCAACTCAAAACTTATATCTTTGCGACCGCGCCGTCGCCGCGGTTCCAACGCCACGACTCGCGCACCGAATAGATCCTCAGGCTAGAAGATGTAGGCCCGCGTTCATTTTGAGGAAAATGTCATGCGTTACGAATTCTGAGAGAATCTCTACAACATATCCTATCAATCAATCAATCAATGTCAAGTACAAGTCAAGTACACTCCATACCCCAAGTACAACAACCCATCCCTTCCCATTCCCAAAGTTAACTCTCTCTCTCTCTCCACCCATCCCTTTCTTACAACACCATTACCCATCACTCCACCTCTTATCATCCCATCACTTCTCTCTCTTCCTCATTTTTCAAAAATCTCCCAAGCAACAAAAAAAACCCAACGTCCAAGCTCTCTCTCCCAATCCAAGTGTGGCCCACTTTCCCACCCTCTCATCTCCCATCTCAACCATTCATCTTTCATCGACCTCCATTAAAATTGAAGGGAAGGAGCATACAAGCCTAAGGGAGCAAGAAGGAAGCCAATAGGTGGGTGATCCACCGTTGATTTTCAATTTGATGGCCCACTTGTGATGGGACCCAATTTAATGTATGTGTTGTAGTCATATGAGGGGCCCATAGTGGCGGGGCCCCTCCACTACGCCGATCTCTCTCTCTCCTTCTCTGTATCTATCTCTCTCTTCCCCTTTCCTTGTTGATGGCCCACCTGATATGTGTGTTGAGACCCACTATGAAGTATGCATTCTATCCATGCCGTCCACCGAGTGGCCCATATGGCCGTCAGCTTGGACGGGCCTGATCAAAGGAAAACACAAATATCCAGTTGATCTAAACAGGTGGGCCACGTACATGTGGGACCCACCATGATGTTGTGTTTATCCATGACGCTAACATGGAGTGCGTGCACTGACATGGGTGTGTACTAACAACTAACAAAAAATAAAATAAAAATAAAATATATAAGCCTTTGGGTGGACCGCTCATGCAGGCCCCACCTTGATGTATGTACTTAATCCAAGCCGTCCATCCTATTTCTTAGCGCATTTTAGGCGTTGAGCCAAAAAATAAAGTTGATCCGATTTTCTAGTGGGCCGTAGCATAGAACACAGTATTTTTACCGTTGAAAACTACCCTAACGTGTCTGTACACCGAAACATGTCAAATATTGGGCTTGATGGGTCTGTCCCGAGCCATGGAATCCAACGGCTGGGTCAGATTCCCCTGATGCGGGCCCCACGTATGAAAATCCCCAAAAAATTCATGATTTTCAAAAAAAAAAATTAACAACAGCAGCGTCTGCTGCTGCTACTGACAGCGGACGCAGGCAGCGCCCTGCGGCTGCGTGGACGAAAGAGGCTGGGACCCATGGTCTGATCCGTGGGCCCCACCATGATGTGTGTGAACATCGACACTGTGCATCTGATGGGCCCCTAGGGCAGTGGGCCCCCTCCCAAAAATCAGCCGTGCAGAGACTCAGGTGGCCCACGTCACAGGAAACAGTGTGGATTGAACATCTACCATTGAAACCCTTTTGGGTTATCACAGAAGTTTTGGATCATTTTGAAATTTGTTTTTCCTCTTCTTCAGGGTACGTGTGACCCTATCAACAAATTGGATGATAGATAAACATTATGGTGGGCCTCAGGTCCGTGTGACCTTATCAACAGGATGGGTGGAAAATAAATATTACGGTGGGCCCCAGGTCTGTGTGAACTTACCCACGGGTTGGGTGGAAAATAAACATTATGGTGGGCCCCACATGGGACCCACTGATGTATGTATTGTAATCCACACCCTCCATTAGTGTGGACCCCACCATGAGGTACGTACTTCATTTATGTCGTCCATCCCTATGGGACCCACCATGATGCATGTGTTGCATCCAAACTGTCCAACCATTTTTTTTTATATAAATTGAAGGCTTGAGACAAAAATAAGACAGATCTATTTATCATGTGGACCACAATGCTCGGTGAGTATTGAACGGCTACCATTGAAATCCTTTGGGACCTTATGAACAAATTGGATGGGAAATAAATGTTATGGTGGGCCTTGGGAATTTTAATGGTGGAGATCATTATCACCACTTATATTTGGGTGTGGCCCATTTGATGTACATGTGGGCCATGTGGTGTGGCCCACTTACCATATTTATGGCCCATGGTTGAGGCCCACCTTGATTTGTATGAGGCCCGTTGTTGAGGCCTGCTTTAATAGATATGAGGCCCATGTTATGAGGCCCATTGAGATGTATGCAAGGCCCATGTGATTGGCCCAATTTGATGTATTTGTGGCCCGCCCACTAAGGCCCACTTTGATATATATGAGGCCCACATGATGCGGCCCATTTGATGTACTTGAGGCCCAATTGGATGTACATAAGGCCTATTGTAATGTGATTCCACCGTGGTTTACGTGATGATCTTGATAGCGGCTATGCCTTGGGAGCAATGATGGTTTGATGTCCACGTTGTAAGGATGATGTTGGTTAAATGTCCGCATTGTCACTCTCCCTAGGGCCCATTGTTAGGCCCATACTGGTAGTGTGTAGGCCGTTTAGGCCTATCTTCGATATGAACAGAGCTCATCACCATATGACATGTTTAGTATAGATCCATGATTCATGATCATACGCATCATATGTATGCATGATATGAAGAGTGACTGATCATAGCATATGCCTTCGGGCAGATTGTTTATGGGCTCCCTGATAAGCGAAGTTGCCCTACATGAGCACGCGGTATGCGCAGGATTGTTGTATGTCTGGTAGAGTGATTCATGCACTTGCATGTGTGTGATTATGATTATTGTATGTTGCTTACCAGTGGTATCATGAAATGGCGAAATGAATTTTAATGATGATAAGCCAAGATTACACTATACACTCATGGAACTCAATGTTTAGAATATTTTTTTGAATTGATGGATTAATTCTTTGAACTTGATTATGAAGTTTACCGTGTGCTTGAGTCCAGGAGAAAGTAATTCCCAACATTCATGAATCTTAGAATTCTAGTATCTACATTATTTTTCATAAATCACTCGGTTTCATAGAAATTGCCCTGTAATTCTCAACTTATTTTACGCATGCTTTACTCAGGACTAGCAAAATGCTGGTTGGGGGTTGTGATGAGGGTCGAATATTTCATATTAGACCCCAATTACCACTTGGATTTATGAACATGACAATGCTTAATGGTTCATTTTAATCGTGTTTATGATGCAAGGTGAATCTAGGATCGTGGACTGAAAAGGATGCTTAAAGCATGGATTTAACACTCAGGAATCACCAAGGCATTAGATGAGACTCCATGGGACCAAGATCGAGGATTACACGCCGGAGATCAGAGAAATTCCAGCCACTCACCTTAAACAGTCCTGAAAGATGTCCAGAATGCAAGATCACAGGGTCCCCACCATCCATTCGGCTCGAAACTTCATACATGGCCTGAGAACCACAAATTAACCATACATATCAAATTTCAGTCATTGGATCCCTCTGGAAATGGCCCAACGGACAGATCAACCCACTAATCGTTAACCTAGGGCCCACCTGATCTTTGGATATGCTTCAATTTTGGTCTCAACCCCTTGAATTAGAAGAGAAACAAGATGGACGGTGTGGATTTTTCATATACATCAAGGTGGGACACGCTTTACATAAGTGGAGTGCACAGAGACTGTGCACTCGCCGTGCACCAAGCAATTGAAGTCGGTCAACATGGTGTTGACCGACTACAACTCAAAAACGGCAGTTGTCGTTCTCTGTTTCAAACCGAGCTTGCAGTTGAACGTCAGTGGGCCACCACCATACATAAAAGGTCCGATCCGGAACGTCCATGAGATTCATATGGCCCCTATCACTTAGGCCTAGGTCGAGAAATTTCACAATACAATCGAAGATCGGTTTTCGAATGTCCAAACAGAAAACGGACGGTGCCTTTAAAGTTTACGTGAGCCGCACCAAAGGATGGCCACAAATACCCTTTCCTGACTGGTTTTTCGAGGGGAATTCAATGAACGGAACTGATTCTTCAAAAACCAAGGCATGTGGGCCCCACAGCTAACGCAGAATCAGTTTTAGGATTCTTTACGCAGGCGTCCGTCCGGAGAAACCCAGATTTTCTGGGCTGTAATGCGTCCATAATGACGATCGGATGGGTGATCCAGACCGTCCAATGTATCCATAGGGAGGCCAATACCCTAGATAGGTTGATATCACGCCACAAATATGCTCCAAACGCAAGACGTTTTGTGTTTTTGCTATGCATGCGAACTCTGCTGCGAGACAGAGTCGGTCCAACTGATACAACCGACTTCTCCACCGTCCTTAGCACCTATAAAAAAAGAGAGAGAACATGAGAAGGGGGGATCAGATCCTTGGGGCAGCTGTGGAGCTGGAACATGGAGTAGCTTTCTTAATGGAGTTTTTTCTTCCTTTTGTCTTATGTTTTTTTAGCTTAATCATGTTTAGGTTAGGCTAAACTTCTTAGCTAGGGCTGAGATAAAGCTCCTAATTTGAATGATTCTTGTTTATTGTTGATTTCATCCGTAATTGATTGATTTATTTCTTTCTCTAGTGTGATTAAATGAAACTCCATACCTCCCCAATCTATGAGCTCAACCAAAGTCTAGAAGTGGAAGTTGTTTGGAATCTTATTCTAGGTGTGCTTGTGTCTAACCATGAACAAGTTTTCCTACAGAGAAAGAAATAGGAATTTACATCTATTCATGCCTGACCATGGTTGGAAAGATGTGATCCTTGAGATTTTTTCCCAATTTCATCTATGCATGCATTAGGGATAATTGATGTTAAGGGAAAGATCATTTGTGCTTCAAGGGAATATAAATCCTATGTGCCTGACCAAGGACACAGACTGTGCTTTATTTATTAAATTTACGTCATTCTGAATTAGGGTGAATCAACATGTAAAACAAGAGTTAGGATCATTAGGGGTGGATTCAAAAGTCCTAGTGTTCTCCTTGAGTGAATTTTCCTTCTTGTTCTCAGTTATTTTTCATTGATTTTTGTTAGTTTACTTATAACTAGCTAAAATATTTGTTGGATTAGTTAAGAGGAATCTGAAATTTTGAATTGTGACAACCAGTCCTCGTGGGAACGATCTCATAATACGTACCATATCTACACCTGATTCGTATACTTGCGAGTTTAAAATTATTTAAATCTGGTTGGTTTAAATAAAACATCAAGTTTTTGTTACTTTTATTATCTTGTATTTCTCTTTCATATGCACTATACTCAAGTTTTTTACTATAGTGGAGTTTGTGATGGTGTTCTTGTGGTTATTGTTCGTGGGTTATGCTTATGGTTATGCTCATTACGAATCAAATCATCTTTGAAATCCTCCTTGTAGGATCCCATGATCGGAACCTGGTGTTTGGGTGTCGGGAGTAGAGAATAGGGTACTATGGAGGCTGTCAGCGCAGGATTCGGTGATCGAAAATTTTGTGAACCCGGTTTCTGAGTTTGGGGTGTGACATCAACAATATGAATCGACACTCGGAATCGGCCTCGACGATCGGAATCGGCCTATACAATCGGCCTCGACAAATCAAAATCTGCCTCGATACTCGGCCTCGACAATCGGAATTGGCCTCGACAAATTAGAATCAGCCTCGACAATCTGACTTGGCCTCGACAATCAGCACCGATAATCGGCACCGACAATCAGCATCGATAATCGGCACCGACAACTAGCACATAAACAAGGTGGGGTCCATAGAGGAATAGCCAATCAACCATAATATAAAGATCGGCCTTTAGCCGTGGTTACATCAGATCCGATAGCACGGAGCCATCCGTCTATGGTGAATGGGGACCACTTATTTGGGTTAACCCACAAGATAATGATGAGAATGGGCCTAACAAGGCCTAAGGGAAGGTCACAATGTGGACATCCAACCATTATTGCCCATCAATGTGGACATCTAACCAACATTGCTCCCAAGGAGTGGCCTGCATAAGGCCAAACATATAGTGGGTCCATGGTCTCACATACAATCACGATGGGCCTCATTTACGTCACATCGGCCTCGTCATATGGACCAACATAACATCACATTAGGCCTTGAATACACAATAGGTGGGCATTGCACTTAGGCCTCAAATATATCATATGGGCCTCATCGCATGGCCTCAATACTAGGCCTCATTTATCAAGTGGGCCTCATTACTCGGCCTAACAATACAAATGGGTGGGCCCCGCCCACAGGCCAAAATACATCAAGATGGGCTGCACCATTGGGCTTCATGTATATCAAATAGGCCACACCGATGGGCCTCATGTATATCAAATCGGGCCCACCCTTATGTATTTTTGAGATCTGACCTATTCATAAGTTAACATAGAGATAGATGAAGTGAAAAAAAATATAGCTTAATTGGAAACTACTGTGGCCCTTAGAAGTTTGAACGGTGGATGTCACTGTCCCCATTAAATTTCAATGGTGGGGGTCCGCTTGGGCTTTAGATCTGACTCATTCTTTTACTCATGCCATAAAATGATATCTTAAATGGTTGGGCGGTTGGATACAACACATGCATCATGGTGGGTCCCACTGTCCAAACAGTGGACGGTGGAGAAAAGCACGTACATCATTGGGACCTGCAAAACTAGCTGACGTTTAAGAGAGAGAGAGCAGCTACATAGTTGTTGTACGAGCAACATTTGCTGCTTAAAGAGGCAGAGGTGGGTCCCACGTAGGGCCCACCCTCATATATATATATATATATATATATATATATATATATATATATATATATATATATATATATATATATAATCCTTAGCTGCTGTAGTGCAGCTTTCTGCATTTAAGAGGGCAGAGGTGGGTCCCATGTAGGGCCCACCACAACACATATATGAAACATAATATATTAATATTATACTAATATGCAGCCTTTACTGCTTTTTTTTTTAAAGAAGCAGAGGTGGGTCCCACGTAGGGCCCACCACAACATTTATTTTCCACCCAATCCGTTGGTAAGGTCACGCAGACCGGAATGCAGAGGAAAAACAAATTTCATAATGATCCAAACTTATGTGAAACCCAAAGGTTTCAATGGCAGACGGTTCCATCCCACTGTTTCCAGTGACGTGGGCCACCTGAGTTCCAGGTACAACTGATTTTTGGGAGGGGGCCCACTGCCCTAAGGGCCCATCAAATGCACGGCGTTGATGTGCATCACACATCATGGTGGGGCCTACAGTTGGGACCCACGTACCTGGCCCGTTTCACATCCAGCGCAGCAGGACGCTACTGGGTGTTAGGCAGCGGCAGCCTGCTGCCTCTTAGTTTTTTTTCTTGTATTTTTGTTTTTTTATGGTTTTTCCTATGTGGGGCCCTCATCAGGGGAATCCATCCCACCCATCGGACTCTATGACTCGAGACAGACCAAATGAGCCCAATATTCGATATGCTTCGATGTGTAGAAAGATCAGAGTGGATTTTAACGATAAAAATCACTGTTTTCAATGCTATGGCCCACCAGAAAATCGGATTGGCTTCATATTTTGAGCTGGGGAATGGAATGGACGGCGTGGATTAGATTCATGCATCAAGGTGTGGCCTATATGAGCAGTCCGCCATAATGTTTAGAATCAAACTGATATTTTTGTTTTCAGTTGCTGGCCAAACCGTCAGTTCACACTTCACTAAGCAGCCACATCCAGCGTCCCTGGACGCTGGACGGTTTGGGTAACACACATATATAAGGTGGGCCCCACCTACAAACGTGCTACAGGTGGGCCACCAAATGGTTGGATGGTGTAGATAAGACACACATCAAGGTGGGATCCATCCAAGTGGGCCACACAGCCACATCATCACATGAAAAAAATAAAAAAGAGAGGGAGAGAGAGAGAGAGAGACACAGGTGTGATGGAGGGACCCCAACACTATGGCCCTCCCTTCCATGCATTCAATCGTACATCAAGTGGGTCCCAATACATGTGGGCCCACCAAATCAAATCAACGGTGGAGATTCCTTCTCCACCAAAATGAAAGGTCTAGATGACCCCATTCATGCAAGGAAAATAAACATCATGATGGGATCCATGGAGAATGGCCCCATCATGGAATGATCATGAGAATCAATGTGGGTCATCGGCCACATCTAGGGTCCAAAGTGAGATCCATACCATCTAACGGTAGGCCTCACTTGGCCCATCATAAAAAGTGAAATCTAGGCCTATAAAAACACCCACCGTTCGATCTTCTTGGTCCGATGGAACGTCGATCTTCTTGTGTCTTACTTTGATGGAAGATTATGAGAAATGAAAGACTAGGATGATAGATCTTGGGAGAGGAAGTGGGCCACACAACTCACTCTTTTCTCTCTTGGAAGTGCTTGGACATACACTTCTTTGCTTGCTTAGAAAGTGAGTTTGAGAAATGAGAGAGAGAGAGAGAGAGAGAGAGAGGGTTGTAAGGATAGAGAGGGATGGGTGAGGTGAGAGATTTGTTGACTTTTGAGATAATTTGTGTAAGAAGGGTATGGGTTGCTTTGACTTTGGGGTTGGTTGGAATGGGTGAAAGGTCATGTGTACTTGACATGAGATGTGATGTGGTTGATAGATTGATGTGACATGTTGTAGAGATTCTATAGAAATTCGTATGTGCGGCGTTTTTCTAGAACTGAACGCGGGCCTACATCTCCTGGCCCAGGTATTGGACCGGCGAGCGAGATGCTGTATCGGAACCGCGGTGATGGCGCAGTCGCTAGGGTACAAGTCTCTGGTCGAGCCGACTCCAGAATACGGAATGTGACTCAGGGTCGGGCGGAAACGCCGATAACAGATCGCGAGTCGCCGGAATTCAACCGGGAGGACTGCGGAAGCCTACGGAATAGTATGGTCTAGGATACGGGTCATACACCCAAGATTGCAGCAAGTATATCTGAGAATAACAAAGGCACACATCACAAAATTAACTATGAATTTGAACTTTTACAAGTACAAAGTAGGAAAGGAATATATCTGATAGCAAAAGAGGTAGGAAGAAGATCTGTAACACTGGGGGTCCTCAGCTCAACTCTAATCCAAGCTCTACCACTACGACACCCGCCTAGGATCTCCTGCACGCATCAATCGTGCAAAAGCTTATAGAAGCTTAGAGGGTGGTGAAGGTGTGTGATAAAGGTGCACAGAAGAATAGTATAAGGTATAGGAAGGGAAACATGCTCAATGAAAATATCACTAGCTTTACCAAGGCTTATCATGAATACGATGCAATGAGTACTGGGAGCCTTACCAAAGCAATGCATAAAGGGGCTTATACAGCCGATGCGAATGCGATGCAAAGTGATGCCAGTTGTGAGACCCGAATCCTAGCCTGAACCGTTCCGTATGCCTCCACGGTCTTTCCGGTCGAATTCCGATGACTCGCGATTTGTTTTCGGCGTTTGCGCGCGATCCTGAGTCGTGTCTCATATATCAGAGTCGGCTCGACTCAAAACTTATACCCTTGCGACCGCGCCGTCACCGCTGTTCTGACGTCGCGTATTATGGGCCGAGGCGATACCCGGGCCAGGAGATATGGGTTAGTGTTCAGTTAGAGGAAAACACCGCACGTTACAAATACCGAGGGAATCTCTACGACATATCACATTAATCCATCAATCAAATGTCAAATACAACCACCCTCCCTAAAGTCAACTCTCTCTTACTACCAAGTACACATCCATCACCCATCACCCATCTCTCACCCATCACACCCCATCACTCACCCATCCCTCTGTCTCTTACAACCTCTCTCTCTCATCTCTCTCTCCCTCATTCTCCGAGCAACCGTCCATGGCTTCCATGAGAGAGAAGCTAGTGTGGCCCCATGGCTTCCATAGGAGAGAAGCTAGTGTGGCTCACCTTCATACCACCCAATCCCACCATCCAAGCTTCATCTCCACCGTTGAAACTCTTTCCTTGGAACTCTAGAATGCATTGGCGGATGAAGGAAGAAGAGATCAAAGGTGGGTGATCTTAAATCTACATTTTTCATTTTATTTTTATGATTTAAGGGCCCACATATGGTGGGACCCACCTTGATGTATGCTTTGTATCAAGAGGGGCCCATAGTGGCGAGGCCCCTCCATCACCGTCGATCTCTCTCTCTCTCTCTATCTCTCTCTCTCTCTCTCTCTCTCTCTCTCATTTTTTTTGTGATGACCGTGTGGCCCGCCTGATTTATGGATTTCATCCACCATTCAGCAGGGACGGTGGGACCCATCGTACGATGTATGTGTTTCATCTATATCGTCCAACCATGAAGAGATCATTTTATGAGGTAGATGCAAACCATGGTGGGCCACCACGTGGACCCACCTGGGAAGAGGATTAGTTGGTGTACGCTGACACCAACTATGTAACTGATGTATTGACGTCAGCAGCTGGGGTCTGATCATCCAGACTATCCATCTAAGGACGTGGCCCACCAGCAGCAGCTGTGCACCGCTGTTAGCAAGTCCTGTGGGCCCATCACGATGTATGTGTTAGATCCCAACCGTCCGTCCAATTGTTGGATGGTGGGACCCACTCTGCACGTGTGGAACCTTCACCGTCCAGCTGAGACGTGGACGTCCCACCATGATGCATGTGAAGTATATCCAGACCGTCCATCGAAAGGTAGGTTAAAATCTCAGGTGGAGCACGCAACACTTGGACGTTTGAATTTAAGAAAAGAAATAATAATAAAATAAATATAATTATTATATATATATATGTATGCATATTTGTATAGCTGGTGGGCCCCACGTGGGACCCACCACATGTAATGTTTCATTCCTCCCATCCACTGTCCAGTGGATTGGACGGTGATTTATATATTCTATATCCACACCGTCCATCGCTAGACAGTGTGATGTATGGAGCCCACCTTGCCGTATGTATTTGTATTCCCACCGTCCATATCTGGACGGTGCTCGTGAGGCCCTACCATGATATATGTGTATCTGTGCCGACCAATGTGGCCCACCTTAATATATATATGTTGTATCTACACCGTCCAGTACACTGGATGGTGGTGCTTTTGTGATGCATGTGTTGTAGCCACCCCGTGGGACGGTGGACCACCATGATGTTGTGTCTTGAATCACACCGTCCATCCGTGTGTGTGACCAACCATGATGTGTGGATTTGATCCACACCGTCCATCAGGCGGACTCCACTATGATGTAGTGTTACATCCACACCGTCCAGCCTTTTTAGACGTGTGGACCACCTTGATATTTGTTCATCCACACCGTCCAGATCGTGCTGGACGGTGCTGGACAATGTTTGGATAGTGTTGATTTACATGTTATAACGCCCTGAAAATCGGGGGTCGAGTAGCAACTCAACACCCGAGTTCCAAAACATCACTTATGCAACATAAATGCATATGATTGAATGTTGTCTGTGTTAGTGCATTAATCATGAGTGGGATTATACCAAAATAGTAATTCATACTCCAGATCAAATTATAAAACGCAAGCAGAAGACTGAAAGATGTATATAAATGTATATAAAGCCAGAAACGGTCACAATTGGTCTCCAGAATATGAACACTTTACTGAGTCACCACATACATTTATTAGTTTCAAAATCAAAATGCCAAAAAAAGTGGTACAACTATAATGGTAAATCCTGTAGCCCCATCATCTGAATGGCCTAAGCAAATGTAACACTCCGTACCTTCAGTACACGGGTGTTACTTCTTAAACCCACACTAAACTAAAACCAATTTGGGTTAGCTGAGAACTTGAACTCGACATACATAGGATGGAGATTCCGATCGACGTTAAAAGCCATCCGACAGGGTCTCTAAGAGTCAGCACACGCCCTACAACAATCGGGAAGGTGAGGCTACTCGCACACTCTAAGGTTGAAGCCATTATGCTAGTTAATATTGTTGCAAAACACTTGTCACCTACACTTGAGAATTGGTCGGTAATAATTGAAACCTTCATCATAACTAATACCCTATATTAACCGTTGAAAAAGGTTATCAGGTCCACCTGATCAATAGATCGGGACATATGCGCCAATGATGGCCCAAAAATGTGTGTAAACGGGCCACCTGAGCCTCACCATCGACCCAAGGTGGGACAGGATCCCTGGGTAATGTTCCCCAATGCAAATGAACAGTGTAGATCATGGTAGTAACATTATGGTGGGCCCTTACACTATGCATGTGCACTGAGTGTGCTTGTGCACGAGGTGCACCAAAGCTATTGGCTCGGTCAAACCGTCATTGACCGAGCACATCCCAAATATCTTCCCGCCATCATCTCTCCCTGTTTAAACCGACCCATTTCAAGCTCTTAGGTGACCCACCACGGTCACTTTCCGAGCGTTTTGAACCATTCAAATCCCTCATGGGACCCGCACGATCATAACGGTATAGCCGTTTGATCATCTGATTTCGAACGAAGGAGATCGAACCCCACCGTCCAATCCATGCCAAAAACAACCCGACCCAAGAGCCTGCGATGAGGAGAAAAAGAGACCGCCCTTCCTCTGGAGGAAGGACGAATTCCAGCCGTCCGTTGCAAGGGCAAATCCCAGCCGTTCTCTCTTTCTCACTCTCTCTATAAGACGGGCCCTGTAGCCCTAGAAATTTCACCGCAAGAGAAGAAAAGAAAAAGAGTTTAAGTGAGGGTGAGAAACAGGGAGTCATCTCTCCTGTTGTAGTTCGAGGAGCATCCACCCACCTCAGGTAACCATTCCTCCTTTCATTCTCATCCTTTTGTTCCAGTTAGGTTGGAAACCAGCCAAGTGATGGCTGCGTTCACTTATGTGGGTCCCTGCTTCTGGTCAGGAACTAAGCCAAACGATGACTCTGTTTCAAACTGGGAGCCGGACCATGTCGATGCATTATTTCGGGTCTAGACCGGCCGATAAATGGCTGTTTCATGGACCAGAACGATGGCAGAATGACTGGCTGAAAATCAGGCAGGTCACTAAGTGTTCAGTGGCTTAAAATAGATCAAATAAACAGCCATGTTTTCAGGCTAATGACAGACCGTCCATCAGGCCACTGAATGGCCCCGTTGAGAATTTCACCAGAGCTGAAAACAGAGTGTTGGTTGAAGCTTTTGGATTGGCCGAAGTCGGGTCGAATGGGTCCTGAACCAGATCTCATTCCAACAACAACAGGGCTCGCAAACAGTTCTAACGGCTGAGATTCTCAGCTCTAAGGGCAGCCGAGACTGACTGCTGATAAGGGTGTGGGGCAAAGCAGAACAAATCCCTGTTTCCATTTAAGTCGAAAACCAAACCGAAAACAAGGCCAGAAGCAGTCGTCTGGAGCTCTGTTTAGAACTGAAACTGAATGATCCTACCAGGCCATCGGACGACCCTGTTTGGATTGTTGTTTAAGGTGAGATTGGGCGCCGATTCGAGCTCTCAAATGGGCCTCGGATCAACGTCAATCCAACCTCGAGGGCTGATTTGAATGAGGACCGTGAGTTGGTCCCAAACCAGACCTCAAACCATAGCAAACAAATCGAAGGAGAGGACGCTGCATGGTCGAGCGAGATTGTCCACGTGAAGCACTGGCGGGTTGCGTCATTCACGGGCCCTGCATAAAACGCATGTGGGCCTCACCAACGTCTGTGGGCCGACCCTGAATGTGGGCCCTGCATCGACCGTGGGCCCCACCAACTGTTGTGGGTTGCTCTAGTGTCAGGCCACCGTGGGCCAATTGAGTTGGACCGTCCATCAGGGACTCTATATCCAGCAAAGAGGCCCCTGGGCCAGACGTTCTGAAGTAACGTCCAGCGCTGGCATTAGTAGAAAAGAAAAAAAAAAAAAAAAAGAAGAAGAAAGAGATATAATAATATATATACTTGCCAACTTATTTACGTGCAAAATTTTTGAGATCTCATCGTAGCTAATGAGTCTGGAAAATCTGACCGGTCCACATGGAGCAGAACCTCATAAAATCCCTTGGTTTCAAAGATTACTTTAAACTGAAACGTCGGTGGGCCATGAGGAATGCAAACAGTTTCTTCCTTTGATTTGCAGTTATCTTTGTTATGGCCCACCTGAATCTTATATCAGAGTGAAAGTTCACCCCCTGGGGTTTCTTGAGATTACACATCTTATGGACAGTTCAGATTCAATACCCATGCTCATGTGGGACCAACCTGTGAAAAGAAATAAATATTGCATGCATGCATGAAAGTGTCCAGCAACGTCACCTGCCAATCAGTCCACGTGAAATTGAAAAATGTTGAGATCTCGTTATGACTAATGAGTTTGGAAGATCTGGGCAGTCCACGTGGAGCAGGACCTCATAAAAACCCCTGGTCCCAATTTCTACGTTGAACCAAAACTTCGGTGGGCCATGGGAAATGCAAACAGTTTCTTCCTTTGAGTTGAAATTATCTTTGTTATGGCCCACTGGAATCTCAGACCAGGGTGAAAATTTACGCCCTAAGGTTTCTTGTGATTCCACATATTTTGGACCGTTCAGATTCGTCACCCATGACGCATGTGTAAAGGTGCACACGTGCATAGATGCATGGGTGACCTTGCCTAATATAATCCTGCATGGTGAGTCTGGCATGCGGAAGACCCACCTCTTACGTGTGTTTAACGTGTGGGCCGTCCAAGGTCTGGACGTAGTCCACCTTGTGCATATCCAGACCGTCCATCCATTTGGTTGGTGGATCACACGTGTGGGCCTCACATTGATATACATACCGCATATGTGTGGGCCCATGTGGAATCCACGCATGTGTGAAACCATGTTGTTATACGTGCATTAAAAATATACTATTTGCTACCGTTATAGCATACCATATAATGCTGATATGATATACATACTGTACACATAAGTATACTAAGTGATATATCTTTAAATCTATACAATGTGTACACACATACCATATAATGTCAAATACATAGATATACCGGCAATGTATACATCATATATAAAGTGTGCAAGCTCCTCTATAGGATGGTGGCCACATATGGGGGGCTCCACCACGAGGTATATATTTACTTACACGGTCTGTACAATAAATTTAATCAACTAGATAAAGTATATGTTGAGCCCACCTATTGAGGCAAATACCATCGGGCCTACACTCCTCTCAAATAAGCGCCCAAACTATCGTAATTGAGGTCATTCAACTAACCATGGCGTCTTAGAATCGTAGGATTTATCAGCTAATGTCAAAGATAATTTCTAGGAATCTGTTCAAGTGACGCAGAGACTTTAGCTTCTCAAGAGGGCTTACACCCAAGGACACCCTACAACGTATCTGGTGATGATTCTTTCCCCTTTAGTTTTCCACCCTTAACTAGACCAGAAATAACAGTTTTATTTAGTGAAAATGGTTAGCTAGACTAATGATAAACTGTGTATGAGAATAAACCATATTTACTTGATTTATTTGTTTAACATAATAATTCTCATGCTTACTATTATTTAGATTCTTGATATTTCTGAACTGTCTAAGTAAATAGTCTAGTCATTTATGCCATGTAAACTCAGCTGTTGTATATTGATAGGAATACATGTGTCATTCCTTAGTTCCTTTTCATATTGTAATATATGTTGCTATGATACACATACTGATAAAATCTCTCCATGGGAAGTCCTAACAAAGGAGAGTCCATGCTCAGGGTGTAACTAGATTGGTTATAACATAAGTAGGCCCCTGACATGGAAGTTTTAGTTGTGGTACTTGACCATGGGGTTTACCATCCATGTGTGGTTTCACCTAACTAACTGGGGGTGAAACTCATAACCTTTCTAAATATCGTCGTTTACTCATTTTTGAATCATTCATGCCGACGTGCTTAAATCGCCACTTTTGGTGATTTCACCCCTAGTCGGCATTGGTGGTAGCCCCTTATGTTGAATTGATTGACCACATGTTAGTGGGTGCTACACACACCCTAAGACGGTAGTCTCATGGGTCGGGGATGGTGGTCATGGGACACTATGCTCGAGCCGTCGGCCTACGCTGGGCCACAAGCTCCCCGTAGTGACCGTGAGCTTATTTAAAATGGTTGAGTGTAATTGGATTAATAATGGATTGGCTAATCATGCATACATAGCACAGACCAGCATCTATTGCTATCGTACGTGGGGTACGTATTATTTCCGACTGGATGATGTTTCCCAGGTTCGATGATTGCATGGGTGACGGCCCACTGTCCGCACGGATGAGCATCCCCGGGGCGTGAACGCATTCCATACATTCATGCACCTAATAAGACTGCATCTATTGTGTTTTGGATTATCTGTATATTTTTTTATGTTATTCCTTGTTTAGGGTGGCGATATGTAATCTTAGCGGGAGATCACACTGAGTTGGCCGCTCATTCATCAATATTCAACCGTACAGAGGACACAGGGACAGAGGGAGTTGCAGAGGGACCGGAATGACAGAGGTCGAAGAGGAGGCTTACAATGAGGAGCCGTACCAGGAGGCGGCTGCTTATTTTGGATTGAATCAGTAGTCTATTTAACTTATTAACGTTTTATTTCATGTTGAGAACTAAAGTTTGTATATAGGCCCTAACTGAGTGGCCCAGGATATTATTACTGCTTGGGTTTATCTATACTACGCTTGATTCCGTTAATCGCACTTTGATTAGGGTTTGATTATCTTTTTGTTTATCAGTTAACACCTGGGTTTTCGAGAAACGAGTGTTATACTCGGGTCTCGAAAACCGGGGCGTTACAGTAAAGCCTCCAGAGAACTGCATGTAGGAGAACTAGTCCTGATCATCGTAGTAGTCGGGCTCAGCCTCCTGCATCTCGTCAACACCTGCATCTAAGATAGGGTCTGGTTGGTGTGTACAACACCGTCCCGTAACGTGGGAGTAAGTAGCTAACTCAGTGGAACGATAAAGCATAGGTTAACATGTTATCAATTCAGTCAAGCAGTAATGATAAAGCAGTACAATCAAACACTCCTAATTACTCTTATTAATGCAAGTATGAAATGCAGTCATAATGCATGCCCTCGCCAATGCTCCCTCGTGCGACACCATCTTACATCCACGACATGCGTTCAGTGCTCCACAACGGCAGGCACATGCAGTGTTATGTTATGAGCATGATTACCGAGTTGTTATTAGTCCTTTTCATACAGCAGTATTGGGAAACTAAGGTACCTCCCTTATATCATTCCCAAACAATGATCCATTCTAGGGTCGTCAGTCCTAGATAATCTCATACAATGATGCGGTTCTAGGTCGCTGTAAAGGGCTGTCAGGGCTGTTACACGCACTCGTTGCACCGCTCCCCCATCACCTTATCAATACAGGCCTAGTTTATACTTTGTTTACTACGGGAAGGCTCGTCGCCTCTCCGCAGATTCAGAGTATGCTCGAGGTCACTACAAAGGGCTGTCAGGGCTGTTATACCCACTCGTTGCACCGCTCCCCCATCACCTTATCAGTGTAGGCCAACAGCTCGAATATAGTGTCCCATATCACCATATTCAGCTCACGAGTCTGGGTTGCTCATTGGTCACTACGGGGAGGCTCGTGGCCCCAGCGTAGGCCGACAGCTCGACCACGGTGTCACATACCACCATGCCCAGCTCATGAGTCTTAGCGGATCGAGGTATCAAGGTTAACGGGATTACACTGGTAAGTTTGGTACCTTAGGTTCAAGCAGTAACGTCCAAACATGGTGAACATACATTAGACAGATCGGGTTACTTGACGAGCTTGACTAGCTCGAGCGCACAACCAGCTGAACGACATGAAGTGCATAAGCACTTCGTGTGGCCTAACCACTGTCGCTAACCGAATTACGACTCGGGTTCGTCAAACACATCCTACGTGGCAAAGAAATCTCAGCCACGAATTCGATCCCATTACCGATTGTCTAGACTAAATCATGAAAGTGCACATGCTAGTACTCTGGTTTGTCAAGTTACGTGTATGGTGAGTCAGACTGGCTGCAGAACTCGATAGGAAGATTATTTCAAGCGTCTGCCTCAACCGGATGTGTGGAAGCTCGCAATAGGTAAATCATAGCCTCACATCCCATGTCTCAAAACACCAGGTGATTAAAACCCTTAAAACAAGATAGACATCTTAGAGTTTTTGTGGTGAGAAAACTTTTTCAAAATAAGAAAATCTCTAAGTGTTTCTCGCCCTGTCGATTCTATCGAAGCACCCTCGATATGATCGACCTGCACTGTCGATGTCCTCGATACCTTAAACGATATTATCGATACGAGGACCAAAAGTGTCCAGCAACTAAATATTCATCTGGACGGATTTATCGATGTATCGATAAATCTATCGATATCATCGATAAAAGCACAAATATGTCCAGCAACTTCACAATATATCTGGACGAATTATCGATGTATCAATACACATATTGATATCATCGATATTCAAAACTCAAGACCATCGAGAGTGGCTCGATAAGATCGACAGGCAGATTTCCAGCGCCCCTGTTTTTTAATGAAAATATCAAAATTCTTCGATATATCGATGATCGTCCGATATGATCTGAAATCAAATATCAATAAGATCGGAGGTCCATCGATGATATCGATGGTGGGCTCGCATTTCTTACAGCAGGTATTTCAGGATATTTTTTTAACTATGATCGGGGGGCCTTCGATTTAATCGATATTCAAATATCGATGATATCGACACCTGATCGATTGCATCGCACTAAGTCATAATCTGTCCAGTAAGTTCAAAGATAAATCAGCTGGAATTATCGATGCCTCGACTCAGATCTCGATATCATCGATATTCAAATTCTGATGACCTCGACGGTTCCCCCGATCATTCTTGAAAACCTGAAATATTTTCAAAATCAAGTCTCTTTCATTTTTCATGTGTCGAGGGATCGACCCAGTCATCGATGGAATCGGAGTTCGAAATCCAATGACATCGACAACTGTCTCGATTCATCGACCTATTGGCAAGGAGTTTCAAAAGCATATGACATCGAGTCCGAGTCATCGAGCAGACTATCGATGCTATCGAGAGTATACGCTCGATGATATCGAACCTGCTCGATGATATCGAACTCTGTCATAAATGTGACCGTTTTATATCCGTTGGAACTTCTTGCCTATATATAGAGGGCTTGTTCTTTGTTGCTGTAAGAGAGAAAAGAGAGAGCTTTTGTGTGTTTCAACTTGCATCTTATATCTCAAGCCTTTCTCTCTAGGGAGTTCATCCTCCAATCCACCCTTACCATTGATATCAAATAGAGTGGATTGGGGAATGAACTTCCGCATTCAAGGATCCTCCAGCTACTACCTTAATGGAAAATCATTATGTTGGGATACCTTGAATGCATAAGAGAGGAACCACTCTATCTTCCTTATAGGAAAATCTTTAGAGAGTAGGATTCCATCTCACCCTTGACCCAACCCGAAGCCAAGCATTGGTATATCAACTTGTGTTGCGGATCAAGGGAGCTGAAGACTCTTCGTTAACAAGGAGGAGAAGATCTTTGGCGTTGTACTTAACGGGACTCATCAACTTATCTGTAAGTATCCAGAGTCCAGAGGACACTTGTGATCATTCCTTCCTAGGTCTTGGTCCTAAGTGGTTCTCACCCTTTGAAGTCCTCAAGGAGGCCTCCGGCGAGAGTGTACGTAGTGGGTGCACAGGGTGGACCCTTGCTCTTATGTAGGGCATAAACTGTTAGGTCCTTGTGTAGGTCATTGACCTGTGTGGTCTAAAATTCGGGTGCGTTGTGTGGACCCTTACTCTATGGAGAGCATAAATATCTGGTTAAGAGTGAACCAGTAAAATTCAGGGTTTGAGGTGAACCGCGTAAAACCTCTGTAAAGGTTGAAGGTGAACCTGTTTTAAAACCTTAGATTTGAGGTGAACCCTGGGAAACTTCCTTAGTGAAATCCAGTACACTCAAGGGTTGAGTGCTGCAGCCGAGAGTGGAGTAGACAAGTAGTCGAACCACTATAAAATGACTGTGTCTGTGATTGCTTTTCTATATGTGTGATTCATGTCAATGCATTCATATTCATATATCTGATCATATCTCACACACATACACAGTCATATCCAACATAGACTAAGTTGCATATTGTTATATCTTGACTAGTTTGTGATTGGATCCTCTACTTGGCTTGGAAGCCAGTAGAGTTACATTTGAGTAATCCTAAGAATTGCATACATCATAGGATTAGAGTGATAGGATGTCTAAATAAATCATAAATCTTTAAAAAGTCCTATTCACCCCCCTCTAGGATGTATTGGCATATTCCAACTTCTACTCAAGCGGTCTTCACCGCTATTTCAAATCATAGTCCCAACTTCATTCCATTTCAACGAGAATCATGTGAGATGGTCAAAGCAGGAATAAACAAGTAATTCAATTCTTACAATTAAAGAAGCATGTTATGAAATACAACACAAACAAGATTTCACACACATTCACTACATGAAATAAAAAAGACATTACAATGTAACGTACATGTAGAAAATCATACACATAATTGAGGTAACCGAGATTCGTATCTCGATCCTCCTACAAAGTATTCTAGGTGATCACTAGCACATTCAGACATTTTCACAAACACATAGACTACATACATCACCTTACATGATGTATGAGGATTACACATGGTTAGGCCAAATCCTTTCACTAGGGAGTTGCCCTGCATACCACGTGCATATACCCACGACGGATAACCATGGTGTGCATGAATCCGAGTTCCATGTTCATTCAAACATTTCTACAAACACTTGGGCTACATACTTAGTCACATATAACGTATATTTGTCATGACGTGATTTTGGGCAAGTCCTTTCGCTAAGGAGTTATCGCACATGTATTAGGCATATATTCACGACAAATAAACATGTTAAGCACAAATCCAAATTCCAAACATATTCAAATATTTCAACACATACATACGATATACTATATTACACAGTTCATCTATAACTGAAACATGAAACAGACGACGCATTTTGCATGTGAAATAGCACCCATAACAAGAATAAATCATTAACCGACATTGAAAGCCTTGAAAACCATAACCTATACATCTAAAGTCCGCACCTTACGCCGTAGAAGCGTAACGAACTTGACAGAAGTGCTAAGTCTTCGTCAAGATTGATATGACGACCTAAATCACGAGTTGAGTCAGCTATTTCGCTACTTGCAACATTGGAAACCCTAGAACAGATTAGGGTTAGGTTTTTCTTACCTAGGAACGAAGCCAGAATCGCCGAAAAAGCGATTAGATCGTGATGGTTAAGCACGTAGGATAGCAGGGTAGAGTATCAGGAAGAATCTCTCACTCTTCTCACACTTTCTCTCTCTTTTCTCTCTTCTCTCTCCTACGGTTTCTCTCAAATTCATATGGGCTGAATGAGAGAGGGTTTAAGGTCCTTATATAGGCTTAAAACTCACTAAATTAGACCCAGGGTCATGGTATACCTAGGTTATAGCCAAAGTGAGGTTGTTCCGTCTCAATGAAGCACTTTTGGAGCCCCCCCCCCCTTGAGCCAAAGGTCGGACTTAAGCTCACTGACCTTGGATCTAGGTCGAGTTAAGTTTTCGTTCCAGTCGGGTTTCCAGATCGCACGTGGCGAACCAGTTTCAGTTCAACGGTCACTGAAACTCGATCAGGGTTACAAGTACACGGACATGTATGGGAAATGTCCTCTGATCCGAGGGTGTATTTGGGTCAGATTTCGACAATCTGATTGCTTATATTTGGCCCGCAAGCGACAAGTCTCAGATTACTTAAATTAGATTTAATTTCTAAAGAAAACCATGTTTTCTCACACTTCTCGCTCCGGGCTAAAGCGAATAGCCCTGGGACACTATCTAGTTTTGATTTCCGAGATGGTTGTCAAGCCCAGCAAGGCGTTCCTAATTCTATAACCTCTTATTATTCGGACTTTCGATGTGCGGTTCAGATCTGATACGGAGTTTCATGATGCTCCCGAGAGCAGCCGGGTAATGAGACTGATCCTAGATTTTTGGGTAATGTAGCGTCAATGGTTCCACAAGTTTTGGGTCTTGCAGATCGTATTTAATGTGATTAGTACGGATTTCGTATGTAATCTAGTTTAACACTAGTTAATCATCGTCTAATTTCTAAAGGATTTGGTCCTGAGTGATTTCTGCCTGAGGTGGTACTCAGGCCTTTGTACGGGATTTTTCGAGTTGTTACACATGTCCAATGTCTGGACAGTGTTGATTTACATGTCTAATGTTTGGACAGTGCTGATTTATATGGACAATGTTTGGATGGTGTTAATCATCATTAGTGTGCTGTGTGGGACCCACCATTGATGTATTTATTCTATATCCACGTTGTCTATCAGGTGGACCACTGCAGAAAATAGTGGAGGGACCACCATTGAAACCCTTTTTGGATCACATAAGTTTTGGATCCATATGAAATTTGTTTTCCCTTTTAATCCAGGTCTTTGTGACTTTATGACTAGATTGGATGGAGAATATGGCGCGCCCTACCTTGATGTATTTAGGGCCCATCCATGGGGCCCACCCGGATGTATTTGTGGCCATCGATGCGGCCCACTTGTAGATGGTGCGGCCCATTGGTGCGGTCCGTAAATGCGGCCTACCTTGATGTATTTATGGCCCATCCATGGGGCCCACCGGGATGTATTTGTGGCCCATCGATGCGGCCCACTTGTAGATGGTGTGGCCCATTGGTGCGGTTCGTAAATGCGGCCTACCTTAATGTATTTATGGCCCATCCATGAGGCCCACCTTGATGTATTGGTGGCCCATTCGTTAAGACCCACCTTGATACAATTGCGGCCCATGAGTGAGGCCCATGGTGATGTGTATTAGGTCCTTGTGTGAGGCCATGGGCCCACGATATGTTTGGCCCTATGAGGGCCACTCCTTGAGAGCAATGATGGTTAAATGTCCACGTTGTGACCTTCCCTTAGGCCCTTTGTTAGGCCAATTCTGATTATCGAGGCTAAGTATCGAGGCCAATTCCGATTTGTCAAGGCCGATTGTATATGCCGATTCCGATTGTCGAAGTCGAGTATCGAGGCCAATTCCAATTTGTCGAGGCTGATTGTATAGGCCGATTCCGATTTGTCGATGTCGATTCTGATTTGTCAAGGCTGATTGTATAGGCCGGTTCAATTTGTCGAGGCTGATTCCGATTGTCGAGGGCGAGTATAAAGGCCAATTCCGATTTATCGAGGCCGATTGTATAGGCAGATTCCGATTGTCGAGGCCGAGTATTGAGGCCGATTTCGATTTGTCAAGGTCGATTGTATAGGCCGATTCTGATTGTCGAGGCCAAGTATCGAGGCCGATTTCGATTTGTCGAGGCCGATTGTATAGGTCGATTTCGATTTGTTGAGGCCAATTGTATAAGTTGATTCCGATTGTCGAGGCCGAGTATCAAGGCCGATTCCGATCTGTCAAAGCCGATTCCGATTTGTCGAGGCTGATTGTATAGGCCGATTCCGATTGTCGAGGCCGAGTATCAAGGCCGATTCCGATTTGTCGAGACCGATTGTCTACGCCGATTCCAATTGTCGAGGCCGAGTATCGAGGCTGATTCCGATTTGTCAAGGCCGAGTCCGATTTGTCGAGGCTGAGTATAGAGGCCGATTCCGATTTGTCGAGGCAGATTGTATAGGCCGATTCCGATTGTCGAGGCCGAGTATCGAGGCCGATTCCGATTTGTTGAGCCTGATTGTATTGGCCGATTTCGATTTGTCAAGGCCGATTCTGATTTGTCCACGCCGATTCCGATTGTCAAGGCCGAGTATCGAGGCCGATTCCGATTGTCAAGGCCGCGTATCGAGGCTGATTTTGATTTGTCGAGCTGATTGTATATGCCGATTCCGATTGTCGAAGCCGAGTATTGAGGTCGATTCCGATTGTCGAGATCGAATATCGAGGCCGATTCCGAGTATCGATTCCGATTGTTGAGGCTGATTTCAATTGTCGAGGCCGATTTCGATTGCCAAGGCCGATTGTCGAGACCTATATGATGTATATGCGACCCGTAGTTAAGGCCCATCGTGATGTGTATTCGGCCTGTGTAAAGTATATGCAGCCCGTGTTTAAGGCGTAATGGGATGAATAAGAGGTCTATGTGATAGGGCCCATTTTGATGCATTTGAGGCCCATGGGCAAGGCCCATTGTGATGTATTCATGGCCCATGGGCAAGGCCCATTGTAATGTATTCGTGGCCTATGGGCAAGGCCCATTGTGATATGTATTAGGCCCATTATGCATGGCCCATTTGATGTATTCGAGACCCATGTGTAGGGCCCGCATGTCATGTATTTGAGGCCCATGAGCAGGGCCCACCTGTTGTGTATATGTGGCCCTTGAGTAAGGCCCATTGTGTTGTATATTAAGCCTTTGTGTGAGGCCGTGGGCCCATTATATGTTTGGCTCTATGTGGGTCATTCCTTGGGGGCAATGTTGGTTAAATGTCTACATTGTCGAGGCCGATTGTTGATGCCAATTATTGATACCGATTATGAGTATGTGATAACATAGCATCATGATACATGCCCATACGCATCATCTGCATGTTTATTGTGAGATATGATTGACCCTTGCATATGCCATAGTACAGATGGTTTATGAGAATCCCTTATAGGTGGAGTTATCCCACATGAGCGCACGGTATGCGTAAGATTGATGCATGATTGACTACATGACTCATATATCTTGCATTGCATGATTGTGATTACTGTACGGCCTAGCGACATCAGGGCTGTAACCTCCACAGACATGTCGTGGATGGCCAGATGGGACACCGGAAATGTTTGGTTCGAGCATCTGGGCACTTTGGATGTCCGTAGGTGAAAGTCTCTAAACCTCCGAGGCCAAGAGACACCCCAACGTCGAGACCGAGTGGATACATGTAACGTCCCAAAAAAATTCGTACAAAGACCCGAGTACCACCTCAAGCAGAAATCACTTAGGATCAAATCTTTTAGGAATTAGACAAAATTAATTAAGTGTTAAACTAGATTAGCGACGAAATCCGCTTGATCCACTTTAAATACGATCTGTAAGACCCAAAACTTGTACAATCATTGACGCTAGGTTACCCTAAAATCTAGGATCAATCTCATTACCCAGTTGCTCTTGGGAGCACATTGAAACTCCGTATCGAATCTGGACCGCACGTCGAAAGTCTGATTAGTACGAAATTATATAATTAAGACCGCCTTGCCGGGCTTGACAACCATCTCGGAAATCAACTCCAGATAGTGTCCCGGGGCTATTCGCTTGAGCCCGGAGCGAAGAGTGTGAGAAAACGTGATTTCTTTAGAAATTAAATCTAATTTAAGTAATCTGAGACTTGTCGCTTGCGGGCCAAATATAAGGATGCAGACCGTTACAATCTGACCCAAATACACCCTCAGGTCAGGAGAAATTTCATACACAGGTCAGTGTACTTGTGGCCCTGATCGAGTTTTGGTGACTGTTGAACTGAAACCAGTCCACCACATGCGATCTGGGAACCCGACTGGAACAAAAACTTAACTCGACCTAGATCCAACGTCAGTAAGCTTAAGTCCAACCTTTGGCTCAAGGGGGGCTCCGGAAGTGCTCCGTTGAGCTGAAACAGACGCTCTTTGGACATAACCTAAGTATACCTTGGCCCTGGGGTCATTTCCATCAGTTTTAGGCCTATATAAGGGCCTTAAGCCCTCACTCTCTCATCCCATACGAATTTGAGAAAACCCTAAGAGAGAGAAGAGAGTAAAGAGAGAGAAAGTGTGAGAGAAGTGGGAGGAGATTCCTGTTGCTCTATCCGGCTATTCTACGTGTCTATCCATCACTACCGTATCGCTTTTCCGGCGATTCTGATTCCATTTTCGGGTAAGAAATCCTAACCCTAATCAGTTCTAGAGATTCAACTAGTGTAAGTGATGAAATAGCTAATCTATTTCATGTCATAGGTTGTCGTTCTACCGTTGATAAGGACTTGGTGTTTAAACTGAGTCTGTTACTCGCTTATACGGCATAAGGTGCGGACTATAGACGTATAGGTTACAGTTTTCAAAGCTTTTAATGTCTGTTAATAATAGATTCTTGACATGGATGCTATTTCACATGCATAACGAGATGTCCGTTTCGTTTTTCAGTTATACGTTAGCTAGGTTGAATATACTGTATTCCTCGTATTTGTAGAAAATACCGTATATGTATGAAATTCGGATTTGTGCTTGCCATGATTAATTGTTGTCTATGTATGATAAATGCATGTGTATCAACTTCTGGGTGAACGGATTAGCCCAATACATGTTATCCCGACATACGTTGTGTATGTTATAACGTGTAGCCTAAGTGTTTGTAGAAATGTTCGAATGAATATGGAACTATGATTTATGTTTGCTATGACTATTGGTCATGAATGCATGATCGTGGTTTATGTGGCAACTCCTTTGTTAAAGGATTCGCTACGACATGTGTTATAACTAGCATATTACAGGTATGTTGGAAGGTGTAGTCTAAGTGTTTGTAAAATTGTCTGAATGAGTAAGTAGATAGTAAATTGCAATGTATAAGGGTGTTGAGATATGATTCTCAACTACTTTAACTATGTGTATGCTTTCCTTCATGTACCATATATGATAGTGTCTGTTTATCTATGTAATGCATATGTATAAATCCATGTTTAAGTTGTATTCCATAAAATGCAAAAATAAAGCCATGAAAGGTGATGGGGGAGTGGTGTAATGATTCCATGCAACAGCCCTGGCAGCCCTAAAGCGGACAATGTCGAACCTTTGATTGTATGATTTGAAATCTTGATCCATTACTGCTTTAACTATCTTCTAGGATATTTTGTTGTAATTGAATGTGGTTGAGATTGTTATATAGTCCAGGCAATCGGTAACAGGCCTTGATTTTGTGGCTGAGGTCATTTCGCCACATAAGACATGTTCGATGAATCCGAGTCGTACGATGGTTGTCGACAGTAGTACCTTGTCGGCTACTTCACCGTACGCTCGTACTAGTCGAGCTTGTCAAGTAACCCGATTGGCCTATTGTGTGTTCACCATGTTTGGACGTTACTGCTTGAACCTAAGGTACCAAACTCACCAGTGGAAACCCCATTAACCTTGGTACCTCGATCCGCTAAGACTCATGAGCCGGACATGGTGGTATGGGACACCGTGGTCGAGCTGTCGGCCTACGCTGGGGCGACGAGCCTCCCCATATTGACCAGTGAGCAACCCAGACTCGTGAGCCAAATACAGTGGTATGGGACACTGTATTTGAGCTGTCAGCCTATAATGTTTTGGTGACGAAGCCGTGATGGGTGATGGGAGAGTGGTGTAACGATTCCTTGCAACAGCCCTGACAGCCTTAGACGTGCCCTTTGTAGTGACCTCGAGCATATTCTGAGTTTACGTTGAGGCGACGAGCTTTCCGTAGCAACGTGAGTATAAGCTAGGCCTACCCCATCGCAGCCTGGCTGTGGTCCCCAGTCAGGTCGGTGACGTGCCTTCGAAAATAGACTGCCAGTTGGTAGGGCGTTGGTGGTAGTGACCTAGAACCGCAACTTCGTATGAGATTTACTAGGATTGACGACCCTAGAATGGATCATTGTTTGGGTATTGATATAAGGGATGTACCTTAGTTTCCCAACTCTGCTGTATGAAAAGGACTAATAAAAACTTGATAATCATATGCATGCACCGCATTACGCGTGCGTTCAGGCGTAGTAGGTCAAGCACTGAGGCAGTGTCGTTCATGCGCGAACGTGAGATGAAGTCGCTAAGGGAGCGTAGGCGAGGGCATGCATCATATCATTCATATCATTCTTGCATTAACAAGAGTACTTAGGACCTGATTGTTGTATTGCTTTATCATTACTGCTTGACTGAATTGATAACATGTTAACCTTTGCTTTATAGTTCCACTGAGTTGATCACTCACTCCCACGTTACGGGACGGTGTTGTACACACCAACCAGACTCTGTCTTAATTGCAGATGAGGATGCGACTCAGGAGGCGGAGCCTGATTACTACGATGATCAGGACGAGTTCTCTTATATGCAGTTCTCCGGCGGCATCCCTTAGGCTATCAGGATCGACGGGGCTACTGGGATTCTCATTGTAGTTGTACTGTTATGACATTTTGATTTTGAGATTATTACATGTATATGGTGACTCAGTGATGTATTCATACTCTGGAGACCGATCGTGATCTTTTGACTTATATACGTTTATTTATGTCTTTCAGTCTTCCGCATTGCATTTTACAACTTGATCTGGAGTATGAATTACTATTTTTGGTATAATCTCACTCATGATTAATACACTAACACAGACAACATTTAATCATAAGCATATATGTTGCATAAGTGATGTTTTGGAACTCGGGAGTTGAGTAGCTACTCGACTCCCGATTTTCGGGGCATTACAATACATGAGCACCCGAGTGCCGAATACTAGGAGGCCGCGTCTCCCACTGTGTCGTGGTCGATTAGGAGGGGGTATGTCCTTACCCGCCCGAGAGTAGGGGGCATAGCTAGGCTGAGTCTGACCAGCTCGTGAATGGGTCCGCTATCGACGTGCCGGGTAGATATTGGTTGACTACTAGTCAGGCGGATAATGAGATCTCTTCTACTTGCATGGTCGCGCATCAGTGGGCAGCGATTTGCATGTAGAGTGTACTAGACCCCGGTGATAATCCCAGAGATGAACAATACTGATATGTGGACTTACTAGGCAGGAGTTGCATACTCATTCATTCACTATCCACTCGGGCTGGTGGTGCGCAACTATTTGTTACGTGTGCCTTCGCAATGGTCAGGATTTCGGTTGGGGCGCGCGACTAACCTGAGATCAGGAGTTTACCACATTGAATCTAACTATTCAAATTTAGGTATGAGATTGGTTTGGATAGAAGTCCCTTGTGATAGACCCCATAGCCTGCGATACTACGTACTATCATCCCGACTTCACACTCCAGCATGGTCATTCCATTCGCACCGCATATTACATTACATCCGCGGCATATGGTATTTTGGGTTACTGTGTTTCTGCATTTATATGGTCTAGATACGGCTGACCATATTGATGAACTCATCAGGAATTGTATATTGTATTACATCCTCGGCATCTGATATTTGGCTCTTTATGACTCCTCATTTGCATAGATGATCTGTATTGCGTATTTTAATATTGATTGACTCATGGACTTGTCAGTATTTCAGCTTACTCTAATATCGTATGATTCATGATTTTACAAGTATTTCCGATAGTGTATGATTATGGCATTGTATTGAATACTTGGCACTTACCTTGTGTACACACTTACACCACCCTCTAAGCTTTCTATAAGCTTATGCACGATGGATGCGTGCTGGTAATGTTAAGTTGCAACAACGATGTTGAGCTTGGAGCATGTAGCTGACTTTTGGAACTTTGATTTTCGATATATGTATTTCCCTTTTAGCATTGTATTCAAATGATTATATTAGTGGATATTTGATGATGATGTTGCTTTTTTGATTTGGGTAAACTTGTGGTTATGCTCCTTACGAGATAAATGTATGTTGGAAAAAAAATTCCTCCTTGTAAGATCCCAGGATCGGAACCTGGCATATGAGCGCTAGGAGCCGAGAATGGGGTACTACGGAGGCTGTCGGCAACGGATTCGACGATCAGGATTCTTGTGAATCCGATTTCTGGGTTTGGGGCGTGACACCAGTGCTCATATCCAATCCACATATCAAGTACATTTCCAATCATAAGGAAATCACCGGGGTCCAATACACTGTTGGATGACTGCCGCTCTACAGACCCGCACAGTCAAACGAGCGTAAGAGACCTCACTACCCGCCTGTGGACAGCCAATCACCAACAAGGCTCGACGGTAGCGGACCCATTTCACAAGCTGGTCAGACTCAGCCTAGTAATGCCCTCCCTCATAGGCGGATAAGGCCACATCTCTACCCAACCGACTACACGACAGTGGGAGTCGCGGCCTAACAGTATAAGGCTCTCGTGCGCTCATAGTTTCCACTCGGTCGCAGTGTTGGAGCAGATCCTTGGTACCGTGGAAGTTTTGGAAATTTCACCCATGGGCATCCTATGCACCCGGTATGCTCAAGTAATATTTTCGGTGTCCACACATACGGCCATCCACGAACGTCCCTGTGGAGGCAAGGCCCTGGTGAAGCAAGGGCGGTATCATCATGAAATACGATGTCAATGCATGAGTCACACATACAGATCATGCACAAGCTTCAGGCACTCAATGTGCACAAGGGGAGAAACGCCATCACTCTATGACCACCACACGATGCAAGTAATCCACACAGATGATGTATATGGGTCACAATGATGTAAATGCGCTGCCTGTAAAATATATTCCTCCTTCCCAATGAGGAACAAGGTCTAGATACATAGACATGTACTCTAAGGAGACGTGAAGTCCTCTAGCGGGGGCCCAATACTTTGGGATGGCCCACAAGCTAAGAGAGTCATAATCCTAAGGAAGAAACAGTCCTACTCAAGGGCCCAAGGTGGACCTTCAACCACCTATAGGAACCCTATAGGCCTACCTTAGGGCCACCAAGGAGGACATGCAACCTCAACTAGGTCCCAAAAGGTAGCCCGCTATGCATATAAAGTAAAGTTCAGGGCCCAAGCAATCCATTGTCTGGTGGGCCATACACTAAGCCCAATACATAGGCAACATGGTGGGCCCTTAAACAAGGTTTGGGCCCAACCATAAGGGTCATGAATCCACTCATTGTGGTGGGCCTAATGGGCAGTCCATTATTTCGAACATATGGGTAATCCTTACATCTAAAACAAGTAAGTTGGGCCTCACATTTTAGCCCAAGCATAGATTCATTTTAAATGGGCAAGTAAGGGCCCAACTACTTGAGTATTTTGCCCATGAAACCCATCACAATAGTGTACTATTTATAAGTCAAAGGGTCAAGGGTTCATCAAGAAAATTCTAAGTCAATGGGCCTAGGAAACCCAACATGAATATTATTCCAATAAAATCCCAATTGAAGTGGGCCTTGAGTATGCACTAATCGGGCCCAAAATTAAGGGAAATAAAGGCATGAATTTACCCCTACAAGGCCCTCACAATATGGTGGGCCCCAACTCCTTAAAACTTCAGCCCAAAAGCAATGCACATATATAATATCTTGCTGGATTTTTTTTTTAATTCCACCAGCTTTCTAGGCCTGCTGGAGCCCAATAAAATGTTTATCTGATTGGGACACAAGTCCAGGTGGTCCAGCAATAAGGTCAGAGGGTCCCACCACATAGGAGTACACCAATGTACATAAGAAATAGGTGGTCCACACTACTGGACCAAAGTCCAGCAGCAACCCACAATGGGCATTCCACAATTGGGCCTGGGCGGTCCAATGGGCTGGCCGCCTAGCTCTATCCAAAGGCTAAAGGTGGGCCCCACCTTGGACGTTCCACACCAAGGTGGGCCACGTCCAAGTGGGCCACAAAAATGGGTGGACACATGGATAAAATACAACATCATGGTGGGCCATATCATGGTGGGACGGCTAGCCTGGCTGGACATCAACACCATGGACGTCCAGCAGGGTGGGCCGGTCCAGCCTCTTACAGTCCGATTGCCAGTGGCCCAATTGGCCCAAAATCAATTTAGGTGGGTCCCAGCATGGGTGGACCATCTCAGAAATTAATTTTAGAATTTTACAAGCATGATAAGTATTTTTAAGAATTAGGACAACAATGCATGTTAGAAAAATCTGGTAGTGCAGAAATCTTGCTGACCCCATGTTTGGCACCACATGGGGTGGGCCTAAGCTTCTCCAAACTCCTGAAAAATTGGTGGGAAGGGTGGTCCTACTCATGGACAGCAAGTGGGGTCCACTGGGGTGGCCCACTTATTCCAGAAACTCATGTAAAAGTGCTCATTCCCAACTTGCAGTGTTGCTGAACTATCCAGAAATTTCTGGACAGTTAGCCCACTTTGGCCCATCCCATGGGTCTCAATCATGGGAGAAATGGTGTGGGCCCCATTCCACATCAAAGTGGGGTCCATGCACTACAAAATCCCCAAAGAAATTTGGGAGAAAAGGGCATGAAAACAGATCCAAACATTAGCTCAAAAGTCATGCTTCAACTGGGCCTGAAATCTGGACAGCAACATATGTTGTCCATATTTCGGCCCATATAAATTAATCCAAAAGTTTATTGCCCTGGTCCATCAAGTGGGGTCCACCTTGATGGGTTAGCAAAATTCTAGATCCATTAGTGCATCAAAATCTCCATGAAAAATCAAGTTTGGAGGCCACCCAACCCATGCATGCATGGTGGGCCTGGACGTCCAACAAGGTGGGCTTGGACGTCCCATCTCCCTGATGGATCTGAGATGTTGTTGACCTCCTTAGTGGGCCACACATCATCAGAAATAAATAGAAGAAAAAATGAGGAAAAAAGAGAGAAGGAGAGTGATCCGGCCATTGGTGGAAGGTCCCGCCACTAATGGACCTTCCATACTACAATTCATGCCATCCACCATGTACATATGTTACATGCAAGCTACTATACATCAAGAAAAGTTGCTGGAGGGTGGGGACACTTTTCCCCACTATGCATGCAAAGGATTAAATGGCCTAGGAGATGCTAGGATGAAGATGAAGTACATCATGGTGGGTCCATGGAAAATGGCCCACCATGGAAGGAATAAGTAAGATCTAGGCCCATGGCCTCCATCCTAAGAGTCATGTAGGACCTCCACCATGGATTGGTGGGTCCTACATGCTTCCATGCATGCAAGGAAAAGAAAGGAAGAAAAAGAAAAAGGGAAGAAGCCAAGAAGAGCACCCACCTTGAAATATATCTTCCAAACTCCAAGATCCAAGTACCATGCTTCAAGAAGAAGAGTGAGGGTTGTAGATGGGTTGCTAATGGCTAGATGGAGAGGTAATGAGGGAAGAAAGGGCTGGAATGGGGAGAGAGATTGGACGTTCTTGCTAGGAGGAGAGGAGAATGAGAGAATGAGAGGGAGAAAGAGAGAGGAGAGAGGGTATATCCATGCAATGATTTCTCTCCTTGCTAGGGAAGAGAAACTCATGATGGAGCCTTGGGGGTGGGGATCAAAGCAAATGATAGCCTATCTAGAGAGGCTAGCCTAGGGTAGGCTATGATAGGTTAGGTGCTAGGCATGATAGGCTACGCATGATAGGTTTCTAGGAAAAAGGTAGCTAGGTGGGACCACCTTGAAAAACGTGTAGGCCCTAGAAAGTGGATCCCACACATGATGAAGGGCCGAGAAATGCTCGGGGCGATATCACAAGGTGCACATGTCGGAATCATGCATGAGACGCGGCGTTGGAATCGCAGCAACGATGCAGACAAGATGGCATGGGTCTCAGGCTGATCTGAGTCGGGTCAACGTGACCAAACTCGAGGAGGATCGAAAACGCTAACCGAAAGTTGTGGGTCGCCAGGATCGACCGGTAGGACCGCGAGACCAAGATGAACGAGATGAATACTCACACACACACATGCACACATGCGCACTCGGGTCGGGTCTCACAGTTTACCTCATTGCCATGTCTAAAATCACGTATTACCTCAACTATATTTTTAAGAAACATGTCAAGTACGTCACAGGGACGAGTAGGTCGCAACCATTTCTGTGACCTACTCCTACTACGATTATTATCAGAATCAGATGTACAGTTGGGAGTGTTGCGAAAATAGTGATTGCCCTGGGGATAACTCTCACTATAAAATTGATAATTTCCTATCGAGACCTCTAGATTTTCGTCAAATAGATAGTATCTTCCATATCCTCTTCCGGTTATGTCCATGTTTCGTTCAAATATTATAGAATAAGAGATGAGGACGCTGCCATATTCGTACTCCCTTGAATGTAACATCCCGTACCATAATCAGCACCGAAAATTACCATTTAATCATTCATTCTCTCGATTCTCTTGTCTCGAAGTATTTCTGCCCGTGGATGGGACTACATCAAACAATGCGGGTAAATTAATTAGCAAGCATGGACTGTGATACAACAATAATAAACTAAGAAATAATAATACATCATGTAATCACATCTGTTTGCGCAGTTGCAAGGTATTCTTACCCTTACTTCTCAAATCTCATTGTGGGTCATCATAACCATTCGCTCATTGTCCCATCCAAAGCCGCTTGCAACGAGCATGTTGTAAGTGCTATATTGTATAAAACACACATTTGTTTGTCAAATTTCGTTTAGACAAAATAGCTTATGAAGTAGACTTTCCAATGCGGATCAAGATGGAAAGTTCAAGACTCTACTAAAGTTCAAGTCAAGTAGAGGATTAAGATGGAAAGTTCAAGACTCTACTGAAGTTCAAGATCAAGATGGAAAGTTCAAGTTCTACTAAGTTCAAGATGATTGAGTTCAAGTTCTGCTAAAATTCTAGTAGAAGATCAAGCTTCATCTTCAATTTCAAGCTCTATTAAAGATTCAAGTAGAAGAACAAGTTCCACAAGTTCAAGTTACTTTAAAGTTCAATCATATCAAGTATAACAAACCCTATAAAGACCTTAGGCTTAGGTTCTTTCAAAACATAAAATTAAATGGGTTTTTATGCTTATGTTAGGCCAAAGTTCGACTAGTCTAAGCTGAGATTTGACTAGTCTAAGCATTTCTCGACCAGTCCTGGTTTAAGTATGAAAAATGGATTTTTCCGTTACTTCTTCGACCAGTCGAGCAGACTGCTCAACCAGTTGAAGATGGACCTTCGACCAGTCGAGGGTTGCTCGACTCGAAGTCCAGCGACTGAATCAGTTTGGATTTTAGGCACCCTCGACCAGTCGAACAGTGCCCTTGACCAATCGAGCAGGGCCTTCGACCAATCAACGTTCTGTTTTATCTTATCGCACCCAAATTAAAAAATTTGTTGAAACAGAATCTGGTCCTTCGACGAGTCGAAGACTATCTTTAGACGAGTCGAAGCAACAACTTCTTAGCCTATAAATGGAGGCGTTCTCTCAATCCAAAATTATCAATTCAAGTTGATAAAAGCCTTCATCAAGAAAGATAGAGAGGTCCCCATTATTGTCAAGCTATTGCACGGTATTTATAATATTTTTTAATAGCTTATTTGTTTTAATTCTTTGATCTCCTATTTTCTGAATCCTATTTTACAAAGAGAGTAAATACTCTTCTTTGAGATCTTAAGGAATTCAAACAAGTAGTCTTTGCTTTGAATCTATTTAAAATCAATCTATAACCTAGAACCCTTTATCTATATGACTGAACATTGAACAATCTACTATAAGAGAAGCAGTTCTACGGCTACATCGATTGATATATCTTCAAAGGAGAAGATAAGTACTATTTACCTTTATTTGTTTGGTTTTATTGAGATAGCGAGAAAATCTCATTTATTGGTTTTTCTGAGATAGCCAGAAAATCTCAGTGAAGATTTTTTATATATATTTGTGATAGCCCTTTAAAATCACAACTGTATCAGGTTTTAAGATGACCCTGTGAAAACCTTGTTTATATTGAAAGTCAATATCACGTGGATAGTGATTATTGGGAGTGGAGTAGGTGTAGCTGTTTGAGAATAGTTGTTGTACACACCGAACCATCATAACTCTTGGTGTTGTGGTGAATGTCTACTTTTTACATTTGCGGAGAATGTTTGTAATTTCATTTATACAAAAGTAGTGAATGTTTGTAATAGATAGCTTTATTTACTCTTGCTTGGTTTGAGATCTTGATTCATACAAGCATTCATGAAATAAGGTTGTCCTACCTAACTTTACTTTGAGTGTAGGTTGTCCTACAAATTAGTTTGAATAAATTTTTCAATACTAGTGCGATTGAGATTTCTAATTTATTTAATATTTTAACACTTTAATTTTTATTTGGCATAGTCCTATTCACACCCCCCCCCCCCCTAGGACTTCTTAAGCTCGCCTTTTCAAATGGTATTAGAGCTAAGTTGCTCATTTTTTTTGGATTAAATTCCTTGAGTTAAAAGATCTAGAGCTTTTATAATGTCAAATTTTGATAGCTTGTTTATTAACAGGCCACCACCTTTTGATGGCTCTAACTATGCATACCGGAAAGCCATAATGAGGATTTTTCTAAAATCCTTAGATGAAAGCGTGTGGCAAGCCACTGTAACCAAATAGAAACCTCCTATGACTGAGGTATTAGCCGAAGATGGAACCAAGTCCATGAGAGAAATTGCATTCTACTTATGGACTAGAACTTAGAAAAGCGAAAGCAGTGCTAATGCTAAGGCCTTAAATGCCATAACTTGTGCTCCATCACTTGATGAGTTCGATAGAATTATTTCATGTGATACAGTCAAACAAGCTTGGGATATTCTTGAAATGACACATGAAGGAACTACTATAGTCAATAAATCAAAAGTTCAAATCCTCACTACTAGATTTGAGGAAATTCGTATGGAAGAAAATGAAACTTGTATGGACTTTTATACGAAACTAAATGATATCACTACCAAAAAATTGGGCAAAGGCTACGAATAAAAACCGTAGCTAAAGGCCTTTTGCTACGGATATAGTTCGTGCACTTCTATAGCCATTGGTGGGGTAACTAAACGTCAAAAAACCAATGGCTACGGATTATATCCGTAGCAATAGAGATCAATCGCTACGAATAAAAGTCGTAGCTATAATTTCTGTAGCAAAATGTACCTACGCCTACAGATTAAATCTGTACTAATAGATATCAATAGATACGGATAAAGGCCGTATCTATAATTTCTGTAGCAAAATATACTTACGGCTACTGATTACATCCGTAGCAATAGATATCACTAACTATGGAAAAGAGCAGTAGCTATAATTTCTGTAGCGAAATGTACCTACGACTACGAATAATATCAGTAGCTAAAAGTGGAATGAAATCCATAGTAATATGTTGATGTTAGGAATTGCTACGGTTTTTAGAACAAGAGCTACGGCTAAAATCCGTAGCTATTTTTTAAAAAAATTATAATAATGGTGTTTGTTTCCATTGCAAGAACCTGCTGTAATTGATAACTCATCTAAGCTTAATGCTGATAGAAATAGTACATAAAATGCAATCAGAAAAAAAAAAAAAAAAAAAAAAAAAAAAAAAAAAAAACACGATGCATTTATTACAAATAGCAATCAAATCATACAATGCATCCCACATTCACATTCTTTGGGAAAATTATAGAAAAATAGCAATCAAAGTAGTTTAAAATTGATCGTCTGCCATTACTTACTCTTGCAACCTCAAAAACATAGCTTCCATCAGATGTACAAAGTTACAATCTGTGAAGCATTAAATTATAAACACATGCAAGAGTGCGCGCACAAACACAGAGAGATGGGGTGAAAACCTCGTGTCCATGTGTATGAAGCCATTCACAGGCAGCTAAGACAGAAGCAACAACTCCTGACTTTCCAATCTCTAGAAGTTCCTTTATTTTTTGACCAAGTTCCTCCCAAATCAAGTCCCATCTACAAAATAGATTGAAAATTTTGTGAGGAAATCGCCAATCATTTCTCACAAAAATAAATTATTCTTCAGTTTCCACTCATGTGCACCTGAAAGATAGTCATAAAATATCAACAGGCAAAAAACATTGTAGCTGTGTGCAAAAATATTACTAATGCAGAAGGTATTGTTTGTATTTACGAGAAACAGAAGGGACGAGGATTGCCACTACCCCGCCCGGGTCTAGCCACAAATGCCCAGTTATGTGGTTGAGCCCGCCATAATATATTTATTTTTCCATGCCGTTCATCCCGTTTCTCGTGTCATTTTGAAATATGAGGGCAGAAATGAAGTAAATCTAACGATATATCATATCACAGATGACTTTTCAGTTTAATACTTTGTGCATCTAATACAATCCAAGCTTATTATTTGGTGTGGTACATTTGAGTGTTGGATCTGCTTATGTTTGTGTATTTGACTTTTAATGATACGAGAGAAAGGGATGGAGCGTGGATAAACAGATACGTCAGGGTGGGCCCGCCCATGGAACTGCCCATTGGTGGCTAGAGAGATGGGCGTAGAGGCAGGGTAGTACGCAATGCGCGTCCAAACAGATGACCAAAAACTGCTGACGATTACACCGAAGTTAGCCTTTGCTTTTAATCTCAACAGTGAGTTTTTTTTTTTTTTTCAGGATCTGAAGAGTAAAAAAGCGAGGATTCTGGATATGGGTTTTCTACTTTTTCAGTCAGCTTAATCAGCTTTTCTTTTCTTTTTTTTTTAAATCTCAGGGGTTAAACTGTAAAAAGGTAGAAATCTAGAGGTGGTTTTTTTTCTATTTTATTTTAATCTTCACTGCAGAAAAAATCCGAGGTATCTCTACCACCAACTGGGTTTTGTTGCTGTTGTTGTTGTTTTGTTTTTGTTGCTGCATTGTTATATTCCGAAATCACCATTATCAAACAGTCATAAATAAAACCCTTATGTTCCTAGAAGATAGAAACTGGACAAAAACACGATGAATGTTAGAAGCTTCGACCTCATCCCATAGCATTGTAGCTGTGTGCAAACATACCAACTTATAAATGGCAAGACAGACTATATGGAAAAGTGGAAGATTATATCCATCCACAGCCTTTTGGGCTTACCCCTGGCACTTTCATACTCCTCGACTTGTACTAACCCATGTCTCTAACCGGTGTGGTTCTTGATCCTGATACTATGTGCTAAAAATCATTTTCCAACCATGATTGGGACCCAATATGAAGTACCCATCTGAATATTATTTGATTACGTGCCCTTGGGTCCTTTGCTGCTGGTTTCATACACCAATAGGAATTGGAATGGGTTTTGGAGGGGTCTAGAATATCAGGTTGGAGGCTCATGTTTGAGTCTACAACCAGATTTAGGTCAGTAAAAGCATGAGAAGGACCTGAAGTCAAGGATTCGTGTAACTGATCAGAGTTCAAAGAAGTCATTAAGAATAGAAATGACAGTAAGCCAGCTTATAAAAATAAATGGTTAGGAGCATAAGAAACCATGAGAACAATCAATCAGATATAATCAGACGTAACAGGCCATCCTGATGGATCAGTGGGGCTAGAAAGAAGAAAAAATATTACAGGTTTATATATTTCAACAATTCTATGATTAAGAATCTATGTGGGGCTAAAACATAGAAGTACTTGTAGTTCAAATACAGCAAGAATCTATGTTTAGTTAAATAAACTCTGAACTAGTGCTGAAATCTGCTATAAACTAGCTGTGTAATCTGATAATAATCTAAGCTGTGATCTGAACTACAGTCAGCTACAAATTAAGGTTAAAACAGTGGAAGGTTTGAATACCTGATGTTTATATATTCTGGCTCTTGTGCAGCAGTGGCCTCTGTTCTGAGTGGCCAACTGAGCTTATGAGATTATGAAGGGGATTAACATTTCCCAAATGAAGACCGTTGCACCTTGGGAGAGTTGATGATTGACTGTTGGGGTGGTGGATTGAAGTCTATAAAAGGTCCGTTTAGATGCAACTTCTGCAAGAGTCTTCTTTTTAAAAGATAAACGTCTGACTAGCGTAAAAATAATCGGATTGGCTTCTGGTGAGCTGTATTCCAGGGGGGGGAAATCATTGAAGGGGATTAACAAGGCAGTTTGGTATAGAAAGTTACGTGAAAATGGAAAAAAATCTTTGAAGGAGATAACAAGACAGTTTGGCTAACTTGTTGATTTAGTAATCCAACCTATCATATGCATTGGATCTTAAGTCAATCCAAATTGCAAAATTAGAGTCAAACACTTTCTATCCAAAACCAATCACACATCAATCCTGAACCCATGCACAAAATATAAAATATTTACAAGAGAGAGAGAGAGAGAGAGAGAGAGAGAGAGAGAGAGAGAGGTCCTTTCATTTATCTCTCCTTAAAGCTGCAAAACAATACAATAAAAAAAAATTAATTAGTACTCGCAATCTTGTAAAAGAAATTCTATTGTATATGGCACCAAAAAATTTAAAAAAAAATTTAAAAAAAAAAAAAAAAAAAAAAAAAAAAAAAAAAATCTTACCTTACACAAGATAGAGGGCCAAACAATACTCGTTCCAATAGCATCCCCAATTGTTTTATATTGTCCATATGGTCTTATCAAAACCTCATCCTGTACTATTGCCACATGAATTAATACTTTCCAGAAACCAATTCCAAGTTCATGCCCCCCTACTTTTGTGAGCGGATCCTCGCTTAAAACAACTCCTTTAGCAGGTTTTGTATCAAGAACTTCAACAATCATTTTACATTACATCAAGCTTGAAAGCACCAAATAAGCTAAAGTATTTTGCATTATGAGTAAAAGAAGTAACTTCCAACAAAACCATACCAACATTCTCTACTAATCAAGTGAACATTGAATGAATGCATTAACCAAGCCAGATATTAAAGAGGATTGAAAGTGGTTATAACACATGCAAACACGCTATTGGACAATGAAATGCAAACATATCATGAGTTGGAGAATCTGTAGCAGTAACTCACGGTTTTAACTATTTTTAAGTGGGGTTCGGCCCATTTCTGGGCCTGCACAGATTTTTCCGATGCCTGAAACAATTTCACAATTTGAAAATGGTGGCCGGTGTAAAATCACATTCTTTGAAAATGTTGGTATGGTTTATTGGGTTGGAGAGGCCACACTGTCAAATCAATGGTTGATCTGATCGACCGTACGTGCAGGTGTCTTTACCCTTAATATTCCGAATGGACTGATTTTCAAGGAACGCGATCTTCATTGTGTGGCCCATCTTTTGCCTTGTTTGGATATCCTACACATGGCAGAGCAGCAAACAACATCCTTAAACCTAGAGATCCAATCATGTATACATAGAAAAACATGAAAAGTGACAGCACAAGGATATAATTCATGTGACCACACAACTGAAGTCTGTCTGATTTCCCCACCAAAAATTTCCAAATGGAACAAATATACTATGCAAAATCAATTTCAAGGCCAGGAAGTACCACAGATGCAATGCAGTATTTCTTCTATGGTAAATTCAGTTGGACAATTTCTGTGCTAGTATACAAGTAAACTTTTTGCATACCTGACTCTCTAGCACTGGAAGTATGACTAAGAGGGGGAAGTTATAAACCCATAGTTTTCAGTTAGTTAATACCATGTTTTTCAATGAAATGGGTAAGTTATACGCCAGAAGGAAAAAAGAAATAGGACTTTCCATTCCATTGGATGATTAGAAAACTCAATGTCCATGTCAAAACTGAAGTATTAAGAGCCATGACATTAACTTCCTGATAATTGAGATCAACTTCTTCAGCTTTTGTGCATACAGAAGGTTTCTGCTATGTTGCTGCTGACTGGTATTGCTTTTGTTTTGCTTGGCTTTTTCTTTTTTTCTTTTTCTTCTTCATAGAGGGCTACTGTTCAAGCTGCTTCTGAATTCGCAGCTCTAAATCAGTTGCCACGCCGCGTAGAGGATCAAATGCTGTCCCACATATGTCTTAGGTTCAAAACAGGACTGAAACAGCAACAAACATTAAATGATCTCCCAAAAGCCATTCCGTCAAACATAGCACACACTCTGTTCTTCTCCATTGATAAAACAAAAACAAAAACCAAAAAAAAAAAAAAAAACAAGGAACATATAAAGAAATGGAAGAAAGGGACACATACTAATGATATTCTTTTCGATAAGTGATATTCTGTCTCCAGCCCTCGGAGACTTGGGTCTTGCACAACTTCAAGCAATTCAAGGACACAAATATTTCTTGGTGGATGCTCCTCTGGATGAACTTTTCCAGAGAATGAATTGTCCACCCGCACTTTCTCATAAGCTGCTTGGAAACATGGGGGAAAAAAAACAACAACAACAAAAGCAAAGAAACGAAAAATGGGGTTATAGTGAATGTTTAAATCTATTCAGCTCAAAAGAATGTAAGGCTGTTGCTACGTGTTCCTGAGTTTTGCAGAAGTTATTAAATGTTATTTCTAATAGGTAAGTATTATCAAGATTTCACTGATACATCCCAGTGGAAGTGCAATGCATGAAGAGAGGCATTCAAGAAGTCTTGCCCATCAAAGAGAAACATATAATAACAAAAAATGACATGTAATGGCTAAATTATACAAGTAATCTATGCATGAGTAGTCACTGAAAGTAAGCAATATATAAATTATACAAGCATCCTTAGTGTTTTGCAAGGTAAATAACATAAAACCATGAGAGTATATTATGTCTCCATTACTGCACATCAAGTGTTGTGATATCTGCATGCCTGCAGTTTCTACAATATTTTAACACTTTAAATGTAAAGTCAGCAAGTCTTGTTTGATTTTTTTATTATCGAAAGCATTTTCCCAACAATATATGCTTGGAAAACCAGTAACAGGGAAGGTAGAAGAATTCATGTCATTGACATGCACTACAAGACTTCTCCATACACATCTGTGAGCATGTACAGACAAGTAAACATGCTGGAACATATGAGATTTTGGCTTCTGAATTAATGATAGCAAGAAAACAAAGCTATCTTTCAAAAGTCCGATTGTTATAGATTATTTTACCTCATTATCCACATGGTAGACTCACAAAAGTTGCACATTTTATCATTGCATCCCTAATCTCTTTTTCATTTTCACACTTTTTAAGCATTATCAATCAATTTCAATTGACTAGGTTAAGTAATTGAGCCTCATTCAGTGTCAAGTCATTACACAGCAACTCTTCTACAAATTCTCATGGTTGAAGTGTTTTATTTTTCTCATTCTAAATGTCTTTCTATTTGGGACATCTTTCCAAGAAGAATGGAATAAGCTTTGGATTGGGCTACAAGTAGGGTGGCCGTGCGCTACAGCATAGATGCTCATTGTCTGCCAAAGCATCAAAAATTTTATATTTGAGAAAACCCAAGTGTAGTTTTAGAAAAGATAGCCTCAGCTGTCATTGGATAGGTGGGGCCCAGTATTCTGTTGGTGAGAAAGAAGGGAAAGAAAATGTGGCTTTATCTTGTACACAGGAAGAAAATATGGGGCTGAAAAGTGAATCTTGTCATTTAATTCACAGCCATTTGCTCATTACATTTTACTTGTGATTGGATATTGCCAACTATCAAATCTCTATCATAGTTGAGAATCACTGCAAGACATGTATTGGTGGAAGTGTGTTTAAGTGGCATAGTTTCGTGGGCCATACCATGATGTATGTGTTATATCCATAAATTCAGACAAATCCTAAACATACAAAGTGACTATTTGTGTTGTTTGCATAGCAAAGAAAAGGGTGAATTCCATCAAGAAATCAAAAAAAGTCACTCCATTTCCACATATAAGGCCTCTGTTCTGTTTCCTTCAATCAAACATGTACGAGTGTTTGGTTGCACCAAATATCATGAAATTTCAAGCTATTTCATCATTAATTAGCCAATTTTTTGTAAATATTTGCTGCAACCAAATGCACTCTTAAGACTCATTTGGAGTTTCACACTCTAAAAAGAGATATCTAATGTTGTCGGGCTAGGAAATGCAAGCCTTGATAATTGTAATGCATGGTTGGGAAAGAAGCTTCATGCTCGAAACTACCCATATGTGTTTCACCCCATCAATGCATGGGGCCCCAATATGTATTAGAAATTGTTGCACAAAAGTTTGTGAGTGGGTAAAGATTTGGTTGAATGTATTGAAGGTTTTGGGCAAATGTAGGAATTTACTATTTTTTAGGTTACATGTGAGATGATTCATTTTCATGCAAGGAACTGCCAGCATATCTCTCTGATGGAATAATGCAAGCATAGCTGATCATCTTGCTGATACAAAACCAGAGCAGTCAGAAATGCATAAAAAAGCCACTCTTAATGCATATGAGTACAACAGGAAGCACATACCAAATAAAGAAAAAAAGAAAGAGAATGCACTCATAACTAATCTTTTCAGAAAATGAGTTGGGGATGAGGGCAAAAAGCAGAATGAGAGGGGAAGGGAGTAGAACAAATTTACCTTACTTTGGAATGAACTAACTAACTAATGTTTTTGATAAATAATGATTTTGCACCTGTAGGAAAGACTGTAAAGTAATCAAGGTGTGTGCCATAGCAAGGACGCAATGAGTAGCCATTGAAGACGATTCAATTAGTTTTTGATAAATAATGTTTTTGATAACTAATGTTTTCTCTAGGAACAGAATATGAAGCCAAAAGTAAGCTTAAATATGGAGAAATCACTGTCCAGGCCTCTTGAGGTTTGATGAACAAGAACTAATCAACTAAAAACAGTAGATATGTACCAACCATTAAAATATTCCACTTGCAGACAATTTTTTATTGTAAAGTAATTTATGTATGAAATGCATATGTATTCAAAATCTGAGAGGGAAGCAAATTTGCAATCTATTGCAATAGGATGCATAGGACTCTAGCACTTGGATGTTGGTATTTTTGAATGACTTGAATATCTATTGCAATATCTAATGGTCATGCTATATACCTCTTGTGCAGTGGTCTTCTGTGAGGATCGACGGTCAGAAGACTGGAAATCAGCTGCTTCATGGATGAAGAGATGGTCTTCCAAGTCTGTACATCAAAGCTGAAGTCACCCTGTGTGGAAACCATTTCCCATAAGAAACAGAAATGCAAGGAAGTATACCAACACTGAGTGTGAAATCATTTCACACAACAATCATTTCTATGTATTCGCATCAAACAGCATAGAAAAATCCCTAATTAGGGTTTCAACATAGTAACCCTAATTAGGAAATCACTAAGGTTGAAATTGATGAAATCTAGACTCTTACCTGTTTCAGATCTTCATCATAATCACTAAAGTTGAAATTGATGTCTGCATTGACTCCCCTGAACTTAATGGCGGCTCGATCGTAAGCCCTGAAATTAGGGTGGTTTGCCCAAATGAAAATTTCGGAAAACCAGTCTAAAAAAGTTCAACAAAGAATCATCAACAAACAACAGAGGCAATGACAATTACCGATCGAGCAGCAAAGAGAGAAGATAGAGCCGGGGGGCTGGTAGAAGGAGAGAGTCGTGGAGTTGCAGAGAGAGAGAGAGAGAGAGAGAGAGAGAGAGAGAGTCGGGGGTAGGAAGGAGAGAGTCGCGCGGGGGCTGGGAACGAAATGAGGGTAGGGGTTTTTTTTTAGTTTTATTTTATATAGTACACCATCCGTCGGTCCCTGTTTTACACAGCGCTGGTGTAAGAACCAACCAAAGCGCCAGTTCTACTCTTTTTTGTTGTAGTGAGTCAACCCTCAATGGATCAACTTCAAATCTTCCAGACTCCACAGGCCGGCCTTATGCAACGTCATTTTCTGCTCAATCTGCAACAGCACCCGTTTTTCATCATTCAGGTGGATAGATTGTGCTGGAATTTTCCACTTTATTTTACTCATTGGTGTATGGGAGTATCATGGGTGAATGTAATGATTGTTGTTAGGAACCATGCAAGGGCTTCATAACATTCATGGAAGCTTCACTGTCTCAAACATGCCTGGCTCGCTCACATCAAGAAACTCAGCAATGGGTGGTGTCCCTTCAAGTGGGGTACAACAACCCACAGGAAGCCTTTCTAGTGGATGATTTGCGTCAAACAATCTGCCTGTGGCTCTTTCTCAGGTGCCTCTATAATTTTGCGTGTTATATACATCATACGATAAATTCATCTATAGTGGCAACTCAATTTGTCATTTTTCAGCTTCTTTTCTCTGTTGGGTTTTCTAATCTGCGAATGCTTGATTTATGCACATCTTCCTTTTGACATGCAGATCTCTCATGGAATTTCTCACGGACATTCAGGGGTCCCAAACAGAGGTGGTATAAGTGTTGTAGGAAGCCCTGCATATAGTAGTAGCATGAACAGAGTTGGCGGTTCTATTCCTGGGATTCCCCCAACCTCAGCTGCTGTTGGTAACCGGAGTGCTGTTCCTGGATTGGGAGTATCTCCAATTTTGGGAAATGCAGGTCCTCGAATTACAAGCTCCATGGGGAACATGGTTGGTGGGGGCAACATTGGAAGGAGCATAGGCTCTGGTGGAGGATTAACTGTGCCTGGTCTTGCATCACGTGTAAATTTAACTGCTAACAGTGGATCGGGAGGTCTCGGTGTACAAGGACCCAGGAGACTGATGAGTGGTGTGCTTCAATAAGGTAGTGGCTTTAATTTCATGAGAGAATCATCTCATTAGGTGTTTACAAAATAAAAATACAATTGCAGTTATTTTTGTCAAATTGCATTTCTTAGTGGCTCTCTTTGGTCTTTGCTATGGATATCTTTTGAAAGAGAGCAGTTAGCGATTCATCTTGTACATTTCTTAGCCAACTCAGCACATCCAAGTCAGTTCTAGCTGTCTGTAGAAGGGGACAAATGCTGCATTTTCATTTATCATGAAGCATTTATAGGGAAGAGTTCATGCGTTTTATTGACATGGCTTTTAGGACCTTGTTGAAACCCAATATTCTTTTCTATGTAAAAGTGTCAGCATTCTAGGGGCAGTCAAAGGATCTGTCTCTGGTATCTTATTTGATCAATGTAATAAATTTTCTGTTTTATGTCTCATGACATGGAAAACTTGTAAGAGCAGCTATGCATGTAACCATAATTTGCCAGAGACCTCTAGAGCTAGAGAAGAAGCCTGAGGGAAATGCGTTAGCCATGATAGAGAAGGATGCATGGATATGCATTCCTTGATCCCGTCTTTCGCATCAAATAAAGCAACAAGTCCCAGTCAACGTACTTCTCTACATCCACTTTACACAACAACCCTGCTCATTGATTTGCCCACTAGAATGTATCTAAAATTACAGAAGATTTAAAAAAAAAAAAAAAAAAAAAAAAAAAAAAAAAAAAAAAAAATCTCATCCAGCCATTTCAACAAACAGATAGCATGCCATTTCATCAAACAGTTAGCGCATATCATATCTGAAAGATAGGAAAAGAGATACAAATATAAGAAGATATCAAACCTATGAAGAGGAGCTTCGGGTAGGAGATTCACGGCTGCTGCAATGGAGAGAGAGAGAGAGAGAGAGAGAGAGAGAGAGAGAGAGAGAAGAGGGCGTTCACGGCCTGTGTTCTTCACGGCTGATGCATTGAGAGAGAGGGTGAATGAGAGAGATGGAGCAGAGATCGGGAGGGAGAGAGAGGATTAGGGAAAGGGGCTTTGGGAATGCTCTGATTAGGGAACGGAGAGAGAGAGAGAGAGAGAGAGAGAGAGAGAGAGAGAGTGAAATACCCATCTTTGGGCGCGGCTCTGTTTTGAGCGCACGCCCAAATTTTGGGCGTCTTCTCACGGACGGTCCGGACAGGGGCTCCGTGGGGCCCACCATGATGTATTTGGTTTATCCATTCCAATGCATAATTTTAATAAATTATTATAACTTATGATACCAAATTTCAGGTATATTGAAGGCCCAAGTGGACTACACTATAAGAAGCAATTGTAATTTAATATGCATGTTTCCTACCGTGTGGTCCACCTGAGCCTTTGATCTAACTGATTTTTTTTTCATCCTCTAACGTAATATTTCCAAATATATAGACGGCTTAGAACATATAGTTTTTTCTATGCCTCATAAAGCCCCTTACAACACCATTAATTATTAATGGTGTGTCAACTTTTTAGCTACAGATTAAAAGCGTAGCAACTATAGCTAAGGTTTATATCCGTAGCAAAAAAACAACGTGGTCTATATCCTTTGCCCCTTTTTTTGATAGTGTATAGTAAATTCCATGTGGGGTCTAGGAGATGGAATCCCAGAAAGCAAGGTCTGTGCAAAAATACTGCAATCTCTTCCTGAGAGATTCAATTATAAAGTAACCGCCATTCAGGAATTAAGAGATACTGATCATATGACGGTTGATGAGTTAGTTGGCTCTCTCCAAATATATGAGTTAAATTTTAAAGCTTCTAAAGGTAAGTCTATTGCTCTTAAATCTTCTAAATCTGTTTCAAAAGAAAATTGTGCTAATTCTGATTTTGAAGATACAGAAGATGATATGGCATTATTAGCCAAATTTTTTTACAAAATTTTCAAAAACAAGAAAAGATCAGATTTTCAAAAACCATATGATAAAAGAAAAGGAAAATTTTAATCTTGGAAAACAAAAACTAAAGACAGACAATATTTCAACTGTCATGAATACGGGCACCTGGCGAATAAATGTCCTAAAATGGATAAGTAAAAAAGAAAGGGCATGATAGCTACTTGGGATGAATCGTCTAGCTCTGAAAGTTCTTCAGAGTTTGATGAATCAGAACAAGAAAATATTAATGCAAATGATGTAAAAGCCCTTATGACTATATCCAGAGTCACCTCCTCAGATAGCTGCAACATATCTGACTATGAAAATCTCAGGAGTGACCCTGAAAATGAAAATGAAGATGATCTTCAAGACGCCTATAATGCCCTATATAGGGAAAGTTGCAAAATTGTTGTCAAACTGAAAATTCAAAAAGAGAAATATGTTAAATTAAAAGAAGATCTTGAAAACAAAATATCATCTTTCAGACTGTTTTGAAAAAACAAAACCAGACTTAAATTTCAAAACCTCAGAATTACAAAAACTCAGAACTGAAAATGAGAAATTAAAACTCAAAGCTTCTTCCCTTTTGAGTTCTAAGGATACTTGGAGAAATGCCCACGGAGACCCAAAACTGGAAAAATTGTTAACCTCATCCAGAAAATGTGGTGACAAATCAAGTCTGGGCTATATGAAAAATGATTCTCAGAAAAACAAGAATTCATCTCCTATATTTGTAAAAGGAGAATCCTCAAACTCCAAAGGTAAGAATTTGAGAAATTTTGATCGAAATGATTTCAAAAAATCAAAACCCCTCAAGTTCCTAAAATTAACTATAATGTCATCAGCTATAGAAATCAAAGATATAAGAAATCACCTTTAGCTGAAAAAATTGTGTACTTAAAGAGCTTCTAAAATCCAACTCAGATGGATTTGGTGTTAATAGAAAGTGGAGAAATTCCAACTCCCAAAAACAAAGTAAATCCAATGGATCTCCTATACCTAGAACCATAATGAAATGGGTTCCAAAGGTTACATGTCTTGTTGCCCACACAGCCTTCAAAACCCATTCAAAATGGTACCTGAATAGTGGATGTTCAAGACATATGATAGGTGACAAAGCGATATTCACCAACTTCAAAGAAGTAAACGATGGCACAATTACTTTCGGAGATAGATGCAACTACAGAATCATAGGCCAAGGTACTGTTTAACTCTCCAATCTTCCTCCCTTTGAGAATGTACTGTATGTTGAAGGTCTAAAACATAACTTCTTAAGTATATCTCAAATCTGCGATAACAAATATAGTGTAAAATTTTTAAATCACGAATGTGAGATTACAAATGAGAAGGGAAGTGTGATATTAAATGGTCGTAGGACCTCTGAAAATTGCTACATTATTAATGACCCATGCTCTTCTAACGATTCATGTTACATGGTCCAAACAGACGAAATAGAACTATGGCATAAACATCTTGGACAAGTTAACTTTAGAGACTTTTACAGATTGAGCAAGAGAGATCACATTCGTAGCTTACCCAAATTAAAAAATGTAGAAAAAATTTGTGGCGCATGCTAGATTGGCAAGCAAATTAGTAGTCACAAAAGAAAGTGAACTCCTTAGCCATAACCAAACCTCTTGAACTACTCCATATGGACTTGGTGGGACCAACGAGAATGGAGAGTAGAGGAGGAAATAAGTATTTTCTAGTTATTGTTGATGATTTTATTAGATATACTTGGGTAGCCTTCTTCAGAAAGAAATCAGATACTCTTGATGAAGTTAGAAGAATTCTAAAACGAATTCAGATTGAAAAAGTATCTGTGATCAAAATTAGAAGTGATCATGGTACTGAGTTTGAAAATAGCAATTTTGAGAAATATTGTACTGACCATGGTATATCACATGAGTTCTCTACTCCTAAGTGTAACAGCCCGACCAACACAGTATGATATTGTCCACTTTGGGCTTGCGCCCGCACGGTTTTGTTCTCAGGGTTCCCCCCAAAAGGCCTCATACTATGAAGGTGCTAACTCCACATATAACCACCATAACTTCCTACGACTCTTCCGATGTGGGACAAGTTCAACCCCTACTGCATACATAGTAGTCTGCCAACCACTAGTAGCTCGCCCAGGCCCTTAGACCCCTCCCACATCAGCGTCCGCCCACCTGTGCCCGCCCACATGTGCAACAATGACGGGGCACCACACTAAGACTCCTTAACATAATAGAGTTGTTGAAAGAAAGAACAGAGTACTGCGGGAAATGGCCAATGTAATGTTAAATATCATGAACTTACCAAAAAACTTATGGACTGAAGCTGTTAATACTGCTTGCTACATTATAAATCATGTGTATGTTAGAAAAGCCAAAGATAAAATAACCTATGAGTTATCGTTTAATAAGAAATCGACTGTCAAATACTTTCGAACTTTTAGAAGTAAATGTTTCATTTTACGTGACCTGAAAAATTTGGGAAAGTTTGAAGCCAATAGTGATAAGGGAATATTCTTGGGTTATGCTCTAAATAGTCGAGCATATCGTGTTCTTAACAAAAGAACAAGAGTGATTCAGGAATCTATTAATGTAGTAATTGACGATCGCCTAATCACACCCACACCAAGCCAAGATGATGATGAAGTCAACATTATAGATAAACCTGACACTTCATCTAAATCAAATAATACCGAATTAAGATTAGTCAAAGACCATCCAACTTATCAAATATTGGGTAACTCTCGTACTGGTGTTCAGACAAGAAAACAGTTAGAAAATATCTGTAATTACGTCTGCTTCACTTCTTAAATTGAACCGGCAAATGTAAAAGAAGCACTTGCCGATGAAAGTTGGATATTGGCTATGTAAGAAGAGTTAAATCAATTCATCAGATATGATGTTTGGTACTTGATTCCTAGACCTTCTAATAAACATATAATTGGAACCAAATGGATTTTTAAGAACAAATCTGATGAAATGAGGAATATCATTAGAAACAAGGCACGACTAGTTGTACAAGGTTACACTTAGATAGAATGAATTGACTATGATGAAATCTTTGCACCAGTTGCGCGCCTTGAATCCATTAGAATATTCATTTCAATTGCTTGCTATAAAAAATTTAAAATATATCAAATGGATGTCAAAAGTGTGTTTCTAAACGGTGATCTACATGAAGAGGTATATGTTGAACAACCTAAGGGTTTTGAGGACCCTAAATTTTCAGATCATGTATACCATCTTAAAAAGACATTTTATGGTTTGAAACAAGCTCTCAGGGCACGGTACAAAAAGTTAACTAAATTCTTACTTAGTCACAACTTTATCATGGGAAGTGTTGACAAAACCTTGTTTGTCAAGAAATATAATGAACATATATTGATTGTACAGAACTATGTTGACGATATTATTGACGGATCTACATGCACTAACTTGTCCATTGAGTTTGCAGATCTGATGAAATCCAAGTTTGAAATGAGTATGGTTGGAGAACTAAATTACTTTCTTGGATTACAAGTAAAACAACAGGAAGATGGCATATTCATCTCACAAACAAAGTATGCTTTGAATCTTGTAAAGAGATTCGGGTTTGAGAATAGGAAAAAGGTTGATACTCCTATGAGTACAACTCTCAAACTTTTTAAGGATGAATCAGGTAAAAGTATAGACTCCCGTCTATATCGGAGTATGATTGGTAGTCTTTTATACTTAACTGCTAGTAGACCTGATATTGCTTTAAGTGTTGGAATATGTGCTAGATATCAATCTGATCTTAAGGAAAGTCAAGTAGAGTATGCATATATGTTCCTACTATTGTTTTAAGTGTCTGCCCATATGCGTTCGGCAATTTCATCGCGCACTCTCATCCACACGTCTTTCTCGCACTGAGTACTCAAATCAACCACTGTCTCTCATTGTTCTTTTATACTTCATGCGTCGTTGGGTCACTCTTTACCTCCCCCATAGGTATGCCAACATCACGTATATCTTCGTTTGAATAATGTTCCAATCATATGAATTTATGCAGCACACAACAAGCAACTATAAATTTTTCACTTGCATTTCGAAAGAATGCTACACCGCTGCCTTCAAAATTGGGAACCACCCTTTTATTACTTGAAACAACGCTCAATTATGTTTCGTAGTTGTGTATGTCAATAGTTGAAAAGCTCCTTCATGTTCGTGAGAGCTCTCTTAGTTCAATACTCTTGTAAGTGGTATCAAACACCACGGTAGGGAGCCATGAAACTCATCGAATGTGCGTATCTAATGTCGACAACATAGTATTTTTATACAAATTTCATGTAGTGATTCTTTTAATGATTGTTTAACATTGAGTTATATGAAAATTGATGACCACGGTTTGAATTCACGATGATTATGTGGGACGGTGAAAGGATCATCAGTTTGTGTCAGAGCATTATATAAAAGCCTTATAAAGCAAAACATTCCCAACCAGCTAAAACATATAGAATTTTCATATCAAATGAACACACAATGATAACGTTTTGAGATATGAACCATTTTCTGTTGCGAAAGCTCGCATAGTGGGATGCTTGTATGTAAGCAGGAATATGTGTGCCGTCAATTTTCCCAACGCCATCTTATATAAAGTTTATCCAAATTGATTTCTAAGTCAATGCAATAGAAGTATAACAACAACCATATAAAAAAAGAGCCCTACAATTAAAAATGATAGCTGAAAGTATGTCACCCAATACGAATTTTTTTGAATCTCAGCAGGGGTTTCTGGCCCAACCTGTATAACATACTCAGGGTAAAAATAGACAATTGCATATAAGACTCAGTGGAAGTGACAAATAACAATTTCACCTGAACGTATGAAACGATGTCCTATTACCTGATGATGTAGGACAATTAACCACTTGCTCTAAAAGCTCGAACTGTTAGAGTATGGAGAATTAATCCCTTTATCTCATTGCCCAGGCCCCACGTCTCATGGGTTAGGCCCTCGGTCGAACCCCCCTCGTGGGCCCCAAATCACATGGGTACCGCCTCACACGAGCCACCTGAGTCACACAGGTGGGGCCCGCATCTCACGAGCCACCTACCTCACATAGGCCGCCCACCCCGAGTGTGCCCCTGCATCTCACAGGCCACCCCACTCGAGCCCGGTGTGAAAATGTCCCCGCATTAATTACCCCCGGTGAGGAGTCTCAAACACGAGACCTCCCGCTCTGATACCAATTTGATGTAGGACAATTAACCACTATCTCCTACCGCAAGAATTCGTTTTGTTTTCTGACCATGAGGCTTTGAGATATTTGCATTCTCAGAAGAAACTGAACCCAAGGCATGCCAAGTGGGTAGCATTTCTTCAGGAATATTCGTTTGTTTTGAAACACAAGGCCGGGGTTGAAAACAAACCAGCGGATGCCCTTAGTAGGAGAGTGGCGTTGCTCAACTCCTTGAGTGTAGAGGTAGTCGGATTTGAGCAACTGAAAGATGAATACCCCAAGTACTTACGCGTCACTCGCTAGTGACCAGCATATTATGGGTGAATATGTTCTTAAAGATGGTTTCCTTTTCAAGGGAGACAGACTTTGTATTCCCCGTATGTCACTTCGTGAATTTCTTATTTGGGAGCTTCATTCAGGAGGGATAGCTGGCCATTTTGGTCGTGATAAGACCATTGCCCTCGTGGAAGATTGTTTCTATTGGCCAAGTCTCAAGCGAGACGTATCCAAAGTTTTAGGGCAGTGTCGAACATGTCAGCTGGCAAAGCAAAGAAAGCAAAATACCGGGCTGTACATGCCATTGCCAGTGCCACATGCTCCGTGGCAGGACATTAGTATGGACTTCGTGCTTGGGCTTCCCAAGACTATAAAAAAGCACGATTCCATTTTTGTCGTTGTGGACCGTTTTTCTAAAATGGCGCATTTCCTCCCATGTTCGAAAACGTCAGATGCGTCTCATGTTGCTCGTCTCTTTTTTTATGGTGTGGTGCGTCTCCATGGGTTACCTAAAACCATAGTGTCTGATCGTGATGTTCGATTTACTAGCTATTTTTGGAAGACACTGTGACACATTATGGGAACTCGTTTGCAATTTTCTACTGCTTACCGCCCACAAACAAATGGTCAAACTGAAGTGGTAAACCGCAGCCTTGGAAATCTTCTACATTGTCTAGTGGGTGAACATGTTAAGACTTGGGACCTAATTTTACCAACTGCTGAACTTGCTTATAATGGGTCAGTTAATAGATCTACAGGGTTGAGTCCTTTTGAAATTGTAAGTGGTTATAAACCTAGAATGCCCATAGATCTCTTACCTATGTCTGTTACCCAAAGGTCTTCTGAGTCAGCCGATGCATTTGCACGCCATATTCATGATTTGCATACACATATTAGACAGCGGTTAAATAAGAGCTATGATGATTATAAAGTTTCAGCCGATTCTCATTGTAGAGTGCAAGAATTTCAAGGAGACTGTAATGGTGCGAATAAGGCCAGAGCGATTCTCTCAAGGATCGGCTAAAAAATTACAAGCGCGTAGTGCTGGACCATTCAAGATATTATAAAAGGTTGGGTCCAATGCGTATCGGATTGACCTTCCACCTGAAATGAGCATTAATCCAACTTTTAATGTGGAAGATCTAGTCCGTACCCACTCTCATTGTTGATTCATCGTCCCTTTCATGGCCTTTTTCTGAGTTTGCTACCCAACCCCTTCCACCCCCTCCTCCACCCATTTCCCATAAAGATGAAATTGAGGAAATCTTGGATGACGAGATAGTATCCACAAGAGATGGAGGTTTCCAAAGGTATCTTGTCAAGTGGAAGAACAAACCATCGTCTAAATCTACGTGGCTGTCAGGCGATGCATTGCAGGGTATTGATCCAGATCTACTAGAGCGCTACAAAAGTTTCAACTTGTCGGAGTCCAGTTTTTCTCACCCGGGGGGAATTGATGCGGACACAAACGCATTCGAAGTGTACCAACGAAGAAAGCGTCAACCACAAGTGTCGTCCTTGTAGATAGGCGACTATTGAGGAGCTGAAGACCTTTCACATGTGATTGGACATATAGAAGACCCCACTCAGGGAAGACACATGTGAAGGAAGATTGGAGAAAGAAGACCGAGCACCCGAACTTTCCCGTACTTATGTTATTTGCACGTTTTTGCTTAGTTAGGGGTCTTAGTAATTTTATGTCTTTATTTGCTTATTCTAGGGGTATTTTAGTAATTTTATGTCTTTATTTGCTTATTTAAGTGGGCTAAAGCCTTAAACTCGAATTTTTTTAACTATTGATTAATGAAAAGCAAACCCTTTGATTGCCTCCTTCCTCTCTTCTCTCTAATGGTGCTTCTTCTCTTCCCTTGATCTTCCTCTTCTAATTTCTTCTTGTGCCCCTCCAACTTATTCAAGGTAATTATTTTCTTCTTTCTATTTTCCAGTTTTGGCTAATCCTTCTTCGATCAAAATCTTGAGAACCGATCTAAACCCTAAACCCCCAAATTCTCAAATCCCTAATCCGAGAAACTTCTTGGTTCTTCGGACTAGTGATCTTCATTGATCGATTGGGTGTGACCATGCAAGATCGGGAGGTCTCATCCCTCGCCGGATCCAACCTAAGTAATAATTGAATGCCATACTCCATGGTTGTGATGATGGCCCGCTCCACTGCATATTTCTTTTATGATTTTCTCAGTTATGATGATTACTGGTAGAATTTTAGATCATTTATTCCTTTTATTTCCGCTGTCTAATTATGTTCATGAGCATGCATCATAATTAGGGCTATCCTGCGTCACCCGAGTATGCATATTATGTCCCATCGTGTGTAGGAAAACTAGTAGTTGTTCTTCCAGACTAACGTTACGACTATTACGCATATGTGTCTTCTCCCGTACCACATTACATAGCCGGAAAAATGCTTCTCGAGTCATACTCAGTCGAGTAACACTCCCTGTCATTGGTACGAACGATAGAGTTGATGAACTCCACCTACTCATCATCCCCTTAACATGTCGGTTGTCTAAACATGTAAACCCGACAGTATTCTCAATTGCAGCTACGCAAGCAACCGTTATAAGAACAATGAAACACGTGCCAATTTTGTCCTCGTCCAAGTTGTCCATCTCCTACATATCACCTACACTTTGGGAAGAAAAGGAAATAACAATTTATACTGATTGAAATGTTTTACTTTCAACCAATTTATCTTTAAAACTCGCTGGCAAGCCTGGCTTAGTTGGAACGTGACAAGGCTTGTCAAATGATCTCTTTATTTTATTTATGATTTTTTATCCTTCTAAACTACATGAAAATTTTGTTTTCCTCCTACTTTAGATTAATTATTAGAATTTTGAGATAAGTAATGACTCGATTAGCTCCTTGAGATGATAGAGAGGGACATGTGTGCTCTTATAAAGTGATGAACTCGGATAATGAAGTTTGCAATATGTTATTATGGTCTTAAGTGCAGGGTCCAAACAAATCACTTATTAGACATAAGATTCAAACAATCCACAAATTCAAGATGATCTATATTGCCACGACAATATAGATTTGATATTGTTAACATTCAATACAACATAATAAAATGAAAATTGTCTGAACAGGAATGAGAGGAATTGCTATAATTTCATAAACCCAAATGAGGATCATAAAGTGATTTAAATTCAACTGAGGAAATAAATGATTCTCATGCTTTTAAGCAACATCTCAAGCCTATGAGATCATACACAAGAGCATCGATAGAAAAAAGCAAAAAAAAAAAAAAAAAAAAAAAAAAAAAAAAAAAAAAAAAAAAGATTACATACCTCTACAAATGAAAGTTAGAGCTTTTTCATATCATTCAAACCGTGCATGCATGAATGCCAAACACCATTATAATCCTCTGAAACCTATACAAAAGCATTGTATAGACAAATAGAGTTTAAAAAGAAAATCCATATGAAGTCTCTCTCTATCTCTCTCCCTCTCTCTTTGTTTCATATGAAGAGAGGCTTAAATATGTCAAAACAAACATTACCAAACATTGCACCGAAGCCCATTTTATGGGGCATTATTCAACAATGAAGTTTGTAATATGTTATTATGGTCTTAAGTGTATAGAGTCTAGAAAATTTAGTTGTTGCACAGAAAATTCAAACAATCAACAAATTCAAGATGAAAGTTCATGCCACAACAATAAAGATTTGATATTGTTAACATTCAATACAATAGAATCAAATCAAAACACACTTATACGAATGAGAGGAATGGCTATAATTTCATAGACCCATATGAGAATTATAAACCGATTTAAATTCAACTCGTGACATATTAAATGATTCTCATCCCTTCAAACAACATCTCAAACCTATAAGATCATACACAGGGGTATCTATAAAAAAATAGTTTAAAAAATGAATATAAACCTCTATAAATGAAAGTAAAAGCTTCTCATAACATTTAAACTATGCATGCATGAATGACAAACACCTTTCCAAACCTTTGAAACCTTAACAAAAGCATTTAATAGACAAACACACTGAAAAAAAAAACCATATGAAATATATTCATAAGTGTAGATAAAAACATTCAAATACCATTGAAACCATGCATATGAAATCAGATGCTTAGAACCGTACCCGAAGCTTAGAACCGTACCCATACTCAATATGAAGCTTCTTGAGAAATAGTACTTCCTTGTAATCCAAAATCGACATCCTGTTGAGGAATCTCAACTAGCTAAATCAGGAAGATTCAACGACAGTCTGGTGTAGCATAGAATTGAGTCAATCGCACTGCATACATAAAAATTTCACAATAAGCCAAAGATCCATGACATGCATGAGATGATGGATAGAGAGGTGAGATTCGGGATTAATGTGTAAATGTGGAACAACTGCATGTCAGCGTTGAACATGACATATTGTGATTGCCTAGTACTGAAAAGAAGGGAAAATACCTTACAGATTAAAAACAAGATGTATAGAGAGGTTAGATTCTCATTTCTATTGCAGAACTGGAAATTTTCCCTATTTTAAAGCAACAGATGGAAGAAGATTCTTGATTTCTTTGTTTTACATGGAAAATCCCTAATATTTACATTAATTTAAGTCAGAGGACATAAAAAATAAAAGCTTTTGAGGAGAGCTCATCGAAATCGAGAGATCCTCTCAAATATGTGGTCATAAACATGACCGGAGCTCTCTATGTATTATGCAAACCTTCAAATTGCTTTAGCCATTTGAATAGGAGAAGATCGATATATGAGAGCAAGAAGCAATAATAGATTTTACAAGGAATCCAACAGAGAGAGATGCCAAACATACCCTGCTGATCGACTGTAGAGAAGAATGAGAGTAAGAAGCAATGGCAAATCTTGCAAGAAATCCAACAGAGAGGGATAAGAAATTTACCCCGCTCGCCGATTGTGGGGAAGAACCTCCTTTCTTGCTTGCAATTCTCGTCTAATCATCCCTACATATGACACATGCCTACCATTATCCTACAACGAAATGAAGAACGTGGACTGTATTGTCTCTTCAGGGCCAAATCCACGTCCGTTCGGCTGATTCGATTGCCTTTATTGTGGGATTGTATTTTCCCTCCCTAATCCCTTGGGGCGTGTTTGGGCGGTGGGATTAGAAGGGATTAGGTGGGATGGGATTCAAAAAAACATAATTATTACTCATAGTAGGGATTGTCCCTGCAGCCATGGGACAAGATTAAGAGAAAATGACCACTGTAGACAGAACCTTTTATCCAGCGGTTTTTATGAAGGAATACAAACTTTAGTTACCAACTTAGACTAGTTCGTGCGGACAGCCACTTTGAGGACGAAACTACCCCTCCTTTTCGCTGCTGCGAAGACGAGCGCTGACGCTCCTCCAACCGAGAGTTGTACGAACGGCTTAAAAGAGATCAAAGTTACATGGCCCCACAGCTATATATTTATTATATCCACAACGTTCATTCATATTTCGAGATCATTTCGGAGCATTACCCAAAAAAAAAAAAAAAAATCATATCCAAAGATCAACTGGACCACACCACAAAGAGTAGCGAGGAAATTGATTTTCACCGTTAAAAATTTGTAGGGTCCACCATAACATTTATTTTTCATCCAATCTATTCATAAGGTCACAAAGGCCTGGATGAAAAGAAAAAACAAATTTCATAATGATCCAAAACTTGTGTAACCCCTAAAAGGGTTTCAATGGTAGACGTTCAATTTCCCACTGCCTTTTACAGTGTGGTCCACTTGATAGTTAGATCTGTCTTATTTTTCGTCTCAAGCCTTAATATGAGCTCGCCAAATAGATGGACGGTTTGGATATAACACAGACCTCATGGCGGGGCCCACAAAAGCAATGAAAATTTTAAAAAAAAAAAAAAAAACAGAATCTACGATGAATCGCGGATTCCGCGATTCCACCGCAACTCGCTGTATGATTTGGGGATGGATCGCGGAATCCGCGATTGATCGCGGATACAAATAAAAGGCTATGGCTACGGATTATAACCGTAGCTATAGCCGTATCCTGTGTACTTTTCTTTCTTTCTTTTTTTTTTTTTTTTTTTTTTTACATTTAGAATTTTATTTTACCTACATTTTTCTCTAACACATATTTATATAGATATGTATATATAAGTATATTAAAAAAAATTTCTCTCCTTTTTTTCATTTCTTTCTTTATTCATACAACAAGAATATCTTCTAAACCAAAATTAGTTACTTGACGTACCATATATGATTTTAAGGCTGAAAGTTGGGCGGGTTCAACCCGACTAACCTGTGACCCACCCGACTATGGAAATTGAGCGGGCCAAACTGAAAATTTAGCGGGTCAAACTGAAAATTGAGGGGGATAAACTGGAAATTGAGTGGGACAAACTAGAAATTGAGTAGGAATAAGAAAACCCAGCTGATCATGGATACAGATTATATAAATGAAAGATAAGGAAACATAAGATTTACTAATAATGCGAGCAACAACATGCAAAGTATGTATTTTAGTACTAGTTAAAGTATGCTTTTTAATTAGTGGTAGTTAAAAACTATGTTATGTCTCTACCTAAAGTTAGAATAGCCAGTAGTTGGGCATAAGCAACCATCTACCTGTGAGATAACTCAGAATATTCCAATATAACCAGCTAAATGTTAGTGCAACCAGAACCAGCACGGTGGAAGCAGCCTTCCAACAAAAAGGTTAGGTTCAAATTGGTACAACAACTTAACCCATTCGATTAGTTTGCAATAACCTTAAAAAATTACTGAAATAACAGTATTCCAAGCATGCTATGAATTGAACTAAGCCATGTGACATATTGACTATTATCTTAAAGCTTAGAACAGTTCAAAAGGGTCATACCCCAGCCAAAGGTGCATCTAAAATCTTATCCAAAATCAGGACCACACACTCTTAGGAATTGAGTGAGGCAACCTAGGAATTAAACGAGGCAAGATAAAAATTGAGCGAGGGAACCTCGCAATTGAGCGAGACAACCTAGGAATTGAGCGAGGGAACCTAGGAATTGAGCGATGGAAGCTAAAAATTGAGCGAGGGAACCTCGTAATTGAGCGAGGCAACCTAGAAATTGAGCAAGGGAAACTAGAAATTCAGCGAAGCAAGCTAAAAATTGAGTGAGGGAACCTACGAATTGAGCGAGGGAACCTAGGAATTGAGCGAGGGAAGCTAGAATTTGAGTGAGGGAACCTATGAATTGAATGAGGCAACCTATGAATTGAGTGAGAGAAGCTAGAAATTGAGCAAGGGAACATAGGATTTGAGCGAGGGAACCTAGAAATTCAGCGAGACAACTTAGGATTTGAGCAAGGGAAGCTACAAATTGTGCGAGGGAACCTATAAATTGAGCGAGGCAACGTAGGATTTGAGCGAAGCAATGTACGAATTGAGCGAGGGAACCTAGGAAATGAGCGAGGCAACGTAGAAATTCAGCGAGGAATCCTAGGAATTGAGCAAGGGAAACTAGAAATTAAGCGAGGGAACCTAAAAGTTCAGCGATGCAACCTAGGATTTGAACGAGGGAAGCTAGAAATTGAGCGAGGGAACCTAGAAATTGAGCGAGGCAAGGTAGAAATTCAGCGAGGAAACCTAGGATTTGAGCGAGGCAACCTAGGAATTGAGCGAGAGAAGTTAGAAATTGAGAGAGGGAAGCTAGAATTTGAGCGAGGGAACCTAGAAATTCAGCGAGGCAACCTAGGATTTGAGCGAGGGAAGCTACAAATTGTGAGAGGGAACCTAGAAATTCAGTGAAGCAATATATAAATTAAGCGAAGGAACCTAGGAATTGAGCGAGGCAATTGAGCGAGGCAACCTACGAATTGAGCGAGGGAAGCTAGAAATTCAGCGAGGGAACCTATGAATTGGGCCAGACAACCTAGGAATTGAACGAGAGAAGCTAGAAATTCAGCGAGGCAACCTAAAAATTGAGCGAGAAAACCTAAGAATTGAGCGAGGGAACATAGGAATTAAGAAAGGGAAGCTAGAAATTGAGTGAGGCAACTTAGGAATTGAGCGAGGGAAGCTCGAAGGAACCTAGGAATTGAGCGAGGCAACCTAGCAATCGAGCGAGGCAATACAGAAATTCAGTGAGATAACCTATAAATTGAGCGAGACAACCTAAGAATTGAGCAAGGGAAACTAGAAATTGAGCAAGGCAACATATAAATTGAGTGAGGGAACCTAGCAATTGAGCGAGGCAACGTAAATATTCAGCGAGGCAACCTATGAATTGAGCGAGGCAACCTAGGAATAGATTGAGGGAAGACCTATGAATTGAGCGAGGGAAGCTAGAAATTCAGCGAGGCAACATATAAATTGAACGAGGGAAGCTAGGAATTGAGCGAGGCAACGTAAGAATTGTAACGAAGCAATTCATAAATTCGATGGAGATATCATAAAAATAAGATGGGGAACTTCCACGGATTCATGTAATGTAACGGAAAATTTTATGAACCGCTTGGTCGATTTCATTAATTGCTCGGTCGAATTCACTGAAGATGCTTTGCCTAAAACTAAATGGTTATATTCTTTAGATTGACTAGCTTTTTCTTTCAACCGCAATAATTACATCAGGATTTATGTGGATGTGGGCCGTGTGCTAGCAATGCCATAGAAAAAACTTATTTTAGCCAAGTCTCTCTAGACCACTACCTCCACTTGATCTCTTCTTCCTTCAAATGGTTCTTATATTCCAAAGATAATTTAACTCCAGCGTCTTTCTCTTCCTCCAACAGCTCCCCTCCCCCCTTAACCAATAAATCCTTGTTTATTATCTCAATCCTCATTCCACCACCCTCTCTCGGACCTTCATATAGTGAGTGTGTGACATAAGTTTAATCCCTTTGTATTTCATGCAACTTTGTTCATCTCTTTTTCTTTGTCAATAGGTCTTATGATGTTATTTGCCACTCATCTAGAATTTTCTTTATCTGTAAAATTTTATCGAGAAGATTTAGTAACCAAACTAATCTGATTTTTCTTGGTACCTTCGGCCTTCTATAGATGATAACATATCCTCAACAACCTTCCTTTTTTGCATCCTCGTTAAATTTATCTTTACTTCCCTTTACCTGAATTTGGAGATAAATATGTATGCAATCCCGACTCTCCAGGGTCCAAGACCCCTAATTTTGTCTCCATGCGTACTCCTTCATTCAACAACCTTTAAATTTAGCCTCTCCATTTCACCCTAATCTCACCAACTTTCACCAAGACCTTTTGATCCTTACCCTTGATGCATCTAGTGTGGGTTGTCTCTACTTTTCCACTTCCTTGATGTATCTTTCTCTCCCTCTTTAATGCTTAACCTATCATACAATTCATGATACAGTTTATACCTCCCACATATAATTATTATATATTACCTATCTTGATAGAATAGAATAGTGGAAAAGGATTCATTTAGCTGACCCGAATTAGTTGGGATAAGGCTTAGGTCAATTCCTAGCCTCCCTTGCTCAATTTCTAGTCTCCCTTGCTCAATTCCTAGGTTCCCTCACTCAATTCCTAGGTTTTCTCACTCAATTTTTAGGTTTCCTCACTAAATTTCTAGCTTCCCTCGCTCAATTCCTAGGCTGTCTCGCTTAATTAATAGGTTCTCTCACTGAATTTCTAGCTTCTCTCGCTCAATTCGTAGGTTGCCTCGCTGAATTTCTACGTTGCCTCACTCAATTGCTAGGTTGCCTCGCTCAATTCCTAAGTTCCTTCGCTCAATTTATATATTGTCTCACTGAATTTCTATCTTCTTTCGTACAATTTGTAGCTTCCCTCACTGAATTTTTAGGTTCCCTCACTCAAATTCTAGCTTCCCTCGCTGAATTTCTAACTTCCCTCGGTCATTTCTTAGGTTGCCTCGCTCAAATCCTAGGTTTCCTCGCTGAATTTCTACCTTGCCTCGCTCAATTCCTAGGTTCCCTCGCTCAATTTCTAGCTTCCCTCGCTCAAATCCTAGGTTGTCATGCTGAATTTCTAGGTTCCCTCGCTTTATTTCTAGCTTCCCTCGCTGAATTTCTACGTTGCCTCACTCATTTCCTAGGTTCTCTCACTCAATTCCTACGTTGCCTCGCTCAAATCCTAGGTTGCCTTGCTCAATTTTTTGGTTCCCTCGCACAATTTGTAGCTTCCCTCGCTCAAATTCGAGGTTGCCTCGCTGAATTTCTAGGTTCCCTCGCTCAAATTCTAGCTTATCTCGCACAATTTCTAGCTTCCCTTGCTCAATTTCTACCTTCCCTCGCTCAATTCCTAGGTTACCTCGTTGAATTCCTACGTTGCCTCGTTCAATTTCTAGGTTCCCTCGCTCAAATCCTAGGTTGCCTCACTCAATTTCTAGCTTCCCTCGCTCGATTTCTACCTTCCCTCGCTTAATTCCTACGTTGCCTCGCACAATTCATACGTTGTCTCGCTCAATTTCTAGGTTTCTTCGCTCAATTTCTAGTTTTCCTCGTCAAGATCAAAGACTCGTCTAGCCTCTTGGGAAAACACTTCGGATGTTTTCCACGGCTATTCAATGCCCAAGCTTCTTCGTGAATGGAAATGGACTATTTATAACTTTCAGCACACCTCATGCATCCCGATGCATTAGTCCCTCTCCTTCAGGCTTTTGGAAACTTGATGTTGATGCAGCTCACTTGGTAATCCAAGGGAGTCAAGGATTGGAGGAATTCTAATAGATGGAGAATGGCTTGGAGGCAAGATCAAATCTTTGGGCCAATGGCCAACAACAACTCTAATCAAGCAGAACTTAAGGCGATTAAAGTAGGTGGAAAGATTTTACCGATCGATTCAATGGCACCTTCATTGCAGTGTTTAATGCATCATTATCGTTATATGTATCGCACCCTTGGGATACCGAAACATGTATTCATATCGTCAATAATACCACACATATCGAGAATGTATCCAAGTGAAACATTCAGAAAAATGATGGAATATTTAAGTGGAACTTCGGGAGATGTTAAAGGACGCATGATTTCCCCCATTTCCTCAATTTTCTCCTCCAAATTTATGGAAATCATACATACATATGTATTTGTACTAGACTTCATGCTAATACTTAAAAAGAAAAGAAATTTAAACAAGTTTTTCTTAAATAACGATTTCTCCACCAAAAATGTATTTTGTTGTCAAGCAACTCATGTTGTTAAAACACCCCTAGGAAGAGATTCCCCCAAAAAAAAACTTCTAGAAAACTGAGGATTTCTATAAAATTTTATTTTTCCATGACATCTCGTGATATTTTCAACATTGCATCTTCACAAATGAAATGAAGAAGGGGATAATGCGTAACTTTCGAATATTTGAAATGCACTTAAACCCACCCTAAGATGCAAGCTACTATAATATCAAATGCCCCATAGATAAGAATGTGAACCTTTCAGAGCATAAATGAGACAAAGAAGAAGATAAAAAAATGGCTTCAGTTAACATATCACCAAACTAGCATAAAGGAAAGGGGATTCATTCCCCTTTTGTTCTCAATAACCTCATAAAACACAATACCATGAATTTCATAACACTAGAATCTCTTAGGTTTCCATGCACAAAACTACAATGGTACTTTTAGCATTAGAGCTTTTGAAGTTCCGGTACAACACACTCAAACCAAACACCCTTTGGAATTTCTTGTAATGGGTATCTAAAAAAATACATCCAATAACTTAAATTTCAACTGAAATTATATAGAAGCGGAAATATACGGTCTTGCATCTGAACTAAAGCTTTGAACCAGGAATGGGGTTCCTGTTCATGCTAATCTATACTTCTCATTCAGGGACAGGGTCCGGTGGACTAAAGATTTGATCTTGCCTAGCAAAACCTTATCAACACGGATAGGGGAACTTTGCATGTTGTGAATTTGGCGGCGTGAATGGTCAATTCAATGTCATAAGGGTTTGAGTGTATTGCTACTAGAATAAACATGAAACTCACAAACAAATAAAAGGAAAGATAAAACCCATTTTGTTCACCAGATTTGATAAATAAAACAACATGGGTTTTATCTTTGTTCGCCAATTTTTTTTTTTATATGCTTATATATACATATTTATATAATTATGTGTTAAAGAAAAATGTAGGTAGAATAAATTTCTAAATGTAAAAAAAAAAAAAAAAAAAAAAAAAAAAAAAAAGTACACAGGATACTGCTATAGCTACGGTTATAATTCGTAGCCATAGCCTTTTGTTTCAATCAGCGGTCAATCCCGGATTCCGGGATCCATCCCCAGATCCTATAGTGAGCTGCGGCGGAATCGCAGCTTCTGTTTTTTTTTTTTTTTTGAAATTTTCATTGCTTCTGTGGGCCTCACCATGAGGTCTGTGTTATATCCAAACCATCCATCTATTTGGCGAGCTCATATTAAGGCTTGAGACAAAAATAAAGACAGATCTAACTATCAAGTGGACCACCCTGTAAAAGGCAGTGGGGAATTAAACGTTTACCATTGAAACCCTTTTAGGGGTTACAGAAGTTTTGGATCATTATGAAATTTGTTTTTCCTCTTCATCGAGGCCTTTGTGACCTTATGAATAGATTGGATGGGAAATAAATGTTATGGTGGGCCCTACAAAATTTTTAACGGTGAAAATCAATTTCCCCGCTGCTCTTTGTGGTGTGGTCCAGTTGATCTTTGGATATGATTGTTTTTTTTGGATAATGCTCCGAAATGATCTCGAAATATGGATGAAAGTTGTGGATATAATAAATATATATCTGTTGGGCCATGTAACTTTGATCTCTTTTAAGCCGTTCGTACAACTCTCCATTGGAGGAGCGTCAGCGCTCGTCTTCGCGGTGAAAAGGAGGGGTAGTTTCGGCCTCAAAGTCGCTGTCCGCACGTGCTAGTCTAAGTTGATTACTTAAGTTTGTATTCCTCCATAAAAACCGCTGGATAAAAGGTTTTGTCTACAGTGGCCATTTTCTCTAAGATTAATGCAATGCTTTGTTGGTAATATGGTGGTACATTGAATGGATATACCCACCATCATTTGAAATTACTGAGAATAACACACGTGTGTTATATATAAACCGATCATTTGTTTTGTAACCTCATTTTATGGCATGGGCCTAAAAATGAGATAGATCCAAAACTTATGTGGCCCTGGAGAAGTTTTCAACTGTAAGTATTCAATCCCCGTTGCTTTCTATGGTGGGTCTACTTGAGCTTTAGATTTACCTGATTTTTTGGCCCATGTTGCTTTCTATGGTGGGGTCCACTTGAGCTTTAGATTTACCTGATTTTTTGGCCCATGCTCTAAAATAATCTCAAAAAATGGGTGGACGGTGTGGATATAGCCCACACATCATGGTGAGACCTACACAACTTGCTAACATATAGTGAAATTAGCACGGAACCCAATGCAATTCTAATAAATTCTTATTCCAAGCTTTTCTATTCCTCCAAACATGAGTGAAATTGGCACAGGACCGGATGAATCCCATCCCACCTATCCCTTCTAATCCCACCGTCCAAACCCGCCCTTGGTGGATTTGAGGGATGGGTTGCGTCTAGCGGAAATTTCAAGAAGGGATTTGTCATCCAGCCATCCAAACGAGATGAGGACAGGTTTCGAGATCCATTCCCTCTTAAGTCCGTCTAATACCATCGAATGCGATCCGCCAAATGCCCCCTAACCACTCACCCAAATCAAGTTTCTTATTATGGAGTGACAAAATTAGCTATTTAAGTAAGAAATAAGAGAAAACACGCACTTGTAAATTGTAATCTTCAGTTCTAAGGAGAATATGCTATGTAATAAATTTAATCATGCATCGTGTAGTCTTCTAAAATAAGATGAATGATTCTACTATGCATTTCCAAATAACTTAAAATAGATGGATAAGATCATTCCTGCGGATAATAGGTTTCAAAATATTAGCATCCACATAATACTTAGCAAACAAGTCTAATTAGCATATTTCTAATGATAGCTGGTATCTATAAATGACAAGTAAAAGGAGAGAGATTTTAGGATATCACACCAAGGCATGCGAAAATTGTTATGGAAAGATCTGAGCCCCTTATAATTCCGAGGACCGACCTCATCAAACCGATAACTATGTGCGACACCCGCGGCTGAGTGAGTCATAGAGGTGCCTCGGCCCTGATAGTAATGATGAAGATGAAAATCGACTCAATAAAGCAGGCCCGATACCCCGCCTCGGACCTCGTGAAAGATGTCTCTTGGAACGAGCAACTAGCGAGAGGTCAAGGCCATCGGATCGGCTCGAACTATGAATGCGATTGTTGTTCAACGAAGGTTTGTAATCACTTAGACATTGAGGCCTCATCTGTCAACGAGGCCGAGCCGAGTATGGATCCCGAAGTAAGAGCTCCATGAGCTAAACTTAGAAACTACCATAAGTGGACGTGGCCGACTACTTCACTTGCATATATACATGATACGCATAATATCGTACACAATCCTCGAATTGTGCACGGTATCCCCACGATCCGAAAATCCCACTGATTGAGTGAATCGTACCGAGATTGGCGAATCTCGACCATCCGACATACAGATATAAATACCAGAAAATCTCATTACTACAGGTACGCAACATCTTGCACTCTCCCCCTACAATTTGACTTAAACCTTGATTCCCTTGCCCTGACTTAGGCATCGGAGGGTCCCCTGGCTAAACCAGAGTCTCCTTTGCTAACCTTTTGTGCAGAACTAGGGTCCCTTGGAGACGCATCACACAGAGTGGGGGGTGATCCAGATTTTGTCATCAACATTTTTTGGCGCCGTCTGTGGGAAGCTGATATAAAAGGTCTGGTTCTTATTCTCGAGTATAATGGCTAGAGGAAAGAAAAAAGCAGTAGCTACAGAACCGGATCCAAATGAGCAAACTCGCTCCTCCTCACTACTCCACACTAATCAGCCCCGGGACCTTCCCAGCGTTCTCGCAATCGGGCGAGTAAATATCGTGTCATGCAGAGCGAGATACAAGCCTTGTGTGACGAGGTGAACAGGATGAAGTAACAACAGAAGCCACGACCACACCTGGCTCAGGGAAATCCTATTCCTGAACCAGTTGGTCTGGTAGTAGAGGCTCACTCTGCGTCGAGGAGTATGAGGCCCGAGGCGCCTTAGATGCCAGTTTCGGGTCAGAATCCTCCTTCGACCCAAGTCCGAGCCTCGACTAGGAATACTGTCACTTGAGCTCCCACCAATGCTTCAGTCACTTCGGCCCTGACACCAATGGATCTCTGCCATCGGCTAAAACGGAGGAGGGAAAGGAGAACTCCATAAATAGAAAACAACCAAGAGATCGTAGCGAAAAATAAAGACCCGTGTGAGAAACGGTTCACGGAACTCAACGACAAATTCGTAGCTCTGGAAAAGAAACAACGGCCGACGTCAGTTCCCACCGTTGTTCAGGCAATGATGGAAGAGACCGAGCCTCCCTTCACCTCGAAAATTATGAACAAGGTGATGCCTCAGAGGTTCCGGATACCTCCTGTCATCCAATACTCCGGGTCTGGAGACTCATCCGAGCATGTGGAAGCCTATCGCTAATGGATGCAGATCCAGACGACGACGGATGCCATGATGTGCCGAGGGTTCTCAATCACGCTCACGGGTTCCGCACGGAGTTGGTACCGGCAGCTCAAGCCAAATTCCATCGGTTCCTTTGCAGAGTTGAGCCGACTATTCCTTACCCAATTCATAAGTGGTAAGAGAAGTCGAAAACCCAATACTCACTTATTCGCTATTAACCAAGAGCTGAAGAAATCGCTGAAAGACTACGTCGCTCACTTCAATGAGGAAGCATTATTGATAAAAGACTACGACGACAAAATGGCGCTCGCTGCTGTATTCAGTGGCCTAAAAGAAGAAAAATTCACTTTCTCCATTGGAAAGAACCCGTCGAAGACATTGGGTGAACTTGTTGCCCGAGCTCAGAAGTACATCAATGCGGAGGAATTCTCCAATGCCCGTAAAAATGTACAAGTGACAAAGCCGAATGGTAATGGAAAGAGGCCTATGAACGAGGAATCTCAACCGTCCAACAAAGGGACCGATGACCGCGCCTCTCGCAATCATCGTCTGAGTAAAAGGCCGGAGGGAAAGTTTCGTTCCTACACCCCCCTTAACACGTCCGCCGAGCTGATTTTGTTAGACATCCGAGGAGAAAAACTGCTAAATTGGCATGTTTGCATGAGAGTCAATCCAGATCATCGAGACAAGCGTAAGTACTGCCGCTTCCATTGAGACCACGGCCACAATACGGCTGATTGTGTAGATCTCAAAGATGAGATCGAGACTCTTATTCGGAAGGGACACTTGCGCCGATGCACCAAGGAAGAAAAAGTCGCTCAGAAAGAAAAAAGAGAGCGAGAGCAGCCGAATAACACCGCAGAAGAGCCCGTTGAAATCTGTACCATCTTCGGGGGCTCATCTGGTGGAGGAGATTCAAATAGGAAGCGGAAGGCTCACTCCCGGAAGTCTGAACCGGAACAGTATGTCCACTTAACTGAACGACCTAGCAAGGAACTTCGGGTTAGCCCATGCACCTTAACCTTCACGGAAGAAGATGCGCGTGGGATTCAGCACCCACATGACGATACTCTGGTAGTTACCATGACCATAGCAAACCGCAAGGTATACCGCATCTTAGTCGACACCGGGAGCTCGGCCGACGTGATCTATCCCAAGGCCTTTGAAAGAATGGGGATTCTGAGGTCTCACCTCAGACCTGTGAAAACCTCCTTCACAGCTTTGTCGGGGAAAGAGTGATCTCTGAGGGAGTCATCTCCCTCCCTGTGATTGTGGGAGAATGACAACATCAAGTCACTCTCATGGTGGACTTCTTAGTTGTCAATGTACCATCGGTACACAACGTCATTTTAGGCAGACCATCCCTCAAACCAATGAGAGTGGTCGTCTCCACCTATCACCTGATGATGAAATTCCCTGCCGAGGGCGGGACAGGTTACCTCCGAGGTGATCAACGAGAAGCTCGGAGATGTTATGCAATGGCAATAAAGAAGGGGTCAGTAAAGCAAGCACTTACCATCAACGTGCTAGACCCCAGAGGACCTGTGGAAGGCTCATCTGTGGAAGACCTGAAGAAAGTACCGCTCAATGAGGCTGATCCGAGTAGAATCGTTCAACTCGGGACTTCATTGAATCCAGAACAACGGCTCGAAATGTTAACATTCCTGCGACAACATTTGGACATCATGGTCCACACCAAGATATGCCCAGAATCTCTCCGGATGTCATGGTCCACAGGCTGAATGTGGATCCAAATCACAGATCTGTCAAGCAGAAGAGAAGGTCGTTCGATTCTGAACGATATGAAGCGATAGCCGACGAGGTCTCCATCATGCTCGACGCCAGATTCATAGAAGAAGTGCATTATCCTGACTGGATCGCGAATGTGGTTCTTGTGAAGAAAGTGAACGAGAAATAGCGGTTCTGTGTAGATTACTCGGATCTAAACAAAGCTTATCTGAAAGTCAGTTTCCCGTTGCCTCGGATCGATCAGCTGGTGGACAGCACGGCGGGACACGAATTGCTCTCTTTCTTGTACGCATATTCGGGGTATAACCAGATCGCAATGCATCCTCCAGACAGGTAGAAGACTACCTTTGCCACAAACAAGGGACTATTGTTACCGGGTCATGCCATTTGGCCTAAAAAATGCTAGGGCCACATACCAAATACTAGTGCATCAGATGTTTTCTAAACAGATCGGACGTACAATGGAAGTGTACGTCGATGACATGTTGGTAAAAAGTACCAAGGCAATCGATCACCTAACGGATCTCGGAGAAACGTTCGCTGTCCTCCGAGAATAATAGATGAAGCTGAACCCCACAAAATGCGCTTTCAGAGTTGGCTCAGGAAAATTTCTTGGGTTTCAGGTCAGTCAGAGAGGTATCGAGGTAAACCCCGCTCCTCGACATGAGTTTACCTCGGACTGTCAAGGAAAAATAATGCCTCACGGGACGAGTCGCGACGCTCAGACGTTTCATATCCAGAACAACGGATAAATGCCTCCCTTTCTTCCAACGGTTAAAGGGGCATAAGAAGGAAGAGTGGACGTCGGAGTGCGAACAAGCCTTCCAGCAACTGAAGCAGTATTCGGGTTCGCCTCCTTGTTGTCCAAACCCGAAGAGGGTTAACCCTTGTTCCTCTACCTAGCGGTCTCAGCCTCGGCCGTAAGCTAGGCCCTGATCAAGGAGGTCGGAGGTAAGTAATACCCAGTGTATTACGTAAGTAAAGCCATAGTACCTGCAGAAACGAGATATTCGCTCCTGAAGAAGCTAGCGCTCAGCCTCGTTGTTTCAGCTCGGAGGTTACGTTCATACTTCCAAGCTCATTCCGTAGTTGTGTTAACAAACTCCCATCTCAGACAAGTTCTTCAGAGACCCGAGGTGTCTGGCCGGATGACCAAATGGGTCATCGAACTTGGTGAGTTCGATATCTAGTTTTGTCCGAAGACAACAATCAAGGGCCAAGCTGTGGCCGACTTCATTGCTGAATTCATTACTCCAAGCACAGAAAAAATCAGTACCGAAGACGAAGCAACTCTACTTGTCCCTCAAGATGACCAAAAGGTGATGTCGGACCCTGGATGGGTTCTCTACGTGGATGGGTCGTCCAATATCAAAGGGGTTGGAGCCGGAATAGTTCTGATCATGCCAGATTCCACGACTGTCCTGTACGCAATCAGACTCGGATTCAAGGCTTCAAAAAATGAGGTGGAATACGAGGCGTTACTAGCTGGACTCAAATTAGCGGCAAGTCTGGGTATACAATCTCTTCAGGTCCGATGCGACTCTCAGCTGGTGATAAACCACATCTCTACTGAGTACGAGGCTAAGGAAACAAGGATGATCGCTTACCTTGACGAGGCAAGGAAATTGATTAAAAGATTTTGGAATTGCACTATCCATCAAATCCCGAGATCGAAAAATTCATGGGCCGACGCCCTAGCGCGGCTCGCTTCGGTCGCGAAAGGAAAAATTTTTAGGGTCATCCCGGTTGAATTCATAGATCATCCGAGCATCGACAAGGCGGAGAAGTAGGAAGTCAATTCAGTTCGTGCTAATCCGAGCTGGATGGACCCAATCTTCAGCTACCTCACATCCGGCGAGGTCCCCTCTGATAGATTGGAAACCAGGCGGCTGAGAGTCTGAGCAGCTCGATATACCATTCTGGATAGTATCCTATACAAAAAAGGCATTCTCAACCTTACCTCAGGTGCATCCGGCCCGATGAGGCAGAATATGTTATTTGGGAGATTCATGAAGGAATCTGCGGGAACCATTCTGACAGCCGAGCCTTAGCCCTGAAGATACTCCGACAATGATATTTCTGGCCAACTATCAGGGAGGACTCCAAGGACTATGTACGAAAATGGGACAAATGCCCGCGCTTCGTAGACGTGCCGAGGCAACCTGCTGAAGAAATCACTCCTATGAGCAGCCCTTGGTTGTTAGCTCAGTGGGGAATCGATATCATCGGTCCTGTGCCTACGGAAAAAGTGCAAGTCAAGTTCATCATCGTGGCTGTCGACTACTTCACTAAATGGGTCGAGGCCGAGCCGGTTGCCAAGATCACAGAACAGAAGGTGATCGACTTTGTCTGGAAGAACATCATTTGTCGGTTTGGGATTCCGCGCACCATCGTGTCAGACAATGGCCAACAGTTCGACAACGACAAATTTTGAAGTATGTGTCAAGCACTCGACAATACGAATGCGTACTCATCTCCTCGACATCCTCAATCCAACAGATAAGTGGAGGCAGTCAATAAAGTTATCAAGCACCATGTAAGTGCTATATTTTATATCCCTGTTTGTTGTCAAATTTGTGGTGACAAAATCACTGTTATATATCTTGCATAAGTGAAGCTCTCTCAAAGATCAACATTCATGAACAAGCTAAGCTCGCAACAAGCTAAGCTCACAACAAGCTAAGCTCACAACAAGCAAAGCTCACGAGTACAAAGATCAAACTTGAATGCAAGAACTACTCACAAGACATGACTCAAGCTGCAAGACTTCAAGAAGAGTACAAGGCAGTTCATAAAGAACTCAAGACACTTTCAAGATTGAGCTACATCAAGATTTCAAGATTGAACTACATCAAGATTTCAAGGCTCATACTTCAAGGTCACTAGTTCCTAATGTTTCGATGTCCTTACTTCATGGTTAAGGTTTGACTGACCTTAGGTTGACCTTAGAAGTAGGTCACTTTGGATACATAAATTGAATGTTTATTTTACATAAGTTTGGTCTGTTCTTCGACTAGTCCTAGGCCTTCTTCGACTAGTCCTAGAGTTGCTTTGACCATTCTAAGAAATTCCTCGATCAGTCGTAAGTTTGTTACAAAAATTGGATAATTTCTGTTAGGCTTCGACTAGTTCAGGAATCTGTTCGACCAATCGAAGGAACAGTGTCGACTGCATCTTCGACCAGTCGAAAGTCTTCGACTCAAAGTCCAGCGATGATTTTAAGTTCTTCGACCAGTTGAAGGAGGCATTCGACCAGTCGAAGGTGACCTACGACCAGTCGAAGGAGTCCTTCGACCAGTCGTAGAACGGTCAAAGCTTATCGCGCCTGATTTTTCAAATATCTGTTATTGCTTCGACTAGTCGAAGAGCTCTCTAGACCAGTCGAACACGCGATCTGCTCACCTATAAATAGAGCACGAATCTCAGAAGAAATCATCGAATTAATTAATCTATTCAAGCCAATCTTCGTCGAACTTCTGAGAGATAATTCTGTGCTCCATCTAAGCTAAGTGTGCTTATTTAATATTCTCTTTCCTTAGCTTTATTTAATTGATTTTGTTTCTGCTATTCCAATCTAATTTGATAAGAGGAATTGTTATTTCCTTTCTTTGGAATCAAAATCAATTAAGGCAAGCCCTACTTGGTTTAATTTAAAATCTATTAGAATTAGAACCATTGTAATTGAGTACTGGACATTGAACTTGGACATTCAATCATCTGCTCTAACTTGGTTCTACCGGGCTGCTACAACGAAGGAGATAATCAGGTATTTTACATTTAATTGTAAATTCATTTCTGTTTTGGTTTCTTTCAAGATTTGCCAGAAAAATCTTGTTGTATTGGTTATCTGAGGAGAGCCAGGAAAACTCAGAAGTGGGGTTTTTTTAATTGTGTAAGCCCACAGACAAAGACACAATTGTAAAGGTTTTTGGTGAACCTGGGAAAACCTATTTTGTTAGTGAACGCTAATATCCCCTGTGTGAGGATATTAGGAGTGGAGTAGCATTTTGTGTGGCTGTTGTTTAACAGTTGGTGAACACACAGGCGAACCACTATAATCCCTTGTGTTGTGGTTGAATGATTTATACTTCTAATCTTTAATTATTCTTTTGTGGGATGTATGTATGGTGGTGAATGTTGTAATCATTTAATTCAAGCATTGTGAGAATTTTGTAATAGTTTAGAATTTATTTTCTGCTATTCCTTTATCAGCTTGATATTCAATTTCTTTTAAAAGTTGTTCCAGCAAGGTTGCCCTGCCATTTTTATGGTGTATGGCTGTCCCTAGAACAATACATTTGTGATTACAATTTATTTCAATTCAGTTTGTATTTATTTCTTTATTCCTCTTTGGTTTGAGATTTGATACAAAGATCTTTCTAGAAATAAGGTAGTCCTACCATAAACTCTGGTTTTTGGTGAAAGGTTGTCCTTAGAACAACATTTGTATCAACCTCTCAAGATCTAAATTTTGAGGTTGTTTCACTTTCCTGCATTGTGATTTAATTTGGCTATCATATTCTTTTTAATTCCGCTGTTATACGTTTTATTTGGTATTGTCCTATTCACCCCCCCTCTAGGACATATAGCTAGGCCTTTTCACACCATCTCAAGACGAAGTTGGAAAAAGCAAAAGGCGACTGGGCCGAAGAACTTCCGTTCGTTCTCTAGGCCTATAAGACTACAGCTCAGTCCTCAACTGGAGAGACTCCGTTTTCACTCTCCTACGGCTCGGAGGCGATAGTGCCAGTTGAAATCGGTCTCCCTACGGCTCGAGTTGAGAACTACTAAGAAAACTCGAATTCCGAGCAAATTGCAGTCAGAGATATCTCAAGGGTCCGAGTCGTGGCTCGGCATCAGCAAGTTGCGCAATTTTACAATTCGAAGGTCAAGATTAGGTGGTATTCTAGAACACCGCTGAGCCGGGGGCTGGGACACTCGGGCCTAATTGGGAAGTGTGATGCCCTGTCACTGTGGTCACATGTGGGGCGGGCACACGTGGGAGGGCCCCAAGATGGCTGACAGGCTACTGTGCTGGCAGGCTAATATGCACACAATGAAGGTGAAGCTTTGTCCCACATCGGAAGTGTCGTCTGAAGTGATGGTTATATGTAGAGTTGTCACCCTATACTGTATGAGGTCTTTTGAGGCGATCCCAAGAACAAAACCGTGTGGGTTGTGCCCAGAGCGGACAATATCATACAGTGTGGGCGTGGGCTGTTACAAATGGTATCAGAGCCGAGGATGGCTCTGCCCTCTGTGGGGGATATTGTGACGCCCCGTCACTGTGGTCACGTGTGGGCGGGCACACGTGGGCGGGCACAAATGTGGGCTGGCACAAATGTGGGCGGGCCCCAAGGTGGCTGGCAGGCAGGCTACTGTGCTGGCAGGCTACTGTGTACACAGTGAAGGTAAAGCTTTGTCCCACAATCAAAAGTGCCGTCTGAAGTTGTGGTGGTTATATGTAGAGTTGTCACCCTATACTGTATGAGGCCTTTTGGGGTGATCCCAAGAACAAAACCGTGCGGGTTGTGCCCAGAGCGGACAATATCATACAGTGTGGGCGTGGGCTGTTACATGAAGGGCCTTATTGGGTCGTCCGATCGACCAAACCGGGCTCCTACCACTTGAAGGACCTCGAGGGCCGTTAGCTCCCCCACCCCTGGAATGCCGAGCACCTGAAAGTTTACTATCCGTGACGGAAACAACTTTTAAGGCTCCCAGTGAATGTACGCCTTCGAGCGACAAGCTTTTAAGACTCTTAATAAAGTTTACTTCTTATCTACATAAACGAGTTATCTACTAAGGAAAGTTGTCTCTCATATGCAAGGGCGGACTCAATGAGCTAATCCCTTAAAGAAGGGGTTAGCGCATTATCCCACAAAAATTCAACATGGCATCCCCTCTTAAGTCAGGGGAAAAGCTAAAAGGTGACCCGACTCCCCCAACATAGGAGTCAGCTCACTGACGGATAAAGCGGATGCACCTCGCCAATTGTGGGACGAGCCGAACCCCTAGGGGTCCGGACTCAACAAACAGGCTACAAAAGCATCCAACTTTACGGGGCGGCACTAGAAGCAGCCGACCCGCCAAAGGGTCAGCTCGACACGGCTTAAAGTAAATTGGCATATCTACAAATCAGTTCGTCAATCAATAATCGATAGTCAACATCCGAAAATTAACTACGGATTAACATTAAAAAAAAATCATCATTCATGTGCCCTCTCTAGAGGGTAAAAAATCATCATTCATAAACCTTCATCAGAAGGTCAAAAAATAACTAGAAAGAAAAGTTTTGACTAGTTTAAAAAAAATAAAAAAAAGGTAAATGGTCCCATCTACGCAGTCGGAGGAGGAGGAGCTTGAACGACGGGGGTCTGATCTGGGCGGACTTCTCTGACAGTCGTCTCTTCAGCTTCTTCAGACAACAAAGATTCGAGATTAAGGTCCGGATATAGGCCCTGGACTGCCTCGATGCAATCATCAAAGCCGCGGTTGTAAAACTTGGCAGCCTCGGCGTCTCTCTCTTTTGAAGTCTTGAAAGCATCCACTGCTGCAGCCACCACCGCAATCAGAGAAGCTTCATCCTCAACCCGCTGGACTTCCCTCCCGTCAGATATGGCTCGATTTCGCTCTGTAGTTGCCTCGACCTTAGCTCGCTCAAGGGCTTCACCCAATCGAGCGTTCTCCTGAGCCAGCGAGTCCGCGTGAGCCCTGGCCCGAGTTAGCTCGACGGTCGCAGCGTCACACTGAGCTTTGAAGTCAACTGCGACTCCTTGCAGTCGCAGCTCCCTAGCTTTGAGGTCAGCTACGACCCCCTGTAGCCGAAGCTCCCTGGCCTTCCCGTCTTCGAGTTGCCGACGCAGTTCGCCCTACTCGAGTAGGAGAAAGGTGTCTTCATCCCTCGAGACTCCCACTTGGGTCTTGAGGGCCTCCACCTTAGCTTCTCTTTTTTCTGACTCCCACGCCCTCTCCCGAGCCGAAAGAAGCTTCGGGACAGACTGCACAAAAATAAAAGAATGAACACTTGAAAGCAGTTAAGTGCAGAAAAAATGAGGAAAGTCAACAGAGATAACGCGTAAAAGATGGAAGCCATGTCATTCAGAAAGGAGTCGTCCGACTTGTTGAGAAGGTGGACTATGCTCTCCTCCGGGGCATGTTTGGCAGCCCAAGGCGTCAGGCAAGATAGATGGTAGCCCGGCACAAATTTCTCACCACTCGTCCCCACGTGAGCCGAGTCTGTCGCCTCCGCAAACCCGGTCTTGCTACCAGCCGAAGTTAGGCCTCGGCCCCAGGGTCATCTCCAACCATGGGAGGGGTGATCATAGTGTCAGCCATCCGAACGACCTCCTCTGGCTCGGAAAACGAAGGAATAACTATGCAGGGGGTTGTGACAGATAGACCAGTCCCCTCCGGTGGGGGGAACGGCGGAGGGCGGAACCGAAGGAATCATCGTGGTTGCTGAAGCGGGGGTGATGGTTGTCGGAGCTGCCCGCGTATCGGCAAGCATCGCAGCTAGGGCCGCCCGAGTATCGGCAAGCATCACAGCCGGAGTCGCCCGCGTATCGACAAGTACCACAGTTGGAGCCGCCCGCGTATCGGTAAACACCGCAGCCGAAGTCGTAGCAGCAGAAGATGGGCCAGAGGGCCCCTCTTCGCAGGGAATTGCTTACCGTCTCCGAGCGGTGGTCTTTATCCTGGGCTCGCCCCTCAGTAACTCCTCTACTGTCTGGGCGACCTTTCTCCTTCGAGAACCAGTTGCCTCGGCCATGCCTGGAAAAAAAAAAGACGACGAATCAACAACTAAACAAACAAGTCTGATCCCTTCAAGGGAAACGGAAGAAGAACATACTGAAATATGTTGGAAGAGGCGGCGACTTGCAAAGCTCAGACCAATGAAGGTTGGCGGCCGTGATCAGGTCCGACCAGGAGCGGAGCTCTCCCGATCGCACCCTAGCCTTAGCTATGCGGTTCTTCTGAGCCGAGTCTAGTAGAGGCGTGTCCCTTGCGAAATCTACAAAGAAAACTCCAGTTCAGCCAGATTGAGGTAATAAAAAAGAACATAAAAAAGAGGGAAGGATTAGTCCAACCTGGTTTTGAGAATTGCATGGGGACCCGAGTCGTCAGAGTCCTGAGTTCAGCCCCCAGTGCCTCCCATTCGCCCGCAGCCCAGAACCATTTATTTTTCCAGTCCTTGTTGGAGGACGGAAGATTCATTACTAGCCCCAACCCCTTACTATCTCGGGTCGCAAAGTAGTACCATGGTTCTTGACTATCGTGCTTAACCAGGTACAAGCTCATCAGCTCCTCTGGTTTTAGTTCCGAGTTCCTGACTTGACGCCAGATAATATAGGAAGACATCAAAACCCTCCAGGCATTGGGGGTGAATCGTCCGGGAGCTAGTCTGAGGTAGGCTGTAGTGACACGGACGAAGGGATATAGAGGAAGTCGAAGCTCACATTTCAATGCGCAAAGAAAAATGGTCACTTCTCCCTCAGCAGACGCTCCAGTGGTGTCAAGGGGTTATGAGGCTCTTATCCGAACGGAGTTTAGGATCTGAAACTCCGAACGGATTCACTTCATTTGAGACTCCGATAGCACGGAGCCTCTTGAGACCACCTCCGAGGCCCGCCCACTCGTTGGCATCTCAGTGGCCTCGGCAGTCGCGGTCCGAGGGGCTCGAGAGGTCTTCTTTTTGCCAGCCCGACGAGTCCGAGCCCCCGTCTCCTTCTGCTTTCGGGGCGGAGGGTATAAGGGTATAACTTCATAGGGGCCTTCAGAGGCTCCTCTTCCGTCATTGGAGCTTCCCGACTCGGAGTCGTCACCATAATCCCGGACAGTCTCCAGGTTGGACGACATCTTAAAAAGTAGAAAAACAGACGCAGAGAAGAAGACTTACTGGACGGTCACCGGGAATCGCTTCTGCTGGAAATATTCAGACGGTCGGAATCGCCCGTCGAAAAAGCCTGGTTAGCCGGAATCGCCTTCGTCGAAAATCGCCTCATCCGGTATCAGCTCAAACTCAGTATAGAAGTGAAAAGAAATCTTCAAAGGAGGGTTTATATAGACCTCACCAGATCCCTGCATTAATGACTAACAATGATGGTTGCAGCCGAATCGTTGTGAGCCGACCTTGGAGCTGACGTGGCCACATACCATTGGCTCAGGCCCTGTCGGACAATATGCCTCTGACATCGAGCGGCGTACTTCGGATAAACGAAGTGACGCCCGAATAAGGAAAGGTTCCGTCCGAAACATTACTCCGGGTATACGTGGCAACAGGTCATAGGCGGACGACGATTCGAAATCTTAACTGTCGCCATGCGTCCATTGAGCGTGGGCCTGTGGGCAGGAAACCCAGAGAGCGTTATGTTTCAGAATGTAATGGTTTCGATATGTGCGGAAGAATCGGTGGATGAGACGATTGATCTTTCGCATGTTTACTCTCCGAGTCCTTAACAGACCTTGAAGAGTAGGGGGCTTATGTTATGGGAAGATTCGAGCCCCTTATAATTCTGAGGATCGACGTCATCAAACCGATAATTACGTGCGACGCTCGCGGCTAAGTGAGTCGTAGAGGTTCCTCGGCCCTGATAGTAATGATCAAGATGAAAATCGACTTAATAAAACAGGCCTGATACCCCGCCTCAGACCTTGTGAAAGAAGTCTTTCAGAACGAGCAACTAGCGAGAGGTCAAGGCCATCGGATCGGCTCAGACTATGAACGCGATTGTTGTTCAACGAAGGTTTGTAATCACTTAGACTTCGAGGCCTCATCTGTCAACGAGGCTGAGCCGAGTATGGATCCCGAAGTGAGCGCTTCGTGAGCTAAGCTTAGAAACTACCATAAGTGGACGTGGTCGGCTACTTCGTTTGCATATATACATGATAGGCATAATATCCTACACGATCCTCGAATTGCGCATAGTATCCCCACGATCCGAAAATCTCACTGATTGAGTGAATCGTGCCGAGATTGACGGATCTCGACCATCCGACAGACAAGTATAAATACCAGAAGACCTCATTACTACAAGTACGCAACATCTTGCACTCTCCCCCTACAATTTGACTTAGACCCTGATTCCCTTGCCTTGACTTAGGCATCGGAGGGTCCCTCGGCTAAGCCATGGTCTCCTATGCTAACCTTTTGTGCAGGACTAGGGTCACTTGGAGACGCATCACACGGAGTGGGGGGTGATCCAGATTTTGTCATCAACAAAAATAATATGAACAGTTCAAACATTGCTCATATAATTGAATGGTTAAAAAATGTTAGTTAATTGTTAATTTGTGATCCTATATTTATGGCTCATCTGAGGCTTGTAATTTCACATTTTTTGTTAATATATTTCAACGAGCTTATTAGAATCATTCTATCAAGAATTAGATGTACACTAATTAGAGATATATAAGTGGGTTTAGGGCGTGTTTGTTAACGCTGAATTTTTGCACTTAACGCAGAATAGAGAAAATATTCTGTGTTTAGTGGTGTTTGTTGATGCATTGTTAACGCGGAAGAAGGAAAGCAGTAAGTGGTTTTCCACTGAATTCTTTCCTTGATAGGAGTCTGGCTTAATGGGGAACGCGGAATGCGCTCCGTGAATTTCCATTAAACAATTTTTTTTTGCTTCCAAAATTACCCATTTTCAAGTTATTATAGCAATTTTTTCTTTTAAATTGTTTGGGCAATACAAAATAACTTTTAATGCCCCACTATGATTTATGTGTTTGATCCATACCGTCGATCAACTTTTTCAGATCATGCAAGGTGTGAGCCAATAAAAGGAGTGGGTCCAAGCATTAATTGGACCATAAGGTGGGGATTGAACGTCCACCGTTAAAAACTTCTTGGGAGCTAGAGAAGTTTCAGATCAAGCTGATATTTGTGTTTTCACTTCATCCACGTCTACATGACCTAATGAATAGGTTGGATGGTAAAAAAAAAATTATCACAAAGGCCCTTAAAAAGGTTCCAACAGTGGATGTCATTATCACTGCAGCATCCTTTGATGTGGTTCACCGAAGCTATGGACCTGCTTCATATTTTGAATCATACATTATAATAATATGAGAAAAAATATGAACAACTTAGATAAAACACTTACATCACGGTGGGCCCCACAAAGCCCTGCCCGGACGGTAATCCGTTCAGGAGGGGGTAGGACGCAATCCGCGTTCAAAGCGGATGCGCTGAGACGGATTGGGAAGTGGATTGTCTGGTGAATTGACGTCAACAAGCTCTGTGGGTCCCATTTTAATATATTTGTTATATCCAAACCGTTCATCCATTTTGCAAGCTCGTTGCAAGGCTTGAATCGAAAAATAAGACAAATATAGAGATAAATTGGACCACGCTGCAAAAAGCATTGGGGGATTAAACGTCTACCATTGAAACCCTTTTGGGGTCACAAAAGTTTTGGATCAATATGAAATTTGTTTTTCCTATTCATCCATATATTTTTGACTTTATGAATAGATTAGATGGAAAATAAACGTTATGGTGGGCCTTCGAATTTTTTAACGGTGAAAATAATTATCCCACTGCTATTTTTGGTGTGGTCTATTTGAGTTTTGGAAATGATTCATTTTTGGATTATGCTCTAAAATGATTTTGAAAATTTGATGAACAGTGTGGATATAATAAATACATTATTGTAAGGCCCATGTAACTGTGATATCTGTGAACCATTCATACAACTTGGAGGAGCACCGATGCTCGTTTTTTGGTTCGCCTTTTGCTGCAAGTTCCTGTGCTGGGAACGCAGGTGGGGCCCACTAGGATGTTTGTGAGAAATCCTCACCGTCCATCCATTTTGTGAGTTTATTTTAGGACATGAGGCTAAAGATGAACCGTATCCAATGCTCAAGTAGGCTGAAAACATGATAATTAAACGTCCACAGTTGAAATATTCATGGGATTACAGAAGTTATGAATTATGATAATATTTGTGTTTTCAGTTCATCCCAGTAGGAGTGACATTATTAACAGTATGGATGGCATGTAAACATCATTGTCAAACTAGGGAGGTTATAAAGGTAGGAATTTCCCTAAAATACCTTTTCCTCTAGTAGGGCCACTTGAATCATGAAATATTCGTGAGGCGAGGCTTTTAATTATATTCACGCGAAGTTACGGAATGTAATTGAAAGGTCTTTTGTGTGTTTTACAATTTTAATTTCATTTAATAAAAAATAATTTTTTTATAATGTAAGAAATAGAGGCAAACATATCAAATTAACGTATTTCATACATTTTAGATGTTTGTTAACAAACAAATTGTTTCAAATTTAGTACTTAATTTTCAGACTTCAGCCATAATTACCAAATAGGTTTTTTGGCTTCAGATTTCAGATTCAGGCTTCAGTTTTCAGATTCAGCTTTATATTTCAGATTCAGGCTTTAGGCTTCCGATTTAACAAACGGGGCCTTAATATTCTAATTCAAACTCTGGCAAATATATTACGGAATTTGAATGAATTTTTATTTTTGGAATCCAAGTCCTCTACGTTGCCAAATACATTTGAGGATCTACAATCACATTTTTTTTTACACACATCCACACCCAACACACTCACACACGGACACAACACATGTACTCGATCCCTGACCGGGATTTGGAATAACCTTGATTCCAAAAAGGAGGAATTTGAAATACAAGCTCCCAAGCAGGCCCTGGCTGATGAATCATTCTGATTTTTGAGATCAACGGCAAAAAGGGGGTGGCCTGTTTGGCCAGGCAGATCCTACGGTATTAGGAGGGATGAGATCGGCAATATCCTGGGATAGGCATGACGAGCCAAACAGATCCGGTGAACTTGTCCCGGATATGAGCAATCCCATGGATCTTAAGACAATCCACTGACATCACCATCATTACCTTAAAATTAATCCTATCCCTTGGATGGATGGATTGGAATGTAAAATCCCATGATATGCACGGCATGCCAAACAGACCCAGTGAACTTGTCCCGGGATATAAGCAATCCCATTGATCTTAAGACAATCCATGACACCATCATCGTTACCTTAAAATTGATCCCATCCCTCCTGATACCGTGGGATCTGCCCGGCCAAACAGGCCCTCACGGGTTAGATTTTAGATTTCATGGTCCTGAGTTAGAGAAAGTGACTCCGTTAAAAAACCAAGAAGCCGAATGTTACTCCACCTCCCCGCCCACAGGGAGAGGAGAAGGAACGACTAACGATCGTTCCGTGGAGAAAGTGGATGGAGCTAGGCACGGAAGTGCAGAAGCTGGTGTGGGAAGGAGCGATTCCTCTCCAGATTCATCTCCACGAATCTGAAGTCACAACACTCCCTCCTCCTTCTCCCGCTCTCGTATCTCTCTCTATCTCTCTCTTGCTTCTCAATACCATTTATAGCTGTTAACAGCTTGACAGCTGCTTTTGTTGGTTTTTCTTTATCCTTCTCGCTCGATTGATGTGCTGAGTACCATTTCGATTCTATGTCTATATGCTGCTGTATTTTCTTCATTTTTGGTGGGTTGTCGATGCTTCATTTGGGTTTCTTTTATTTTCCCAATTTTTCGCGATTTTTTTTTTTTTTTTTTTTTTTTGAGGGGGGGGGGGGGGGGGGGGGGGGGGGGTTGGACTGATGTTTGTGCATTCTGGTGTCTTCTTTTATTCACGATTTTGATGTTTTTCAATGATTTTTGAGTGGGTTGATGCTGTATTTTCTTGATTTTTTTTTTTTTTTTGGGGGGTTTTGACGTTTCTTCATCTGTGCTTCTTTTGTTTCCCCATTTTTTCGTTGTTTTTGTTATTTTTGAAGATTGATCGGTGTTTGTGCATCTAGGTGTCTTCTTTTACCCTCAATCTTGGTGGTTTGCTGCTGTATTTTCCTGATTTTTGGTGGGTTGTTGATGTTTCTACGTTTTGGGCTTCTTTGGATTACCTGATTTTTCATCAGTTTTGCTTGTTTTCTTAGGGGTCGGTTGGATGTTTGTAAATGGTTTAAGTTGTAAATGATTTACTAGTAAATCATTAGTAAATCATTACAGTGTCTGGATAGCCTGTAGATGGTTTGTATCCTGTAATTGTGTATTTACATCTGAGATAGTTTAGAGAAGTAATTCATTAAAAAACATTCAAGTGGCGTATAGGAGTGGATTTTAAAGTGGATCATTGGGTTAAGCACATCTCAGTAAAGCTTAGGGTTGATCATCACATAAAACCAAGTAGTTGGTGAGCCATAGAAGTGGGCCAACGAATTCAAATGCCTTTTATAGGGCTGGTAGCAAGATCTGCTGCCGTTGGCGGAGAGAGAGAGAGAGAGAGAGAGAGAGAGAGAGAGAGAGAGAGAGAGAGAGAGAGAGAGAGAGAGAGAGAGAGAGGAGGGTTGTATTTCCCAGCCTTCTCAAAAAAAAAACAAAAAACCTGGAGGCTTCTCGATGGTAAATCATTTGCTAGGAAATGAAATCCCTGCTTTTGCTAGCAAATGAAAAGGGGGAATGTTGCGCAGCACGCCAACAACGCAGTGAGCCTAGATCCAATCTAAGGCCTCACCCACAAACGATAGACAGGAAGAAATATAAACTAGAAATAGATCAAAACAATCCAAAACAAACCACAAGACAAGATATACGTGGAAAAACCCCAAACTAGGGTAAAAAACCACGGATGCAAAATTCCACTATGAAGAGAAACGAAGATTACAAGGCAATATACTAACCTCTCCCTTGGAAGTACAGAGAAAATCCTTTGCCCACACCTCAGAATAATTTCCTAAAATTCACCTTAACCTAGAATAGCCCTAGGGACCCCAATTTATAGTTTTGACAACTTCCCTTTTCGCATCCCAGTTGCGAAAGAACTTGCGACACGAAATCCGCGAAACTCCTTTCGCATCCAAGTTGCGAAAGGACTTGCGACACGAAATCCGTGAAACTCCTTTCGCATCCCAGTTGCGAAAGGACTTGCGACACGAAATCCGCGCAACCTCGACTGGTCGTGGGCGGCCCCAGATGTGGCTCCACTTCTCAACAATCTCCCACTTGGAGACATATCTCCATAAACTTTTGTCTTCTTCATCCGGAGTGCACCACCTCCCCGTCTTCAAGCTTGAAGACCAATCAAAGCTGAACAGAGCTTCAGCTTCTCCCTTGTGACCGCCTTGGTCAGCATATCCGCAGGATTCTCACTTGTATGAATCTTCTCCAGAGTAATCGATTCATCTTCCAGTAACGAACGTATGAAGTGATATCTGATGGCAATATGCTTGGTCCTTGAATGAAAGACTGAATTCTTAGCCAAGTGTATTGCACTCTGACTGTCACTATACAGCTTGCAATCTGCTTGCTTCTTACCCAACTCTTCCATAAAACCTTGCATCCACACCATCTCCTTGCATGCTTCTGTAGCCGCAACATATTCTGCTTCTGTTGTACTGATAGATACTATCTTTTATAACTGAGAGACCCAACTGACTGCAGCACTACCCAGAGTAAAAACATAACCTGTAGTGCTTCTTCTGCTGTCGATATCTCCTGCCAAATCTGAATCCACATAGCCTTGTAACTTGATTTTCGATCCACCATAACACAGCCCTACGTCCTTAGTACCTACCAAGTACTTAAGGATCCCCTTCACAGCTTCCCAATGTTCCTTCCCGGGGTTGTTCATGAACCTGCTAACAACTCCCACTGCTTGAGCAATGTCTGGCCTCGTGCTCACCATAGCATACATGAGACTCCCAATAGCTGACGCGTATGGGACTTTAGTCATGTAGTCCTGTTCCTCCTGCGTCTTTGCACCTTGCTCCTTAGATAGCTCGAAGTGGTTGGCTAATGGAGTGCTAACCGGCTTAGCACCTCCCATATTGAATCGATCAAGTACCTTGGCTATGTACTCTGCCTGTGACAAAACTAATTTCTTGTTTTCCCTGTTACGCTTTATCCTCATGCCTAGGATTTGTTTTGCAGCTCCTAAATCCTTCATGGCAAATTCTCTAGACAATTGTCTTTTGAGATCTGAGATGTCTTTCATGCTTGAGCCAGCCACAAGCATATCATCAACGTACAGAAGAAGGATGATGTATGACGTATCAAACTTCTTCAAGTAACAACAATGGTCTGCATGGCATCTCCTAAAACCGTTTCCCGACATGAAACTATCGAACTTCTTGTACCACTGCCTCGGGGCCTGCTTCAGGCCATATAGACTCTTCTTCAGTCTGCACACCTTGTTCTCATTACCTGGTGCCACGTATCCTGTCGGTTGATGCATATATATCTCTTCTTCAAGGTCCCCATGAAGAAAGGCTGTCTTAACATCTAGCTGTTCTAGATGTAAGTCCTCTGAAGCCACTATACTCAAGACCATGCGAATCGTAGACATTTTCACTACCGGTGAAAATATTTCAGTGAAATCGATACCTGCCTTTTGTTGAAACCCTTTCACAACCAATCTGGCCTTGTACCGTTTCGAACCATCGTGCTCCTCCTTCAGTCTGTAAACCCACTTGTTATGAAGAGCTTTCTTACCCTTGGGTAGAGTGACTAGCTCCTATGTACGATTAGACTCAAGAGAGTCCATCTCATCATCCATGGTCTGCTCCCACTTAACCCGTATATCTGACTGTAACGCCTCTTCAGAACATTCTGGCTCACCATTATCTGTCAGTAGTAGATAATGTAAGGAGGGTGAGTATCGGACCGTGGGTCTCCTCTCCCGAGTAGACCTCCTCACAACTGGTGTATGCGGCTCTGCCTCATCCTATGGCGTTGTAACACCCATGTCCGGTAACTCTTTCAACTCTACGAATTCCTTTTTTTCGGCCTTATTTTCCTGCACACTATCCTTATGCATCACTTTTTCATTGAAGACTACGTCCTTGCTTCTGATGATTTTCCTGTTTTCTGCATTCCAGAACCTGTAGCCAAAATCATGCTGCCCGTAGCCTATAAACGTGCACCTCCTGGACTTCGCATCCAGCTTGTTTCTGTGCTATGCGTCAATGTGAACATATGAAGTGCAACCGAACACTCTGAGATGTGCAAGGTTCACTTCCTTCCCAGTCCACGCTTCTTCTGGTAACTCATCATCTAATGGTGCTGAGGGACTTCTATTGATGAGATATGCGGCAGTATTCACGGCATCTGCCCAAAAGGTCTTGGGCAACCCTGCATGTAGCCTCATGCTCCTGGCGCGCTCAAGGATGGTTCTGTTAATGCGCTCAGCCACACCATTCTGCTGTGGTGTCCCTGGAATCGTTTTCTGATGTTTGATTTCATTTGCTGCACAATACTCCTCAAACCTCTTATCACAATACTCTCTCCCATTGTCAGATCTGAGACACTTTACTGCTTTACCTGTCTCATTTTCTACCATAACTTTCCACTTCTTAAATACATCAAATACATCAGATTTGTGCTTTAAGAAATAAATCCACGGTTTCCTACTGGCATCATCAATAAAGGAAACAAAATAACGTGAGCCACCAAGAGATGATACCTGTGCTGGTCCCCACATATCAGTGTGTACAAGCTCCAATAAATGCGTCTTTGGAGCGCGTCCAGTCTTCTTGAAACTTACCCTTTTCTGCTTGCCATACACGCAGTCCTCGCAGAATTCCAAGTCAATAAACTTCAGTCCCGGTAGCTTCCCTTTTGATAATAGCACTTTCATCCCTTTCTCACTCATATGTCCCAGCCTCTGATGCCATAGCTGCCCATTCACTCCAGTTGATGCGACTGCGAGTGAACTATACGATCCTGAAGTCACGTACAAAGTGCCTTCCTTTTTGCCTTGACATATCACCAAGGCACCTTTTGTGGTCTTCCAGGAATCACTGGTGAATGTCGTCACATAACCGGTATCGGCCAACTGCCCCACAGAGATCAAGTTACGTTTCAAACTCGGTACATGTCTGACATCCTTCAATTTCAAAGACGTTCCGTCTTTCTAATTTACATGAATGTCCTCTTTTCCAACGATACTGCACGGCTCATCATCGCCCAGGTAGACTCTCTCAAAGTCACCTGACACATAATCACGCAGAACTTCCTTACACGAAGTAGCATGAAACGAAGCACCCGAGTCTATAAACCAAGACTCATTCCTTGCATCAAAAGACAAGATCAACGCCTCTGTGTCACTCTCCTCAGATAGATTCACTGAATCCTTACCACCTTGAGAGCTTCCTTCTTGTTTCTTGAGCGCCCTGCAATCACGTTTCATATGCCCCTTCTTGCCGCAATGCCAACACCCGTCTTTGTCTTTCGGTCCTTTGGACTTATTCCTTGACTTAGAACGCCCGTGTTTATTGCCTCCTTTGTTCAGCGATTTTCCTCTTCCTTCAACGTTTAGAGCATTCCCTGAATCCCCTGAAGTTCATGATGCCTTCATTCTAGATTCTTCGCTGAGAATTAGACCGGCCACATCATCAAATTTCAGCTTTGTCGATCCTGAAGAATTGCTCACAACAATCACCAAACCATCCCAACTGTCTGGCAAACTGGATAAGATCAATAACGCCCTGACCTCATCCTCAAAAGCAATGCCAACGGATTCCAGCTGGCTCGTGACTGTATTGAACTCGTTTAGATGTTCAGCCATGCTCCCACCATCTGACATCTTCATGTTGAATAGCTGTTTCATAAGATGAACCTTGTTGGATGCTGAGGGTTTTTCATACATGGTGGCTAGGGCTTCCATTAATTCTTTTTTAGTTTTCACCTTGGATATATTGAAGGCGACGCTCTTAGACAAAGAGAGTCGGATCGTTCCTAAAGCCTTCCTATCCAGTAAAAACCATTCATCATCTGTCATCTTTTCTGGTTTCTTCTCTTTTCCTCCTAGAGGAACATAGAGGTCCTTCTGATACAGATAATCTTCCATCTGCATCTTCCAGAAGGCAAAGTTTGAACCATCAAACTTCTCAATTCTAGTTTTCCCATCTTCTGCCATCGCTCCCAATAGAACTAAACCAATAGCTCTGATACCAGTTGTTGCGTAGCACGCCAACAACGCAGTGAGCCTAGATCCAATCTAAGGCCTCACCTACAAACGATAGACAGGAAGAAATATAAACTAGAAATATATCAAAGCAATCCAAAACAAACCACAAGACAAGATATACGTGGAAAAACCCCAAACTAGGGTAAAAAACCACGGATGCAAAATTCCACTATGAAGAGAAACGAAGATTACAAGGCAATATACTAACCTCTCCCTTGGAAGTACAGAGAAAATCCTTTGCCCACACCTCAGAATAATTTCCTAAAATTCATCTTAACCTAGAATAGCCCTAGGGACCCCAATTTATAGTTTTGGCAACTTCCCTTTCCGCATCCCAGTTGCGAAAGGACTTGCGACACGAAATCCGCGCAACCTCGACTGGTCGTGGGCGGCCCCAGATGTGGCTCCACTTCTCAACAAGGAAAAGGTCATTTACAACTTGCCTCATCTAGGCTAGTTTGGATGCCTGTAAATTTTGTAAGTGGTAAATGATTTGCAGCCTGTCTTGTTTGGCTTTAAGTTGTAATACGTTTACAGGTAAATAGTTGTCTGTGTTTGGATAGCATGTGAATTGTTTAGAGGGATTACATTTGCAGCTAAAAGTTTAAATTTATAGCTGTTAGGCTGTAAATGATTTGCAGGTAAATGAAATCATAGCTTTTCAGAGGGATTTCATTGCTAAAAGCTGTAAATGACTTACAACCTTTAAATCATTTACTAGCATTTTTCAACATCCAAACACTGCCTGTAAATCATTTGCCTATATTTCATTTACAGCTAGCCCAATTTACAGGCACCCAAATGACTCCAATCGACTGATGTTTATTCATTTGGGTGTCTTCTTTGGGTTGTTGATGTTTTCACATGTGGGCTTCCTTTGATTACCTGATTTTTTGCTGGTTTTTTCTTGTTTCCGAGGATTGACTGCTGTTTGTGCATTTGGGGTGTCTTCTTTTATTCATGATTTTTGGTGGGTTGCTGCTGTATTTTCTTGATTTTTGATGGGTTGTTGATAGGGCTGAAAGTCGGGCGGGTTGGGTCAGGTTGGTGCTCAACCCTAGCCCAACCCAAGGTTCCTATACCTCAACCCTAACCCAACCCAACCCAACCTCGGGTTGGGAATTCTCAACCCAAGCCCAACCCAAGCGGGCTCGGTCGGGTTGGTTGGGTTGATACATGATAATATTTTCGTTATCATATTAGTCTATTATATTTTCAATATACGTCTTATTTTTGTACGTATGATTTTATTAATTATATATTTAGTTATTTATCGTAAAGAACTTCATTTTTTTCTAAACAAACAAGCTAAAATATAGGACAACCGCTTTAAAAGTCATGTTGTGTAACATGCAATCTATTTGGGAAGAGATATCTGGCGTATCTTATTAGCTTGAGTCATTAGAAATGTCGTAGACTAATGAAACCCGACATCACTGGAATTTCCTGTGCCTTCAACACAGACGATCCACACTCAATTATAATTTATAAGTAACTTATATATCGATTGGGTTCGGGTTGGGTCGGGCAACCCAAGACGTCAACTCAAGCTCGACCCAAGTTTTATCGAGTTGGTGTTTATATAGCCCAAGCCTGAGACTGAACCCGATGCATCATGCCTGAGCCCAACCCAATGTTGGGTCGGCCAACCCGCCTGAACTTTCAACCCTAGTCGTTGATGCCTCATTTGGGCTTCTTTTAATTACCTGATTTTTCGTGGGTTTTGCTTGTTTTCCGAGTATCAACTGACGTTTGTTAATTTGGTTTCTTTTATTCATGATTTTGATTTTTTTAATGATTTTTGGTGGTTTGTTGATGGTTCTCCATCTTGGCATCCTTTATGTGCTGAAGACTTGCTTTTGTTGGTGTTTTTTTTTTTTTTTTGTTTGTTTTTTTTTTGAAATCATGGTCGGATGCTTATGCTGGGTACCTTGTTGACTTTGAGACTTTTCTGGTATTTTGTGGGCCATATCATAAACCCCCTTGGAAACTTTGTATTAAATGCTTCTTAAACCATCTTTTGATGCGGGACATGAAATTAAATATGACATGCAAGAGTTCAAGCTTTTGTTCACTCCCCAAGTATAGGGTTGTGATGTAGTAATAAACTCGGTAAGACCGAGGTCGAATCCACAGGGACTGAAACCTGTACGTAGTCTGAAACTAACTAGAACTAGAACTAGACTAAGACGAATTCTAAATCAAATAACAATTGAGAAATAATTGTGAAATAATAAATCTAAAACTTTAAGAAATTCAGAGGAAGGGAAACTAGGGATTCAGAGGATCCACTTGTAGAGATCAGGGAGATCTTATGCATGTATCACAAATCATGGAAATTAAATGAATTAATGTTGATATAGTTTTCAAGAGATGTGAGGTATATGAATTAGAATGGATTCCATCACCAAACCTTGCCCAGGAGACAAAGCAAACAATAGAATTAAACTAATTACCAACCAGTCAACATGTTTATGAAGATTAGGAAGGGTACCGACATCCAACCATGCCCAGGAGACGATGGTGAACAACAGGGCTTCCTGATGTCATAAGCATAAAGAGGAAAAGGAAATACTCAAAGCCATTGCAGAACCATTGTAATTTCAGTCACAACAGACCATTAAAGACTAAAAAATATTCTTTTAATAAAACAAATATCAAAGTCAAATTCATAATTAAAACCAAGTTAAAGACATAAAGTTAAATCTCCCATCCCACTACAAGCTTCACCCCTTAGCCCTAGCTAAGGGGGTTAGCCAGACATGAATGGGCTAATCTCCTTAGAATCCATAGAAAAAGAAAAGAAAAGAAATAGAAAAAGAAAACAGAAAAAAAAAACTCTCTGTCTGCCTTCACGTTCCTACCTCCACGTCCAAGCCAGAAGATCTCCCTTGCTGCCTCCACGTCCAAAAAGATGATCCCTTCTACAGCCCTCTCTCTGTCTCTTTATAGGTAGAGACGCCGGTTGTTGAGTGGTGCGTAAGTCTTACGCAGTGAAAAAAAAAACAAAACGTAACTCCTTGCGTTTAAAATCAATGTTGGGACGCTGACTGTTCGGTGGGGCCCAGGTTTTGTATAACTTGATAATCCAGTCCGTTCATTGGATTGTGCACGAAAAATCAATCGGACATGATCGTTTCTACTCTGTTTTGGTGCGGCCCACCAGACTTTCCGTTTCACCGTCCAATTTTATGTTTGAACGGTTAAGATCTGATATCTGATGTCTTGGTGATTTCTCCACCTAGGTGAAGGTCTTGGCCACCTTCCAGAGAAGATGAACAGCTTGGATCATCGAAAAAAGTAATGATGGTGGCCCACTGAGTTTCGTCCGCAACTCTGTTCTGGCGTAAACAGAGAAAAGCAAATTTCCCTCCGCTGAGCTGCTGGCGGGGCCCACAATTCAAACCAGATGAGAAATCCACGCCGTCCACCGTATTCCCCTCGGAATTTCGGTCGGAAACGGTCGGTTTTGGATTGGTTTTAGTGTGGCCCACCGCTCTTTTCTTGCTGCCGTCAAACCTGCGATCGGACGGTTGAAATCCGATCCACTCTTTCTTACGAAATTCGGCCACCTAGGAGTTACTCTTGTTCATCCTACGAAATGAATGTACGGTCCAGATCAATGTTATAGGGAGGGGTGGGGCCCACTACACCAGCTCAGCGTCCGCAGCGGCGAAGTGAAAACGGAAATTCCGTTTTTAAGAAGGAGATCGGGTCAGCAGGCGCTGACCCGATTTTATGCGTTCGGTGGGCGGTGCCCCTCGTGTGCATGGTGTACATGCACTTCCACGTGGGGTCCACTGAGATGTTTCTGAGAAATCCAATCCAACCATCTGTTTTGTCACCTCGTTTAACGCGTTGATACCAATTTTGAAGCATATCCAGATAGCAGGTGGGCCCAAAATCAGAGTTTTATGGGCTGGAAAGTCCGTTGGGCCACTTCTATAGGGATCTAAGGACCGAAACTTGAGTTGTACGGTTAAATTATGGTCCTCAGGCCACATATGAAGTTTCGAGTCAAATGGATGATGAAAACCCTGTGATCTTGCACTCTGGCCCCATTTCAGGCAACTTGAGTGTCAAATACTTGATTTTCGCGGATCTTTGGCGTGTAAACTCGTCGATCTTGGTCCCCTGGGGTCCCATCCAATGTCTTGGTGATGCCTAAGCCTTAAATCCACTCTTTTAACACCATATTTCCATCCAAGCTCGTAAATACACCCTGCATCAAAATTACGATTAGACGGGCCATTAAACAGTGTCATGCTCATAAATCCAGGTAATAACTGGGGTCTGATATGCAATATTTGACCCTCAACACAACCCCCAACCAGCATTTTGCTAGTCCCGAGCAAAATATGCGAAAATTAAGTTGAGAATTACGAGACAGTTCTTGTGAAGCCGAGTGATATTTTGAAAAAAAAAACAATCCAGATATGAAAAATCTTAGGATTCATGAATGTTGATTATCAATTTCTCCTGGCTTCTCATGCACGGTGAATTTCATAATCAAGTTCAAATATTAATCCATAAACTAGAATAATTTTAAACATTGAGTTCCATGGGTGTATAGTGAAATCCCGGCCTATCATCATTAAAAGATCAAATTATTGATTTCATGATATCATTGGTAATCAATCAAAAAATTCATAACTACCATCACCTAAACCAGAACTTTGCCTCACAGATCATTCTTTCATTTTCTAGTTGTTTTTTTTTTTTTTTTACTCAAGATGGTAATCCAATTTTCACTTATAGGGAGCAAACCTATGGTGAAACTAGTTGCCCAACTCTTTCCAACTGTTAATCATGGAAAATCAAATCCACACCTATAGGGAGCAAACCTATGGTGAACATTAATTACCCAACCTTTTCAATTCTTCTTTATACCCTGCTAGCAAGATATTTTAGGCTGGTTCATTTCATGCTTAGTGATTACCAAATTAATCCTTTAATATTAAATTGAACCCTTAATATGCAACCGAGATGTGACATGTGAAATCATGACTCAATCAATGTTTAAAACTTCTAATCATAGATTAACAATTCAAACTTAACCGTGAAATCTAATAGACACTGAATCCAAGAGTCATAAAGCGCCAACATTACTTATCCTGAAATTCTAAATCAAAGATGGTCGTCAAATCACTTCGAATTCACTAAAAAGTCCAGAAAAATTTAAAAATTTTCACAAATTTTGCTCAAGACTAAGAAAAACACTGATTAGGTTACCTAATCTCCCACCCCCAACCTAAAATCTACATTGTCCTCAATGTAAAAGATGTAAACATGCAATGCACATGGGACAGCGAAAGTACATGAGAAGTGATGGGAAGATAGTACCTGGGTAACGAGTCGAGAGAGACTTTTCCATAGAGATCTCAACATGAGAGCGGGTCAGCACAAGAGTAAAACCAATCGAAAGTAAAACAAAAATAAAAATCCTACCTATACCATTTTCGCAGGTGCTCTCGATTGCATTTAGCGTATGCAACAAGCCTTTAAACCCCTAGGTTGCCCCTAGTGGACGAGTTGTAGTCTCGTGAGGTTTGCAGTAATGTTACCCACAAACATTGGACTAAGAAAATGAAATGAAAAGCTGGGCTGCCTCCCAGGAGCGCTAAGTTTACCGTCTTCAGCCAGACAAATACAATAACTACCCTAGTCCTATGAAAGCGATAAACCTACCTATACCTCCATCAGACTAGGAGATCATTCCTGGTAAACAGGATCAGTCAGAGGCATGGACATGTCTTCTGAATCAAATTTCTCGACAAATGGCTTTAAGCGATGTCCATTTACTTTAAATTCCTTGCCATTGTCGGGATCTCTTATCTCGACGGCCCCATGAGGGTATGCAGTAACAACAATGTAAGGGCCGGTCCAACGAGATCGAAGCTTACCCGGAAAGAGATGTAATCGAGAATTATACAAAAGGACTTTCTGACCTGGCGTGAATGATTTCCGTAGAATATGTTGGTCATGAAACGCCTTCATCCTGTCCTTGTAAATTCTCGAGTTCTCATACGCATCGTTCCGGATTTCTTCAAGTTCATTTAATTGAAGTTTGCGTAGCGAGCCAGCGTTGTTCAGATTGAAATTCAGATTTTTGATCGCCCAGTAGGCTCTATGTTCCAACTCCACAGGCAAGTGGCAAGCCTTCCCATAGACGAGTCTAAAGGGAGACATTCCAATAGGGGTTTTAAAAGCAGTACGGTAAGCCCACAAGGCATCGGTCAATCGGATCGACCAATCCTTACGGTCAGGGTTAACCGTTTTCTCCAAAATGTGTTTGATCTCCCTATTGGAAATCTCAGCTTGCCCACTTGTCTGTGGGTGGTATGGGGTGCTCACCTTATGAGAGATACCGTATTTCTTCATTAAACTCTCGAATGGCCTATTACAAAAGTGCGAGCCCCCATCACTAATGATGGCTCGAGGCGTTCCAAATCGGGACAGGATGTTTTCTTTTAAGAATTTAATGACCGTGCGATGGTCATTAGTTCGACATGGAATTGCTTCGACCCATTTAGTGACATAGTCTACGGCAAGCAAAATATATAAATTCCCGAAAGATTGGGGGAATGGTCCCATGAAATCGATGCCCCAGCAATCAAATGCCTCTATGATAAGAATGGGATTCAAGGGCATCATATTTCGACGGGACAATGCTCCCAATTTCTGACAACGCTCACAAGCTTTGCAAAACTCATGAGTGTCCCTGAACATAGTGGGCCAATAGAAGCCACACTGCAGAATTTTGGCCGTGGTCTTTTTAGCAGAAAAGTGACCGCCACAGGCCTGTGAGTGACAAAAGGAGATGACACTCTGATGCTCATCGTCTGGTACACATCTCCTTAAGATCTGGTCTGGGCAATATTTAAACAGGTATGGATCATCCCAGAAAAATTTGCGTACCTCGGTAAAGAATTTCTTCTTATCTTGCGCAGTCCACTGTGTCGGTATGGAACCTGTAGCAAGATAATTAGCAATATCAGCGAACCAAGGTGAGTGGGAGACTCTGAACAGTTGTTCATCAGGGAACATGTCGTTGATATGGGTTGCCTCAAGGGAATCAGAGGTATTAAGGCGAGAAAGGTGATCGGCCACTACGTTCTCTACTCCTTTTTTATCTTTAATTTCCAAATCAAATTCTTGGAGTAGAAGGATCCATCGTATCAGGCGGGGCTTAGAATCATTCTTAGAAAGAAGATATTTAAGTGCCGCATGATCTGTATAGATAATGATCTTGGATCCAATCAAATAGGACCTAAATTTGTCCAAAGCGAACACTACGGCTAAGAGTTCTTTTTCCGTAGTCGAGTAGTTCACTTGGGCAGGATTTAAGGTCCTACTTGCGTAATGTATGACGTATGGCCTCTTATCTTTTCTCTGGCCTAGAACCGCTCCAAGAGCATAATCAGAAGCATCGCACATAAGCTCAAAAGGAAGGCTCCAGTCGGGTGGCTGCATGATGGGTGCAGTGGTTAACGTGCCCTTAAGCTTAGTGAAAGCTTCCTGGCACTGCTCAGTCCACTCGTATGGAGCATCCTTTTGAAGAAGATTACATAAAGGACGAGAGAGAAGACTAAAGTCCTTTATGAATCTCCTGTAAAATCCTGCGTGTCCTAAGAAGGATCGCACGTCCCTGATGTTCTTGGGTGGAGGTAGGTTAGAGATAAGATCGATTTTTGCCTTATCTACCTCAATTCCCTTGGACGAGATGATATGTCCAAGGACAATCCCCTTATGAACCATGAAATGGCACTTCTCCCAATTAAGTACCAGATTCTTTTCTTCACATCTTTTCAGCACACATTTAAGATTCTCTAAGCACTCGCTGAAAGATGAACCGAAAACCGAGAAATCGTCCATAAAGACCTCTAGATATTTCCCCACCATGTCAGAAAAGATACTCAGCATACATCGCTGAAAGGTGGCAGGGGCATTACATAACCCGAATGGCATCCTTCTGTAAGCAAAGGTGCCATAGGGGCAAGTAAATGTGGTCTTTTCCTGGTCTTCAGGGGCGATTTCAATTTGGTTATAGCCCGAATACCCGTCAAGGAAACTGTAATAGGAATGACCGGCTAACCTTTCCAGGATCTGATCAATGAATGGTAAAGGAAAGTGGTCTTTCCTCGTGACGGTATTTAATTTCCTGTAGTCAATGCACATTCTCCAACCAGTAGTGACTCTAGTCGGCACGAGTTCATTATTAGCATTGGCTACGATGGTGATCCCGGACTTCTTAGGAACCACCTGAGTTGGACTCACCCATTGACTATCAGATATAGGGTATATGATACCCACATCCAATAGTTTGAGAACCTCGGCCTTAACCACTTCCTTCATGTTTGGATTTAGTCTACGCTGTGGTTGCCGAGCGGTCTTCGCATTATCCTCAAGATATATGCGGTGAGTACAAATCGAGGGGTCGATTCCCTTGAGGTCCGCGATCGTCCATCCAAGGGCTCCCTTATGCTGAATGAGAGTAGCTATGAGCATACTCTCCTGTTCTTTCTCCAGGTGGGCAGAGATCACCACCGGGTATGTCTCATCTTGACCTAAATAAGCATATTTCAAATCAGAGGGCAAAGGTTTTAGGTCAAGCTTCGGTGCCTTGAGGTTAGACGGTAGAGGCACTACATCAGTTTGTGGTAATTCTTCAAATTGTGGCCTCCACCGGTTAACTTCAAGTACCGGTGCAGTATCCAGTAAGGCACACGTCTCCCTAATCATATCATCATCAAACTCATGGGAGTGGGCCAGGCACGTCTCGAGAGGGTCGGAGGATAAGGTCAGAGGTGTCGTATCTTCCACGAAAGAGTCAATCATGTTAATGTCGTGGATATCGTCATCATCCTCTGAGTTGTTGCCGTTATTGAAAAAGATGTTTGACTCCAATGTTAAATTTCCAAAAGACATAGTCATGACACCATTCCTGCAATTGATAATTGCATTTGACGTAGCAAGGAATGGGCGACCAAGAATGACGGGAATCTGAGTGCTTATGTTATTGATGGGTTCGGTGTCCAAGATGATAAAATCTACAGGGTAGTAAAATCTATCGACTTGGACCAAAACATCCTCAATAATCCCTCTTGGTACACGAACAGAGCGATCGGCGAGTTGTAGTGTGGTTAGAGTGGGTTTTAACTCACCCAAACCTAACTGTTTGTATACCGAGTAGGGAATCAGATTGACGCTCGCTCCTAAGTCAAGAAGTGCGTGATCAATTCGATGGTTCCCGATTACACATGATATGGTTGGGCTACCGGGATCCTTGAATTTCTGTGGCACGTCTTGCTTCAGGATGGCACTCACTTTCTCAGTTAAGAAAATCTTCTTTTGAATACTCTGCCGTCTTTTGGTCGTACATAGGTCTTTCAGAAATTTTGCATATGAAGGAATCTGTTTTACGACATCAAGCAGAGGAATGTTGACTTTCACTTGTTTCAACACCTCCAGAATATCCTGAGAGTTAGAAAGACGTTTTGGTGCAACCAACCGTTGGGGGAACGGAGCAACTGGCTTCTCTAGAAGTTCCGGTTCTAATTTTTGTGGGGTATCACTAGATCCATCATTATTGTCCTCTTCTGGTTCTTGAGGTTTTTCAGGCCTAACCGGAAGGGTTTTATCAATGATCTTCCCACTCCTAAGAGTGGTGATGGATTTAGCGTGCCCCATTTGATTTGAGGAGCTGGGGTCATTTATCTCGTACTGCGGTTTAGGATTGGGGAGAGGTTGTGCAGGAAGCATCCCCTTTTCTATAACCGTCATACGAGAATCTATCTTTTGCATAAAATCTGTAAGTCCTCGCATCGCCTGAGTCAGCTCTTGTATGGGATTTTGAACCGGTTCTTCTTGAGGTTTCCCTTGATTTGGATTTTGATTGAGAAAACCTTGGGGGGTAGCCGTTTGCCCATTTCTCCAACTAAAGTTTGGATGAGTTTTCCAACCAGGATTGTACGTGTTGGAGTTAGGTCCAGTAAAAGGTCTTTGATAGTTGTTTACGGCATTGGCTTGTTCATTCAACACTCCTCGAAAGGCAGATATTGTAGGACAGTTTTCAGTTGTGTGAATGTTGCAATCACAGATGCCGCAAACAATTTCATTGACCTTATCCTTCTTTCCTTCCATGGCCTCGACTCTTCGTATGAGATTAGTCACTTTAAAATTTACATCATCCTCTTCTTTCAGGAGATATACTCCACCTTTCTCCTTAGATTGAGTTGGCCTAGACGTGGTATTTGATTTTGGGTAATGGTCCCAAGATTGTGCATTTTCGGCAAGTCTATCGAGATAATCCCATACCTCATCGACCTCTTTATTCATGAATTCTCCATTACACATTGTCTCGACTAGTTGGCGCATGGAAGATGTCAGTCCATCATAGAAAAAATTTGTAATGCGCCACATTTCAAAACCGTGTTGTGGGCATGAACTGACAAGATCCTTGAACCTTTCCCAACATTGGTAGAATGTTTCATCTTCCTTTTGGGCGAAGTTCATGATTGCTTTTCTGAGGGTAATTGTTTTATGGTGTGGGAAAAATTTCTTTATGAATTCCCTCTGCAAATCATTCCATGTGCCAATGGATCTAGGACGCAGTGAATGTAACCACGTCTTAGCCTTCTCTTTCAAGGAAAAAGGAAAGAGTTTCAGCCTGATTGTATCCTCGGATACATTGGGAAAGTATAAGGTGGCTATAATCTCATCGAACTCTTTCAAATGTAAGTATGGGCTTTCAGATTCAAGCCCATGGAATTTAGGAAGGAGTTGGATAACTCCTGGCTTGATGTCCATCTGTCCTGTGTTTTCAGGAAAAATCATACATGAGGGCGTACTCACCCCCGCCGGTTGTAAATAATCTCGTAAAGTACGAGGCGGGGGTGCTTGATGCACCTCATTCTCATCATGTGTTTCCTCATCCCTGTGGTGAGGTAGTGCTTGAGGTTGATTTGCAGCCATAACCTCAATTAACTCAGGGGAATTCGAGCGGTGTCTAGTCCTGCGATGGACAGTTAACCCCTCAACTAATCCTCCTTCGGTCAAGAGACGTCTAGTGTTGTCACGGGCCCACTTGGGCATGAAACACTCACAGCCCTCAATCAAATTCTAAACCTAATCCTAAGAAAAAAAAAAAAATCTAGAAAGAAAGAGAGGGTTGGAAGGAAGTTACCAAATTGGAGTCCCTAAGCTAAAGACCTGCAAAACAAAACAAAATAAGTTAGTTTCTAAAATAGGCCTAAGACTAGAAAATTCCTAAGAAGAAGAATAGCAATCAACTAAATTCTAAATTTAGAAAGTAAGTGAGTAATGAAAGAGATAGAAAGTAGAAGTCAGAAAGAGCTTACTGAGTTAGAAAACCTACAAAACAAGAGGGTTAGTTTCTAAATAGAAAATCTAAAAATAGAAAATTTTCTAGAAATAATATAGGAAATAAGGTTTAGATTCTAAAAAGGGAAAAACTATAAGAAATTTCAAAAAGAAACTAGAAAATTTTCTAAAATTCAAACCTTAATTCTAAAGATAGGAAGAAAGAAGATTTAAGAAGAAGCGTACCAATTTAGAAAGCTATCTCAGAAACCTATAAAAGAGAAACGTTAGTAAAGTCCTAATCTTACTCTTAATTCTAAAACTAATTAATTTCAAATTACGTAGCCGTCAATCCCCGGCAACGGCGCCAAAAACTTGTTCACTCCCCAAGTATAGGGTTGTGATGTAGTAATAAACTCGGTAAGACCGAGGTCGAATCCACAGGGACTGAAACCTGTACGTAGTCTGAAACTAACTAGAACTAGAACTAGACTAAGATGAATTCTAAATCAAATAACAATTGAGAAATAATTGTGAAATAATAAATCTAAAACTTTAAGAAATTCAGAGGAAGGGAAACTAGGGATTCAGAGGATCCACTTGTAGAGATCAGGGAGATCTTATGCATGTATCACAAATCATGGAAATTAAATGAATTAATGTTGATATAGTTTTCAAGAGATGTGAGGTATATGAATTAGAATGGATTCCATCACCAAACCTTGCCCAGGAGACAAAGCAAACAATAGAATTAAACTAATTACCAACCAGTCAACATGTTTATGAAGATTAGGAAGGGTACCGACATCCAACCATGCCCAGGAGACGATGGTGAACAACAGGGCTTCCTGATGTCATAAGCATAAAGAGGAAAAGGAAATACTCAAAGCCATTGCAGAACCATTGTAATTTCAGTCACAACAGACCATTAAAGACTAAAAATATTCTTTAATAAAACAAATATCAAAGTCAAATTCATAATTAAAACCAAGTTAAAGACATAAAGTTAAATCTCCCATCCCACTACAAGCTTCACCCCTTAGCCCTAGCTAAGGGGGTTAGCCAGACATGAATGGGCTAATCTCCTTAGAATCCATAGAAAAAGAAAAGAAAAGAAATAGAAAAAGAAAACAGAAAAAAAAAAACTCTCTGTCTGCCTTCACGTTCCTACCTCCACGTCCAAGCCAGAAGATCTCCCTTGCTGCCTCCACGTCCAAAAGATGATCCCTTCTACAGCCCTCTCTCTGTCTCTTTATAGGTAGAGACGCCGGTTGTTGAGTGGTGCGTAAGTCTTACGCAGTGAAAAAAAAAACAAAACGTAACTCCTTGCGTTTAAAATCAATGTTGGGACGCTGACTGTTCGGTGGGGCCCAGGTTTTGTATAACTTGATAATCCAGTCCGTTCATTGGATTGTGCACGAAAAATCAATCGGACATGATCGTTTCTACTCTGTTTTGGTGCGGCCCACCAGACTTTCCGTTTCACCGTCCAATTTTATGTTTGAACGGTTAAGATCTGATATCTGATGTCTTGGTGATTTCTCCACCTAGGTGAAGGTCTTGGCCACCTTCCAGAGAAGATGAACAGCTTGGATCATCGAAAAAAGTAATGATGGTGGCCCACTGAGTTTCGTCCGCAACTCTGTTCTGGCGTAAACAGAGAAAAGCAAATTTCCCTCCGCTGAGCTGCTGGCGGGGCCCACAATTCAAACCAGATGAGAAATCCACGCCGTCCACCGTATTCCCCTCGGAATTTCGGTCGGAAACGGTCGGTTTTGGATTGGTTTTAGTGTGGCCCACCGCTCTTTTCTTGCTGCCGTCAAACCTGCGATCGGACGGTTGAAATCCGATCCACTCTTTCTTACGAAATTCGGCCACCTAGGAGTTACTCTTGTTCATCCTACGAAATGAATGTACGGTCCAGATCAATGTTATAGGGACCGGGTGGGGCCCACTACACCAGCTCAGCGTCCGCAGCGGCGAAGTGAAAACGGAAATTCCGTTTTTAAGAAGGAGATCGGGTCAGCAGGCGCTGACCCGATTTTATGCGTTCGGTGGGCGGTGCCCCTCGTGTGCATGGTGTACATGCACTTCCACGTGGGGTCCACTGAGATGTTTCTGAGAAATCCAATCCAACCATCTGTTTTGTCACCTCGTTTAACGCGTTGATACCAATTTTGAAGCATATCCAGATAGCAGGTGGGCCCAAAATCAGAGTTTTATGGGCTGGAAAGTCCGTTGGGCCACTTCTATAGGGATCCAAGGACCGAAACTTGAGTTGTACGGTTAAATTATGGTCCTCAGGCCACATATGAAGTTTCGAGTCAAATGGATGATGAAAACCCTGTGATCTTGCACTCTGGCCCCATTTCAGGCAACTTGAGTGTCAAATACTTGATTTTCGCGGATCTCTGGCGTGTAAACTCGTCGATCTTGGTCCCCTGGGGTCCCATCCAATGTCTTGGTGATGCCCAAGCCTTAAATCCACTCTTTTAACACCATATTTCCATCCAAGCTCGTAAATACACCCTGCATCAAAATTACGATTAGACGGGCCATTAAACAGTGTCATGCTCATAAATCCAGGTAATAACTGGGGTCTGATATGCAATATTTGACCCTCAACAGCTTTAGATTATACCAATTTTAAACAATCACAAAATCCACATCCTACATACAATCAAATATTTAAAAAGGGGAATCTATGTGGGTCCAAGCCTACTCAAGTTTAGGGCTGGATCAAATAAAATTATAAACCAAACAAGCCCAAAGGAGTGTAAGATTGTTCCCCAATTCAAGAGACTCACCATGTTTCAATTCGAGGGAAAATCTAGGGCTCAAATTTGGGGATAATTGGGATTTGAGATTCTTTAGGGTTAAGGATCTGGATTTAAGTCTAAAGAGGAGGAAAATATAGGAAAAATAAAACCTGAGATGAGCCACGTGCGTGGACAGCAGCCGACCCTTGGCGCACGTGCGTGACCACTTGTCCGCATGTGTGTGGGGCCCACAAAGTCGGAAAGCGACTCCTAGGCTAGGATCAGCCAGGGTAGGGCTGCTTCCATGCCAAATTTCGTGTCGATCCGATGCACGGTTTGTGCATGGTGCTCCGTCGAAGTTTTAGCCCCTCTGATGGGTCAGAATCTGAAATTTGTTGTATAAGGGAACTTGGATATGAGAAAAGATGAATCTGAAGATGGGAGGGACGTAAAAGATGATGGATGTGGGGTGTAAAGAAGTGGGGATGATTTGGGATGGTTGTGGCTTCGCATCACAGTAGTTAGCCCTTCGAGGAAGGGAGGGTCTCGCACCCAATTCGATTCTTCAACCCAATGAGATAGAAGAGAAGAAAAACGCAGAATTTTTATTCATAAACTTCATTGAAAATACCTACATGGGGTTGCTTATTTATAAGAAAATCCTAAACCCCAAAAGACAATTTTACCCTTGCGCCATGTGCACACACTAATACTTAAAGCTGAAGTAAATAAAATAATAACTAATCTACGCAATCAAAGCCGTTCATGATGTTTCTAATAACGCGAATAGTTAAAACTTAAAATCCTAGATCATCTAAGGTAGTGGGCCACGATCATGAGACCCGATGGTAGAATTTATATGATGATCGGGTCCACTCCAATGCTCCATAGCACAACCCCTAACTGTGAGGCCCTCCAAAGATGTCGTTGTCGTCGATCCAGATCAAAGGTGGGGCTCTCCTCCTCGAATATGTGCGTAGGGTGGGGGGCGTGCACATGATGTTCCCATCATCTTTAGTCAAACATAAAGTCTTTGTTTAAGGCCCACTACTCTAATCGTAACTCTCATATGACCTCCCTATTAAAGACACTCTAAATTCCTGAAAGACTAAAACATGAATCCTTTGTCCGTAAGAAAAACCCCACTTACACATAAAATCAAGTCACGGGCCACCCCCCCTCTAAATAGTCCTAAAAGGTCAACATTTAGCCCCAAAATTGTTCTAAAATTGTATTATATTGAAAGTCACTCCATCCTTTGAACCATAGACATGTGTATAGTCAAGGTTTTTAATAATGTTATTGACGGGCAAGGGGTTGGCCCAAAAGCAATACAAGATGTTCATATCCGCTGATTTTCTTTTCTGGCACAAATAAGTCTTGAAAAAGTATTGGGAAAATAAGGAAAAATGTAAAACACCAGAATCTATCTTTTTTTGTTTTGTTTTTGTTTTTACCATGTAGTCAATGGCGTATCATACTAGTTTTTAATGAGATTGTTGTATGTCAACTTAACCTGCTAAAGTCAACCAAATAAGCCCTAATGGAACACAAATCAAGCATGATTTGGTGGATTAGGGCCCCTTATGTATACATACAATAAAAAGGAGAGGAAAAAATATTTCTTGAAATGGTCTGCATATAAATACAATAAAAAGAAGAGGAAAAACAAGAAAGATATTTCTCGAAATGGTACAGTTTACTTCAATTCATCAAATCTCACTCACATCTCGTGTTTTTATCGTCAAAATAGGTGTAGGTTTAGTTAATCTAGTTTATAAGCTTCCTCCACGGTTGAAAATTGGAATGAAGAAAGGAGTGGAAAGAAAAAAGAGAAAATTGGAAATAAAAATTTCAAAATGGGCATCTATGGCTGTACCGGCCCTGTATCAATGCTGATATGACCTATTTGTTTTCACAATGGATTAGTTCACCCTCGTATAGCATAACCGGGGTGGCCGATACGGTTATCACATTTGATAATGTTCATCTCCTCAAGATGTGTCGTTGGATTTTGGTTGACGCAACGAGCCCCCCTAATAGAGGCCATTCGTTTATGTTCGAGTCATCCCCGGGTAAGGCGAAGCCGCATATGCTTTGAGGTAGTGATAATGGTTTGATGTCAGTTGCTTGATAGGTTGATTTGGGTAAAGAAAAAAACTCATCGAGGTTGAAGAAGTGGTTGGTGTTTAGTTTGGAGAGAACAGCGAAGAGTTTTATGTGTTAATTCATTTTGTGCAAAAGAGATAGTATGAGAAATAGATTTTCTTGGGACCAATCTCAGGTAGGAGAAAATGGAAAGTTACGAGGGAACTACTGAACCTCCTCCACTCTTCTATCAATTACAAGAAAAGAGGGGGAGGGGCTCCTAATCCTCACAGGGAAGGAAATTTTGGTCTGCACTCTGCAATCAAATCATGATTGGGGCCCATATATTTTTGAAGGATGCTATATATATATATATATATATATATATATATATATATATATATATATATATATATATATATATATAGGGAAATGAAAACAAAGAAAGCTAAAGTAAAGAAACCACAAGTAGAAGAGAATCAAAGAAAAAACAAAAGAAAACCTAGTAGAAGCTTTACAACTTAAGGACTGACAGTCGAGAAGTTTGCCTGCAACTAACACCAAAACAACCAAACTGCACAACAACACAAACCACTAGCTATAGACTAGAAGAAGAAGAACTTGGCCATGATCCAAAACCATGTCAATCATGGGGTTATCCAAGGGCAATAAGGCCTGAGACTATGCTTTAACTTGTGAAAAGATACAGTACGCAACATAAGAGCAATGTTGGAGTTGTTGAAGTAGTGACCATTGCGTTCTAGAGAAATATCCTCAAGGAAACTGATGTAAGACGATGGAAACTAACCTAGGATGCAAGATGGGAGATTAGTTACGCATTAATTTCAACATTCAACATGTAAAACCAAACATATCCACGTAATAGATTTAGAAAATTCAGATTTGTTACACAAAGGGCCTAGGCTATCACATATGCACTGCACGAAAATATAAAATATTACGAGAGTGGCCCACTTGGACATAAAGCCTTCCAATCTAGCGTGGGTAGTGCAACAACCATGTGAAAAGACAATGACGCCAATAAAATCAGGTTTGGTAAAGGGATTTACAAAAATATCAGATTTTCATTACGATTTTGGGTTCATTGATTGAGATTTAGGGATTAAGGGATCTAGGGATTAGGTAGGGTTTGGAGGGGAATCAAGGAGGGAAGACATCAAGACACCAAAATGGGGTCCACACGTGGTAGCCTGTACAGACGCATGTGCGTGCGTGCGGGTCCACGTGTGGATGGGCAGGGGAAGGAGAGAGAAGGTGAATTGGTTGGGTTATGATGGGTTTAGAAGAGATGTAAGGGAAAAGGGAAGACGAAAAAGAAGAAGAAGTGAAGTACCTTGTTGGAGAAGAGAAAGAGGAAGAAAGCACCTTCGAGGAATCTACCACCAAGCAGGTCTCTACCCTTCCGCAATTCAATTGGAAGGGAGGGTTTCTCACAAACCCTAAAAACAAAGAGGAAAATACCCTTTCAACACAAGAAAAATCATTTTTCTTTAATCTTCTCAAGCTGCATTAGTGTTGGACGTCCACCCCCCATGCTTTTATATTTAAATTTCAAAAAAATTACAAATATGCACTCACTTAAGTGACATGGGCCATCATCCAAAATATAAGCAAACTAAAGCACTTACCATCAATCTTAACAATCACATAAATCCTAAAAATAATAAAAAGCATAAATAAAACAAAATCATGGTCCAAGGAGCCCAAATCTAGAAGATTTAGTGGTGGCCCGATGGCTTGATTGACAAGATCCAATGGTCGGATCGACACGAAATAAAAATTATATGACTAAAACCGTCTCTAAAGAAGCCCACATACATCATCCCTATGTGGGGTCTTCATGATGCACGTCCAATGCATGTGGGGTCCTCAAAATGGCTTGACGGGCCCCATTTGGAATTTCGCCCATCTACAAAGAGAGCTGCGCTGATGTGGGTGGTCGCTTCCGTCTCTGGTATACCCGACTAGGTCCTCTGATGTCCCCATCAACTCTCCCCAGATGAGAAGAATTCGTCATTGGTAAACATGAAGCTCTTAGATAAGAAAGTCATGGAGGGATGTGCGGGGTATATACAATCTATCGCCTCTAAACAAAAACTCATTGACCAGGACAAACTCACATTATTGTCAAATGCGATTGCATATGCGCATACCGTGGATCAAATCGCATATGCCATGATGGCATATGCGATCCTGGCAAGTATGCCATGACATACTTTTATATGTGACCAATATGCGATTGCATATGCGAGTATGTGATCGCATACTGCATATGCAATCGCATATTTCCCAATAGCTAGAGTGGAAGCAAATTTTTTTTTTTTTTTTTTTCAATTTGGAGAACTTTTGCCTGTAAATAGGCACTCATATCCCCTCCATTTTCACTATTCTTTACTCCAAAGCTCTAAATCTCTTACTCTCTCTCTTACTCTAATTTCTCTACAATTATTTCAACTATGTTTATTTCTTATATTTTATAAGTTGTGCTTACTTTTTGTACATTAAGTTGTAAGTTATAACTTGTAAGTTGTTTCAAGTTATCCATTTATCAATAAAATTTCTTTGTTTGAAGTTTATAATAATTAGTTCTCTTTTAATGTAGCTTGATTGTTTTATTAAAATTTATATAATATAATATAAGTAATTAAATATATAACTTAATGAAACACTTAAACTATAATGAAATAAGTAAAATAACCCAATCCAATCATGTATACTAATTAGGCAAGTTTTTCCTCTTTTAATTTTTTTAATTATATAAAAAATATGCCATGGCATATGCGATTGTGCGATCACATATGCGAACAACATTTGCTGTTCACATACAATCGCATATGCGATTTGACAATACTGAACTCACTACTACCCCTAAACTGATGATTTAACAACGATGTGCACACTTTCCCAAAATCTGGGCAGCTAGGATAATCTTCCTTTAATTGTTCAAAACCAATGACTTTGACGTCATGGATTGGAGTAACGCAACCCTACGACTCAACGCATTGGCAGGTTTATTCTCAACCCTGGCCTTTTGCTTCAACACAAAAGTGTACTCCTGAAGAAATTGGACCCACTTGGCATGCCTCGGGTTCGACTTCTTTTACGAGTTGAGATAGCACAAAGCCTCATGATTAGAGAATATGACGAACTTTTGCGGTAATAAATAATGTCGCCAATGGCGCAAAGACTGTATTACCGTATAGAATTCCTTGTTATAGGTAGAATACTTTTGTTTCGCTTCATTCAGCTTCTCGCTAAAGAAAGTGACAGGGTGCCTTTCCTGACTAAGCATTCCGCCTATACCTGCACCAGATGCATCACAAGCAACCTCAAAAGCCATGGAAAAATTTGTGAGTCACATGACAGGAACTTCAGTCATCTTGACTTTGATCTCCTTGAATGCCATAGAGGTTACTTTAGTCCATCGGAACTCTCTCTCTCTCTCTCTCTCTCTCTCTCTCTAATGCAATCAGTAATGGGAGCCATAATGAAACTAAACCCTCTAATGAACCGCCTATAAAAGGTGGCTAAGCAATGAAAGCTATGCACCTTATGCACATTACGCGGTTCAGTCCAACTAATTGTGGCCTTGACTTTCTCGAGATCCGCAGACATGCCCTCGAATGACACGAGAAAACCTAAGAAGATGACACTACCAGATAAAAACAAACACTTCTTGAGGTTGGCATACGACTTCTCTGCCCTAAGGATCCCACCAAAATTAGGCTGACCTATGATTCAGGTGGGCCACACCGAAGGAAATGATTGTGAGAGACATCCACCCTTGATCCTTATAGGGACCACCGTGTTAATTATATAAAACTCACTCTAACCATTAGATGCCACACCAATATTTAGGTATAAGGCCCAAAAATCAGGCCCATCCTTGATTCAAGTGGGCCACACCAAAGGAAACTATTCGGAGGGTGGGCTGTGAACATTGTCTTATATATTGTTTTCAATTGTGCATCCCACTTGGATTATCAATGGGGTTGATTTTTGGGACACGGGCCTCACTTGTTGTGACACACTTGATGGTTGGGGTGGATTTCACATCAACACTAAGGTGGAGCCTACCCAAGCAGCGATCCTTTTTGCCAAAAATCAAATAAAAAAACTCACATCCATTAGGACAACCACCCACGTGATGTGTGTACAAAATAACTTTCCTCTAGTACCCACCCTTTATTTTTTAGGGGACCCACCATAATGTGTATATGAGATCCCCTCCGACCATTAGATGTATAATCCCATGTTATTTTTTAGGGGACCCACCATAATGTGTATATGAGATCCACCCTTTTTTTCAGGATGGCCCGTGATTCAGGTGGGCCATACCAAGGGAAAAGTTGGGAGAGACGTCCACCCTTGATATTTACAGGGCCCACTGTAATGATTATATAAAATCCACTCCAACCATTAGATACCACACCAAAACTTATGACTGGGGCCCAAACATTAGGCTTATCGATTATTCAGGTGGGCCACTTGAAGGGAAATGATTTGGAGGGTAAGCATTACCCTGTACATTGTTTGCAATCATGTGGTTCACCTAAAACACGAACGGGGCTGATTTTTGGTCTCTGGGCCTAACATGGGGTGAGACACCTGGTGGTCAGGGTGGATTTTACATAAACACCATGGTGGGGCCCAGCTGGCGACTTTTTTGGGTAACGTGAAATAGCTTTTCCCTCCCTTGCTGTGAAATGTTGAACCATTGAAATTTGAAATGCTATTTGAACTTTGAAAATGCTATTTTAAACCTAACAGGCCAGGCTGGGCTGATGGGCTTTTGGACATCTCAGTCTAAACCCAGCCCGATTTAGAAATGGGCTTGAAATTTAAGGTCGACCCGGCCCTCAGGCTTGATACTCCAGCCCAAGCCTGGTCTGGACGAAAGCCCGACAGGCCAACCTGGCTGATTGACATAGTTTTGCTATGAGATGGCAGGTTGGTATCTTGTCACCCTGCTCTGCTTTGCCGTGTATTTTATTCAGTTTCAATAAATTTCTATTAACTTTTTTTTCAAAAAAAAGAAGGAAAAGTTGGGCCCACCAGATCGGTCATGGGACCCACATCTTCAATGGTTTCATACTTGCATCCAGCAATAGTCCTGGCTTGTGTTAATTTTTGTGTTCTTGATCGGATGGTCGGGATCATCTGATTGGTGGGATTCTTGCATTGTTTCCTGCCAAGAGTTGGCTGTAGTCAGAGTACTTAATAAGCTCAAGCAATGCCTGCATGGATTATATCACTGTGCAAATGATTCGAACTTTCATGCATTTGCATACATACAGGTATACATGCCTGCATCCTTGTTACTGTCTTGTCCCAACATACTTGCATATATTCATGCGTGTATACTTGTGGCATGCATACACTACACTACATTTGTACACAGTATGTCAATATATTTACATATATCAATAAAAAAAAATATACACAGAGATTTGCCAATTCCACACATGTGCATAGCCCAACTCCCATACACCCCAAAACAACCAAATTACCAATCCGGTACACATGTCAAAAGGCTCGAAACATTAGAATGGTCAATCAGGTGGCCCCACAACATAGATACACTGGGCCGAAAAATTAGACTGGTCCACTGATCAGGTGGGCCACAGTGTATGAGACAATTGGATTCAATTTGGCCAAGCTTTATAGCTGTTAATTTATTTCATATACTATCACCCACCTGATGAGTGGACTGGTCTATTTTTTTGGTCATGTTGGTGGGATCCCACCTGATGCAAAGCTTGGATCTTGCGCGTATGCCACATTGGCATATGTGGTGGTGTGTATGGAGATGGGGCCATGCGATGTGTGGAATTATCAGACATCATTATCTACAATGAATTAGCATGCACCTTCAGAGTTCAAACCACATTTAGATGTTTGTACTTCATAAATCGCCATTGTACTTGTATGTTGTATCATGCACACATGCAAAAACCCCATTCACAATCTCAGGTACACCATCAAGTGTGTTAAGCCTGTCTTATATGCAGTTAATTTCCTTTTTCTGCTTCGTTTACACATTTACAATCTTCACATAAAATTTCAGGTTTTAGGTACTCGGATTGGTTACTTGCCTATATTAATACCTCTTATAAAGCCTCATTTCAATTCCACACTTCCTCCTGGGATTGACACTGTGTGGTTTGACTACAAAGGATTGCCACTTAAATGGTATGCTATTGTCTTTATTTTATTGATTCATACTTCTTTGGAAATTACATCCCTAATGATCTCTTTGGGAGCTCTGCTCACATGTTCTGGAAGATGGAAATGATGTGGTTAATAGACTTGCTTGTGAGGGAGTGCCGGAGTGATGAAGAGGGTCATTCGCTATTGACTTGAGTATATCCCTCTTGATGTTCTTTTCTTTTGAGGGTCTCTAGGGACCCTCTTCATCACTCCCTCACAAGGACCCTCTTCATCACCTGCTTGTGAGGCAGTGCGCATATTATTAATTATTCTTAATTGTAACTTTTCTGTGCTCTTGACTCAATCACGGCGTTTCTTTATTTATTAGAAAGTAGGCTGGTTCTCATTCGAGATTTCAATAGGCTTCCTTAGCACAACCTGCTATTGAAGATGGTGAACCATCTGGAAAAGGTTATGCCCGTTCTGAATCCCACACTGAAATGGATGGACCCAGGACTGGTCAGCGGGTTGGATCACTAAAAACTCGGGCCAACTCTTTCTTAAAAAATTGAAGTCCACCAAGTAAAGCTCGAAGCCATGATGTCTACCTATAAACAACACTCTAAATACTGTGCTTTTAAGAAGATTGCTAGTTGGTTCTGTTTTAAATTTTAATTACTTTACATTAGTAGATTTCTTGGCCAGGATGTGTTGGAATGGATCTGGCCGGTTGGGCCAAACTACCTGTGTAAAATGGGTCAGGATCTGGTTTTAAAACATGTTACACCAATCAATGCTCCCAGATGGAAAAATTGTCACTTCTTGTAAAGTTGTATGTGGACCAAGTGTTCTGGTCAAAACTACTAATATAGGAGAGATTTGACAACACCCTGCAAATGGAACAAGAATGATGGGAGCCCTAGAAAATGAAACGAGCTTATTGAAGAGAAGGTAAAAAAAAGTAAAATATGATTGTCTAATATGATTTGTGATTCCTATATGGACGGCTTGAAGAAATCATAGTGAACAAGGTAGCAGTTGTCTGAGGTTTGGAGGAATTGCCTCAGCTCACCTTAGGAAAGGTAAATTGTTGCTTAGAATCTGTCGATACATCCCGGTTGGTTTGGTGGAATCATGGAAGCTAGAAGTACCTACATCGAGTAATGTTCTCACAAGGATTGGGTACAATAGATTCTCTAAAGCTCAAATTCTAAGGATACATATATGACAATGATTGGCGGCAATTGTTGTCATTGCTAGTGTTGTTATCGGTCATTGTCATCATCGTCAACATGGCCTGATCCCAGCAATTTTGGGGTTAGCTTTACTGATTGAAGCTTCTGTTACCAATCCTTCCGAAGGCACATTTCTCAGTGAACAAGACTTAATGTCCATTCTCAACAGTTGCCGCCTTGATCCAGGACCTTTTAGGGCTCCTTTTTATCCTCCTCCTTTTAGTCCCTCCAACCATAGTCAAAGTTTTCCCTCGTTTTGATCGTCTCCTGTTTCTATAGCACTTCCCTGAGAACCACCTTAATTTTCTCTCCATCATTTTATCATCTATTTGGTTTGGTCTACTCCTAGGCTACTTCGGAAGACCCCATCCTTGACTATTATTCATTTTCCCACAAATCCATCTCAACTTCTAACGGAAACATCCTCAATTGCTCCATCCTTTTGAATTACAAAGCCAAGATAATGAATGAAACAGATTGCTTTGAGGAGTTCCTGGCCATCAACTTTAACTAACTCAGTCTCATTCCAAATACTTTGTTGTAGTTCTGCTAATTTTTGGACCTGTACACTCTGGAGCCTTCCTTGAAACCTCTCGACATTTGCCCCTCTAGTATTGTCAACAAACACCATGCCATCCACAACAAAATACGTTGGAACCTCATCCTGGATACTGATGGTCAATCCATACATAACAAGTACAAAAAAGTAAGGTTCATTGCCTGCCCTTGATGATGACCCACTGCTACAGGGAACTCCTCAGTCTCACCTATAGTTGCATGGCGCATGAAGCGAAGCAGCAACACATTCAGGTGTGGGAGCAGGAAAGCATCTCTTTAAAATGTAAACCAGCATAAATAGGTAGGAACTGCGGGTGGAGCGAGAGTCTGAAGTTGGGATTCAAAGTGGGAGCAGCGTCTAGTTCGAAGGATCCTGCAACTAAGGGACTCTCATCACAAGCCAGTTCTCCTGTAGAACCCTCATACGAGTCTTAAACGAAGTAGATACATCTTCCCTTGACCACTTTCCTCCACATTTCTCACGTCATCGTTAGATACTCAATGCAAGCTTTCCACAGATTTATAAAAACCATGCATGGATTCTTCCTCTTCTCTCTATAATCTAAACCAACTCATCAGTATAATCTTTTTAAGGTATTTGTTAACAATATCACAAGTTGCATGCTTGCAGTGTAGTTGGTGTTGTTCACTTTGAACTCTAGATTTGTAGTTGGTTTAGAGTTTAGAACATGGGCAAGTTCCATGGTTCAAGCTTTTAGAAGGGGAATCCCTTATAGATGTCTGAGTATCTAAGGTACTCCTGTATTTTGACTCGGCTACTCCTGTTTTTTAATTAGCTAACTGCTACATCACAAAATCCACCCCCCCTGCCCCCTTTATTTTTATCTCCTTCTGTGTGTATTTTAGGACCGTAAAAAACATTGACTACAATTGACAAGGGTAAAGAGAATAGGGCTTTCCACTATTTTTGGATTATACTATCTATACTTCTGGTTCTATCTTCAAAATAAAGTGATCCTGAAGAATCCTCTGTCGGATTTACCGGATTAACTTACGGGATATCATCATGATAGTTTGTTGTAATTCAAAGAGTAGTGAATGCTTCCTGAAGTCCTGTCCTGTGTCAACAGTTGAACATTGCTGCTATTTTCATTTTCGAAGTATGAAATGCTGCATTTGTAGTCTATTATTTTTCTCATTGTTGGGAAATATGGGAAGTTAGATTTGTTACCATGCTTCACTTGTTATGTTTGGATAGTTGTGAGATACAGTAGTTGCTTCTGAATTGCATTTCTGTGCATTATTTGCAGGAATACACCAATGGGAGTTCTCTTTGATCTTTTATGTGCTGAACCAGAAAGGCCTTGGAATCTTACGGTATGAGATTATGTTTAATATTAGTGTCCCAGTAAACTCACTTTGTTGACAATTCTGAATTCCTGGAACATGCTTTGAAGTTTCTCAAAGAGTCAAACTCTAGCTACATAGCTTCTAGAGCAGTTAGCATTCATCACCATCACCATCACCATCACCATCATCATCATGTAAGCCTTATCCCATTTATTGGGTCAGCTACATGAATCTTGTTCTGCCATTCCAATAATCCCAATTTCTAGAGCAGGTTGCATTATGACTTGTTAACTTGGTAGCCAATATAGTACACATTCTGCTTCACAGGGAAGTGGGAGCCACTTTTTTTTTTCTTTTTTTTTTTGTAGTTTGTTTCTTTAACTGACCTTTTCAAGTAATACTTCACTAGATGATTAGTTTGGGATCCCTTGTTTATTCATTCATTGAAGAGAGGTCTACACCTTTTCCGGGGGATGCCCTAGCCAAACCTTACCCATTTTGCACTACCCTCAGGGTCTGATGCAGTGCATCACTTACAGGGAATGCCACAGCATAAGTTTGGAACGTCATATTGTTCGGATTCATGATGAAAGTTATGGCATAAGTTTGATGCCAGCTGCCAACCTGACTCAACCCTCCTTTATCCGTGCTGGGGACTGGCAACGAGAGCACAAAACTCCTGCAGGTGCAATGTAATAGACTATTACATAGGTTGATTACAATCAAGTGCTATCTAATAGTGTATTACATAGGTTGATTACAAAAAGTCTGCACCTTTTTTAGAACCAAAAACGCAGTCTGGTTGCCTGTTCATATTACCCAATATGAGGCTTCTATCGCCATCCGTTTGCAGCAGCTGGGATCCATGATTAGAAATTGGTTAATGGCCCCTAAAAAAAAGGAAAACGTGATTGTGGGCACCCATAATGATTATGGCATCACCATATAGCTAGACACCAAGTTACTCAATCAACAAGCTCGTAATGCTTAAACTTGTCCTGCCTGACCTCATACAGTTGGTTCCTTTTATTATTAGTGGTCAATGTTAAAGCCTACATATTTCAAGGAGACTAGTACATGATTTGTGTCCTTCAAACCCAGTAGTTTATCGTTACAATCAAATAAAATTATGAAAAGATGCAACAATCAATTCATGCTGTTGGAAGATCTGAAAATTCTGATTGAAAACTTATTAAGTCTTGAATGCTGATTGTAAAGTTTCCCGATATTTATATACCATTTTATGGTCTTCTTTATCAATTCATTTATCCTCTTCTTCTTTTTCTTTATTATCGCTTATTTTATTTTATCTAGAAGCCTTCAGTGAGCTCTCTGACTAGCAGCTTAAATGCAACCAATATCTCAACTCTTCCATAATGCATGATGGAATGCGTTGGGTTTCATGTTCTGTCACCAACCCGAAATGATCAACAATGCCACTCTGCTTATGGACCCATAGTTTTTCTAGATCTCCATTTGTGAGTTTTGATTTTCCTTGCTACAGAAAACCTTGGACAATTCCCCCAGTCCACTTCAGGAATTGATCGAACCACCTTTTGTTTTCCTTTATTTTTATATGTTGAAGTTGATATGCTCAATGCTTTAGGAGGCGTGCCGTTCTGGAAATTATTTAGGGAAGATAACATTTTATATGCATTGCCGTTTAGGACTATGGATGTTATCATTTTTTAGTAATAAAAAAGAATAAATTCCATATCTGTGGAGCCTTTTGTTTGGTAGGGATCCAAGCCATTGGTCTAATATGCCGCACTGCATGGGGTGATGGTGCTTTAAAAATATCTCAGGTTTACAGATCTTAGAGCCTTGGATCCTAAAGGTAGGGACCTTAAAAGGCTTAATCGTTGGGTCCTATAAATCCTTGGATAAGTGGCCCAAAAAAAGGACAGTAAGGAGAAGACATAGCAATGGTCCACATTCGACACGGAACAGTCCTAAGGTTATAGGTTGCTATCTTCTAATCTGAGTGATTTTTAGGTCATTGGGGCATCTCACATCCATGTGAGGCGGATTAGATTACTGGTCTGGGATGGGGAACATTGGGCTTCAGTCCCCTCTTTTTTTCATTAAGATGACTGACAGATTAAGGATTCCACTGGTTCATTTTAGAGGATATCCTGGGGATGCTTTGACCCCCTGTGATGGTGAAGATAGTGTGAAGTGGAGCTTCATTAATTCATTAAAGGAGGTATTGGAATCTATATATTCTTTTCTATGAACTTGTTTCTTCCCAAGTCTTGTTTCATCTGTAATTGTTTGATGCTCTTCAAAAACAAGGAAAAAAGAAAAAAAGAAGTCTGTAATCGTTTTTTATTGCGTTTGTTGTGACCCAAGGATTTTATATTCCTTAAAGTTAGATTTTTGAACATTGTTATAGAACTCAAGTGATGTTCCATCTGTCTATTTTTGTAAAAGAAGAGCTTTTTTCTTTCTTTCTTTCTTTCTTTCTTTCCTGAATTTAAGATTCAACAAAAAGAGAGAAAAAGAAAAAAAAGGGATTCCACTCTTCACTATATTACTTTTCTAATGGGTATCTTGTGATGTCTGCAGGCAGCATACATAATCAATGGGAACTGCAAGAACATCATGAATATGTCCCAAGCTGATCAGTTGGAGCTGTGGCGATGTGTGGCAAAAGGTATTTTTTGCTTGACAATTGAGAACCAAACATCCTGAAACCATGGATTTAAAAGTGTTTTCGGGGTGAGACTTGCCTGAGGACTAAAACCAGTATTAGGCCTGTCTCAGCTGTTTCAGTCCCGTATCTGTTCTTTTCGGTCTGTTCCACTCCAGTATCAGTCTGATGACTAGTTTCATTGTGGACAAAACTGGTATGTCACGAATGAAACCGAGTCATACAAGGCGAAACTCTGACCATGCTTGAAATTATGTTATTTTCTCCTGTTCTAGAGTATGTGCCTATTTCTTAAGTTACTGGAAAAGCGATCTGTTTATCACAAAACAGAAGGTGATTCTGTTCAAAGTTGAGAAACGCTTTTAAGTTGAATTTTTCTTTTTGATGAATGAAATGGATTTTATTGGAAAAAAGACCTCTAAGCTGCAGACACACTAAAGAAAAACATTAATGGATTCAACACCTATTGAGTGGAACTGAGAGAAGCTATATCATCTCCTATCTTCAATCTGAAACTCCAAACTAACAGTGCCACTCATAGACAGACCATCTCGCCTCATCAAAGTCTTGGATCTTTGGCAATTTGGAATCTCAGCGTAATTTGTTTCAAACATTGAGTGAGCTACCCTGAAATCTGTTCTCAGCCTTAGCCCATAAACATTAGTAGATTGGAGACCTTTTTTACTGTGGATGCAATAGCATGTTCCTTACCTGTAAAAATCTGGCCATGCAGTCCAGAGAAGTGCCTGAACAGTGTTTCTCTAAAGGGTATGCCCCAATTTCTTCTACGCACCTGTCGACCACCCTTTAATCAAATCAGTAGCTGAATTTGGAAACATCTATTAATGTCCAATTTATCCAATACAGCGGCTCATGTGTTTCTTGTAGTCATGCAATGATATCAAGGTCTTGCGTGTTAATTGAAAGGCAATGAGTTTGAAACAAATGATCATTATATGTGATGTAAAGAATGGAACTAGTAGATTTTTGGAGATATATCAGAAGAACTTGTATAGGGCTGGATTCATAATAAATATCATTGCATAATGTTCAAAACATTGGAATATGGAAGCTAAAGAATGCTGATTAAAGAAAATACCTGATAAAAAGAATATGTGGAAGCTAAAGAATGGTTAGAATGGGGAGAATTTGAGTTTGACATGGCTTTGGACTCAAGAAGTTTAATGTGGAAAAAACATGTTCAAAGAATGTTCTAATGAAGTTTATGTGGGGTATTATTTCTGATGAAGTTTGTGGTTTTTGCTAATTGAGCAGGGAGTCTATGATAGATATATTTGGGATCCTCTTTGGTGGTTGTGAAATCCTCTTGCATCTATGTTGGATTAAAGATCGAGAATGATTATTATTATTATTATTATTATTTTCCTGTTGTGACCTCCTTCTAGAATCATCTCTATCCTAATTAAAGACGTCCTTTTTACTTGGGAGAATTTCTGTCTTGTGTGTGTTTATACATTCATCCGTCTGGTTATTTCCTACATATGGTTTACTTCAAAGTAGCAGTAGCTAGTTGTTAACATTGAATTTTGTTTTTGAGCTGGCCTGGGTTAGCTCATGGATTGTTACCTGGCCATTTACATCTTTTAGGATAAATCACATGTTCCCATTTTCCCTTTGGATGTGCATCATGGCCTACTACCTAACTGCTGTTTTTTTAATCCTGTCTTGTCTGCATGGACCTGAGCCAACTCGTTACTGTAGCGGATTGATTGTCGTGGTTGTTTTTCAGAACTCCGTAACTTGCTATCCCTCATCTTGTTGGCACTTAACCCAAAAATGACTCGCCATGTGTTCCCATTAAAATATGCAACAGCTTACTAGTCATGGCCATCATTTATTTTCAGATGAGGGCTTCTTATATCACGGGTTCACTAAATGACGTGATAACACGGCTTCTCAAATTTGGCAACTTTCTCATGAGTCTAGGGCCAATGTTTACTAGGTCATGGCATCATCAATGAACAATGATTCTATCACAGCGGTGATGATGTTAGGGGTTCATATTGTGTAGACATTAGATTTTTTTTTTTTGAAGTATATGTTCTTTTCAGCCATGCAAGATGCTTTTGGTTCTGTCTACAGTTATTAGCTTAATGCTGAAGGAGTCTTCTCTCATTTTAAATGTAACTGTGGTGTAAACCTTCTAGAAGGACAACTCCGGTGGAAAAATGAGTACAAGGAAAAAAGGAGAAGAGAAAAGTGGGTACAATTGTGCTGGAAGGGGCTCCCCATTTCAATGCATAAGCATCATTCCAATGCAGGCACAGGGAACTGCTTTATTGACTAAAAGTCGCTTGGTTGGGGAATATCCTTTGGCCTATTGGATGCACAAGCATGTTGAATTGCGGACTTCAATTTAATCAGGAGGACATGACAAGGATTAATGATTTTTCCTAGTATTCATAATGAGGAAGCAGCCATCAATTGCAATAACTTTCTTGAAAATAATGTAATTGCAATATAGATCTCAGTTCCTCGATAAGAATGCTAAGAAACTAATCACAATTTGCTCATTTTAATTTTTCTAGATCAGTTATTGCAATCTAATTGATGATGTATCCAAATGCACCCTTGGATCTTATTCCCTGCTGAAGGGAATTTGGAATGCATTTCTAAAGGGAATTTGGAATGCATTTTTGAAGGGAATTTGGAAAACACTTTTTGAGGTTGGAAAAGCGGCATCTTTTTTTCCTTTGTAGGCAAGAAAATAATTTATTACGAACTAGGGGGCCAAAGGCTCTGAAAATTACAACAAAGGATACAAGGGACTAAAGTAGGCAAAGGGAAAAGAAAAAAAGACCATACTTGGGCTAGGGAGAAGAAAAATAAGGTCCACTCCTTGGGCTAGGGAGAGCTAGAATGAGCTTGCCACCTCAATATGATGCAGGATATGAAATTAAATATGGAATGCAAGAGATCAAGCTTGAGATTATACTAATTTTAAACAGTCACAAAATTCTACATCCTACATACTATCAAACATTCAAAAAGGGGAATCTATGGGTGTCCAAGCCTACACAACTTTAGGGATGGATCAAATAAAATTATAAGTCAAACAAGCCCAAATGAGTGTAAGAATCATCCATTCTTGCAAAGGATTGTTCCTAACTCAAGAGATTCACTAAGTTTTAATTTAGGAGAAAATCTCGGGTTTGAAAATTGGGGATAATTGAGATTTGAGATTTTTTAGGGTTAGGGATTTGGATTAATGAGTTTTTTCTAGTCAAAAGAGAAGGAAATAGAGGAAAAAGAGAACCTGGGATGAGCCACGCGCGTTGGACAGCAGATGGGCCTGGATGCACGTGCGTGACAGGTCGTCCGCACGTGTGTGGGGCCCACTAAGTCGGAAACCGACTTCTAGGCTAGGATCGGCCCGGGATGGGCTGTCTCACATGGTTTGTGCGTAGTACTCTGCTGAAGTTTCAGCCCCTCAGATGGGCCAGAATTTGAAAATTTGTTTGTGCACTGCTATAGGAGAAAACATGGATGCGAAAAAGGATTAAACTGATGGTGAAAGGGATCTAGAGGGTGATGGAGGTGACGCGTAAGAAAATGGAGATGATTTGGAGCGGACGTGGCTTCGCACCACGGTAGTTAATCCTTCGAGGAAGGGAGAGCTTCACACCCAATTCGATTATTCAACCCAAAGAGAGAGGAAGAAACGCATGAATTTTTATTCATAAAATATCAATGAGAATACATACATGGGATTGCTTTATTTATAAGAAAACTCTAAACCCAAAAAAGACAAAATTACCCTTGCGCCACGTGCGCACACTAATACCAAAGTTAAAGCAAATAAAATAACTAAGCTAAGCAATCAAAGCCGTTCATGATGTTTCTAATAACAAAAATAGTCAAAACTCAAAATTCCAGATCATCTAAAGTAGTGGGCCACGATCATGAGATCCGATGGTAGAATCTATGTGATGATCGGCTCAACTCCAATGCTCCATAGCGCAGCCCCCTAATTATGAGGCCCTCAAAAGATGTCGTTGTTGATCCAAATTGAAGGTAGGGCCCGCCTCCTCGAATATGTTCGTAGAGGGGGTGTGTGCATGATGTCCCCATCACAATAGATGATAAAAGCATAATATCATGTGAAGAGGGAACATCAGCAAGCTTTAAAAGGTTATTTTTGCTATGGCTTATATATGCTATGGCTTATATATATATATATATATATATATATATATATATATATTATATATATATATATATATATATATTATATATATATATATATATATATATATAGCATAGCCCAGAAAGCTATGGTTGGATTAGTAACCACGGCCAAGCAGTCAAAGGGACATCCGACCTATTTGCAAACCAATGAAAAATGGCCTTGGATTTGATCTCCCAGAGGATATTCCTAAGTGGGGTCATCAAGGTGGGAATAAGAGAAGTCAAAGGGATCCTGATGAGAATTAGGAGGAGGTAGTAAGTGGGGAGATCCCAACAAGCAGAAATGACATTAGGGGACATCCGACCTATTTGCATACCAATGAATAATGGCCTTGGATTTGATCTCCCAGACGATATTCCTTAGTACCACTTTTTTTGGCAGGGCTAATGATTAAAGATTCGGTTGTTCCTTTCCCTCCAGCAGTTCTGGGACAAGGCAGGAAAGCAAAGCTTACTGATGAGGTTACTAACCATGTCAACAACAGACTTGATAAAACCTTGAATATATTGAAGAATGGGGGAATCTGAAACATGAAGGATGCCTAATTTGGAGAGAATGTGCTCCCAAATCTAGCAAACAGCCAAGAGAAGATGATCAATAAATTCGGGACTAAAAGGATCACACACACACACACACACACACACACACACAAAACCCTGCTAAGATTGAGTGTTTAGGAATACCTTTAAACCATATAAGGTCAACGTAGGGGATCAGAGAAGAATTGGTCTGACAGGCCTCCACAATAGATTTGAAAGTCATCTAACATTGGGATGATGGGTCCACAAAATTCCATCATCCACCTGAAGAAGGCTTAGCTAAAGAGCTTCATTTATAATTTCAATTAGGTGGACTGAGGAGGGAAGGGGAAGTCACTATCTATTTTCACGGATAAAAGCATTGACACAAATGTCCTTACCCATCCCAAGCCTAGAAGGCATGGAACCCAAAATGATCAAAAGAGAGAGAGGACCAAGCCAGGGTTAAACTAGAAATCGGTTAGATTCCCATTCCCCATAATAAACTTAGTGTGAGGCTTAACTAGATCCTGGACCCCTAAGATACTGTGCCAAGCCCATGAAGCCATGGACTGGAGGTGGATGTTCGAAATAGAACCTTGACATACTTTTTGTTAACCCACCTCACCAAAGGCCATCGAGGATTTTCCAGAATTGTTTGATGAGGCAAGCCTTGGCAGAGTTTTCTAAGGGAAGGATGACTAATCTCAACCAATTGAGTGAATGGAGTTATCCCCAAGAAAACTTGTCATTCGCCTTTTTACCATGGATAAACAGAGCTTGGGTAATAGGAAGGAATTAGATCTAAACAAGTGCAGACTGGAAAGGCTAGATCGAATCTGCTCGAGTCTCCCAGAAAAAAAAAGGTGGGAAGCCTTCCATCCACCAAGGCATTTGGTGACTCTGTCCAAAGGGATTGGTGATCCCGAAGATGAAGAACGCAGAGAAGAGAGGATGATTGGAGACCCCTTCCTGTATGCCCAGGTTGCGCATAAAAGTGACATTTTTCCTTTTTTCTTGTTTATAGACTACTAATTTAATTGTTTACGTAGGCCTTTCTATTGTTCTTATCTTGAGTTTGGAGAGGCTTGGTTGGCGGCGATAAATGACAAAAAAAAAGGTTACATTCAGTGGTCAGTGAAAAAAGAATTACCAATGATGGCATAAAACTCTTTCCTGTTTTAGTTTGCTGTTTGTTTGTTTGTGAAAAACCCCCTTTCATTTGTTTTTACTCCACCAAATTGACGGTCAGGGATATCCCAAAAAACCGAAACAAATGGTCTAGTGACATACCACCATAATTGAAAATGCCCAACAGAGAACGAGTTCATGCTGTGTCTGACTGCCCTCTGCAAGCCTGAGTATGAGTTCTTAAAGGCACCATAACCGGCCTTCGCTACTGTTGGTGTGCAATAAAAGTTGGTCTAAAATCATCAAAGTGGAACTGCCCATTTAACCTGAATGAACCACTACGTGTGCTACAGCCCTGCTACACCAGGGATAGTATACAGTATTATTGTTAGCTTTTTTACTTAATATATTAATGAACTTTTTATATTTGTATAGTGAATAGAATGCATTCACTTTATTAATAATATGTGTCCATCATATCTGGAATCGTCATCATCATCATCATAGCTTTGCCTCAGGTATTTGTGGTTGGCTTTATCATGGTTGGTTGGAAACAATTTGCCATACAGCTGCCCATTTGACATCAACCCTCTACCCAGTCTGGGGACCAACTAGTGAGATGCTGGATTTTGTGGATGTGTATATGTAATTAGTAAATTATGTGTAGTACATTATGTAACTTCTTTGAAACTCATTCTTCAATTAATATGAGCTAAGAACTTCTAAGTTTGAGCTGCAGCCAAGTTACACGTCAATTCCTCTATAGTTCTACCCATTACCCGATATGGCTTTATATTTCTGTAACTGGTAGAAGTGGTCAATGCATTCAACACCATAGTGCTTGGGTACTTTGTTACCATTATAAGATCGTTGATTGTGTCCAGCTAGGTATGAGATGCACCCGGTCCAGTGCCAATAAAAAAGTGCCATGTGTGCATGTACAGGAATGGGACCCAAGTGAAAAGGGCAAAATCGTCATTTCATGCTAGGGGATCTTTACTTTTTTCACCGTGGGTCATGACACACGCACGTGGTGCTTTTTTATTGGCTCTGGATGGAGTGTGTCCAATGCCCTGCTGGATGCAATCCATGTCTCTATTATAAGTGTATGAGTGTAGAGTACGACATCATCTGGTTATGTCTGTATGGGACATCTTCTAAACTCCGTATGCAAGTTCTTTGGAAATAGGTATGCCAAGGATTGGAGTAACAAGGTTTGGTTATAACCAGTGTTTTAAATAGTGCATACCGTATAGCGTAGTGTTTGGGCCTCTATAGCGTGTAGCGTAAGCTACATAGTGTATAATGTATAGCGTAAGCTACACGATACTTGATATTTTTTAATTAAAATAATAGAAAAATATGATAAAATTTACAAAGTGCATAATTCCTATGAGTTTTTTTTAAAGGTGAATCTAGATCGTCAACCACATATTTCAATGCAAAAATTCTGTCTCTTTGCCTTCATACATCTCTAAGTGTGACCTCCTTTTATTTATTTATTGAAACATCACAAATTCACGATATAGACCACAATTTGGATGGTTTGGATTTATCTAAGTCCTCTATCCACGATATGGACCACAATTTAGATGATCTAGATTGGTCTAATGTAGTGCCACGTGTGATGGGGATGAGTCGCCACTATTTTAAAATAGGTGTTGAACTAGCATAGAAGAAAAACTTAAAAGAAAAAAGGAGATTTTAGGTTAGCGTACACTACAGGTTGCGTACACTACATGCTCTGTAGCTTACTCTACGTGCCCTGTAGCTTACGCTACTAGGGAGCTACGCCACCTGCATATGCTACGTAGCATTTTAGCTACGTTACGTAGCGTACGCTAGCTCTATGCTACGAGTGCTACCGAAAACACTGGTTATAACTAGTAGGTATAGTTATGTTAAAATATTTCTCAACAACAAAATTGGTAAACTTGTGACTTTTAAGGGAAGTTCTCAAGTTAGATTTGTACTCTAATTTCCATGGTCTGCTCTTAACCCTAAATAACTTGCCTAGCTCTAGAGTGTGAAACTAGGGGTTGGCTTGGAACTCTTTGGATTTCAAGCTTAGAGGGAGGCGGGGGAGAGGGGAACAAAGATTGTAAAAAGTGGATAGGGAATATCAATGAGAGAGAGGGCCCCTTATCTTCTCTGAGTTTCTGAATATCCGACTCAATATGATAATATTTGAAGGATCCAAGAAATCATTGATGTACTTTCCATTAATAATAATAGAAGTTGAGCACTCATTTTTTAGCAAGTCAAATGGTGGATGGAAGCATTTATATGACATAATTTTCAGTACTTAGATGTGATTTACCTTATTATGATCATGATTGATGTCTAATTTATTGAGAAATCACATAACAATTCTTCAAAATTATTTCTTTTGATGGGTAACTTCACGTTTTATTAAAAGGTGAAAAGAAAACTATGGATGGAGGAGAGGATTGATCAGAACTCCAACCTTAGAGACCACAAGCCTGAGAGACATTACAAGAAACAAAACCCCAATTACCCATTCTCTTGAATCCTAATCTATATAAGAAGAGCATCTTTAGAAACTGCCCCCTTTGCCATGCTGTCCGCTTCTTGATTTGCCTCCAAGTATGAGAGAATCCCATATTTAATGTTGCACAAACATCCTGAAATCCATCCATTATACCTTGTTGTCATGTGTCAATTCACACATTCAACACTTGTAGAAACATTGTTATAAGAAATAATTATTTATGTTAATTTATCATTCTTTTGTTTCTACGATACCTTTTTACATTTAAATACACACACATACATAAATGAATTATAATGTAGTATTTAAAATATATTATTCATGAGAAGTGCTCACACACCACTAGTTGTATGTCCAACTAGTTAACCTAATTTAATGATTTAGTAATGTTAATAAATGTTACATAGAGGAGTTATTATCTCATGTCACTTTGGAAAAGGGGTTGGGGCTTGCCCAACTGTAGTGTTAATATGAAATTTACCCGACCATCAAGTGCATCCAGTGTTGTCATGTGTGACTGCACATTCGCATATGCGCACAATGGAGTGGAAATCACATATGCGATTGCATATGCCACTTATGCGACAATATGTGATCGCATATGTGATGTATGTGATCGCATATTGGCCAACGGTCAGAAATCTGACTGATTGAATTTTTTTTTTTTTTTTTTTTTCCATAATTCAGCCATTTTCCCCTATAAGAAGGCAAGGCATTCGTACCCTCTTTTTTGCATACCACATGCACTCAAACTCTCTCTGTACTCTCATACACTTTCAAAGCCTCAAATCTCTCATTCTCTCTTATATAATTACATTCTCCATATTTCAACTCTCAAATTTGAAGCCTCCAAGGCCCAAGCTCCATATTTATTCAAGTTCTAATCAAGATTCAAGAAAGTAAAGCAAGAATACATCTAAATTGAATTTCAAGTCAAGTCTCACATTTCATTTTCTACATCTATCTCTTTCTAGTTTCTAGATATAATTTCATTTTCTACATCTCATAATTCTCATTCCTTTCATTTATTTATTTTTAAAAAAAATTTATTTATTATATTCATTCTCTAGTTACATAATATTCATTCATTCATAATCATACACACATTCTCTCTCTTTCTTTACATTCAAGAGTCGAAAGACTTGAAACATTTTTTTTTTTAGTTTGTTACAACTTACAACTTACAAGAAGATTCATAAGATTCGACTTTCAAGAATCAAGTAAGAGTTCAAAGGCAAGAAATTACGTTCTTTTACAAGAGCAACAAGAGTAGAAGAAGACTAACTACAAGTCTACAACATTTAAGAGTCAAGACAAGAAGTTAGAATATATTTTCGAATTTTAGATTGTGCAATTTCTGTTTTCGTAATCGTGTAACCCCCCCCTCTCCCCCCATCCTCCTCTTCTACTACAAGTGTAACTCTAACTCATTCTCTGATGCAGGACCGATGCATGAACTGAGTAACATGTGAGATCGAATAGCCGAATTAAGATATTTAATAAAAAAAACACAAACATCGCTATAATCATCACAAATATTATGAAAATCAAAAGAAAACTATGCATAATCCTAACCTAAGCTACTAACATCGTAACTCAAGATCATTAAAATAAAAAGAAACTAGGATATAATGAATGTAGGGACATCCAATTAGCATACGGTATAGTTTATTTCAAAATAGGAAACTTAATACAACCTATGGTGAAAATTAGGCTTTTGGTAATTTGGGAAAGTAGGAAATTTAAGTTTAGGGTTAGGGTTTCAGGGATGGAAGAAAGAGGTTTTGATATAATGATGGTGGGAAACCAAAAAGGGTAAGTGGGTTTCACACGTGTGGCCGTACAGTCACACGTGTGGCGTGGGAGGATGGGTTTAGGTCAGTTAGGGCTTGGATTGGGGATAGGTATGGAAAAGTTGGTTTTGGGATAATACGAAGATTTGAGATGGGAGAATTAAGAATCTGAAGAAAATACCTGGATGAGGAAGAAAAGAGAAGATAGTGTGGGGATGGAGATCTCGCACCTCCTTGGATGAAGATTAGCCTCACACCAATCTTCCTTCCAAATTGAATGGAAGTATCTTCAAATCGCATGAAGATGAGAAAAAAAAAGCAAGATTTTTTTTTTTCTTTTTTAAATCATGAAATTCAATGAGGGAGAGGTCACACACCCTCATCCTTTTATAGATCCAAGAAGTTTCGAAAATTACAAAAATCCCTGTCTTATGAACTTTAACGAAAATAACCATAGTCGAAACAAAATCAACTAAAACACTCATAATGTGTCCAAATATAAAATAATAAAAAACTAAATCCTAAAATATGATAAAGTCTAAAACTAATGTGGGTGATCAATGATCGATGGCCCGATCATGTGATCCATGCAATCCAATGGCCCGATCGTTGCGTCCCTCTGATCCAACGGTCTAAATCACTCCATAAAGTAGCTTATGTGCATTTTCCTAGTGTGAGACCCGACCCGACTTCGCTTGTGTGCATGTGTGTGTAAGTATGCATTCCGTCCATCTTGGTCTCGCGGTCCTACTGGTCAAATCCGGCGACCCGTGACCCTTGGATGTCTAAGGAGGGTTGACGCCCATGGCAGTCCACTCTATGGATGGTGATGACTTGTTGCCCCCTTTAGATGCATATGCAATGAATTTTTATGTGAGGAATAGGTCTGGTTGTTTTTGGGGCCCACTGTGGTGAACCACACACCTCAGAAAAATAAGAAATTATTAAGAGAAGAGAGAGGATCGGCCACAAAGGGAAGGGGGCTCCGCCACATTGAGGCCATTCCCTTCATCACAAACCACACATCTCACTATATTAATGGTATTACAAGATCTACCCATGTATGCATCTTCAAATAAAAAATCAATGGTGGAGATGCAATCTCCACCAAGGATCAAGGGTCTAGATGACCTAAGGATCCTTCTAACTAAGAAAAGAAACCATGGAGTCCATGAAAAATGACCCCACTCATAAGTCATGCATGCACAAAAGGATGGGCCAATGGCCACATCTAAGAAGACATGGGGCCTCCACCATCATTTGGTGGGCCCCACATGCTTCAAACATGAGGTGAAGAGAAGAAATAAGAAGAAGGAATGTAGATTTTAAGATTCTAAGTACATGCAAACCCACATACAAGGTCTTCAAGCAAACACCTCCAAGATAGTCTTCAAGCTCCAAGGTACATGGATTTAAGGTTGAGATCTTATTCCAATGGTTAAATGGGGGAATATATGAGTGAAAGTGAGCTGGAAAAATGGAGGAAAGTTGCTGGAGAAGAAGAGAAAAGAGAAGAGAGAGAGAGAGAGAGAGAGAGAGAGCGAGAAGAGAGAGGAGAGAGAGGAGAGAGAGGAGAGAGAGAGAGAGAGAGAGAGGAGAGAGGAGATTTTTTAAGGCAAGCAATCATCTCTCTCTTGCCTTGGATAGAGAAGAGTAATTATTGCAATAGGGAGTTAGAAACAATATTGTAGGGTTAGTAGGCTTTTTAGGTTAGTAGGTGGTGTTTTAAAGATAGGCGGTGTAGGGATAGGGTCTAGGTAGTGTGTGTGTGTAGTGTGTGTTGGAAATAGTTTCAAGAGATGGGACCTACCTAGAAATTCGTGCACACAACCCCTAGGTGGGCCACATGATCATGATTAAGGGCTTAGAAAATGAAATGCACCCAACTTACGATCTACACGCCAGATGGACGCACAAGACGCGACGTTGGAACCGCGGCGACGATGCGGTCGCAATGGCATAGGTCTCAACTCGATCCGAGTCGGGTCTTCATGACTGAACTTACGGATGATCGCAAACACTATCCAAGGGTCACGGGTCACCGGGATTCGACCGGTAGGACCGTGGGACCAAGATGGACGGAATGCATACTTACACACACATATACCCAAGCGAAGTCGGGTCGGGTCTCACAATCCTATACCAAGGTAATGCATGAAGGGGCTTATACAACCAGCGTGTCAAGGCCAATCATCAGAGACCCCCTGGTCCCTTGCAGCCGTTGAGCGTTCCAGAGTGGAAGTGGGAGCACATATCAATGGACTTCATCGCAGGTTTGCGGAGGACTCAGCGTGGTCATGATACCATCTGGGTTATCGTCGATCATCTGACGAAGTCGGCTCATTTCATTCCAGTGCGTACTTGTCTATGGACCGGGTTGACGATGATATTCATTGATGAGATAGTGAGACTGCATGACGTCCCAGTTTCGTTCGTTTGACGTCGTCTCAGTTTTGGAGGAGTTTCCAGCGGCGCTGGAGGCACTTTGCCAGCGCATCCATTCGACTCACGACAGCCAGACGCCGCAGACGAATGGGCAGACCGAAAGGGTCAACCAGATCCTTGAGGATATGCTCAGGGCTTGTGTGATCGACTTCGCGGGCTGTTGGGATGAGCATATGTGCCTCGCCGAGTTTGCATACAACAACAGTTATCGGGCAACTATCACCATGGCTCCTTTTGAGACACTTTATGACAGACCGTGCAGATCTCCTAGTTGTTGGACTGAAGTTGGAGAGCGTCGTCTCTTAAGTCCCGAGCTTGTGCTGCCGACGTCAGAGGCTATTGATGTTATCAAGTAGAGGATGCGCACAACTCAGAGCCGACAGAAGAGTTTTACTGATCGTCAGCGTTGACCCCTCGAGTTTGCAGTCGGGGACATGGTATATCTCAAGGTCTCGCCTATGAAAGACGTGGTTCGCTTTGGTGTGAAGGGTAAGCTCGCCCTGAGATTTATTGGACCTTTTGAGATTACCGAGCGCATAGGCGCTGTTGCTTATAGGCTTGCCTTACCTCCTGAGTTGTCTGCGATCCACGACGTGTTTCATGTTTCTATGTTGCGAAAATGTGGGTCGGACACTATCCCTATGATTGATTGGCAGCCACTTGAGGTTCGTGAGGATGCTTCCTACATCGAACAACCGATTCGTATTCTTGATCGGAAGGAGCAGGTCCTCAGTACCAAGGTCATTCCCTTGATGAAAGTGCAATGGGGTCATCATTCGGAGACCAAGGCGTCTTGGGAACGCGAGGCCGAGATTAGAGAGCGTTATCCCTATTTGTTCGATGATTGATTGCTTGTATTGCCTTCTCTTGTGATTGATGATTGATATATATATATATATATATATATATATATATATATATATATATATATATATTATATATGATGATGATGATGATGTTATGAATTTTGTTGTTCTGGTTTTGTCAATTTCGAGGACGATTTTTTTTTGTTGGTGGGGAGGATTGTGAGACCCGACCCTACTTCGCTTGTGTGTATGTGTGTGTAAGTATGCATTCGGTTCATCTTAGTCCCGCGGTCCTACCGGTCAAATCCTGACGACCCGTGACCCTTGGATAGTGTTTGCGGTCATTCATGAGTCCAGTCATGAAGACCCGACTCGGATCGAGTTGAGACCTATGCCATTGCGACCGCATCGTCGCCGCGGTTCCAATGCCGCGTCTTGTGCGTCCATCCGGCGTGTAGATCGTAAGTTGGGTGCATTTCATTTTCTAAGCCCTTGATCATGATTATGTGGCCCACCTAGGGGTGGTGTGCATGGATTTCTAGGTAGGTCCAATCTCTTGAAAATATTTTCAACACACACTACACACACATTACTTAGGCCCTATCCCTACACCACCCATCTTTAAAACACCACCCACTAACCTAAAAAGCCTACTAACCCTACAACATTGTTTCTAACTCCCTATTGCAATGATTACTCTTCTCCATCCAAGGCAAGAGAGAGATGATTGCTTGCCTTAAAAATCTTTTTTTCTCTTTTTTCCTCTATTTCTCTCTCTCTCTCTCTCTCTCTCTCTCTCTCTCTCCTCTTTCTTCTCTTCTTCTCCAGCAACTTTCCTTCATTTTTCCAGTTCACTTTCACTTATATATTCTCCCATCTAACAATTGGAATAAGATCTCAACCTTAGATCCATGTACCTTGGAGCTTGAAGACTATCTTGGAGGTGTTTGCTTGAAGACCTTGTAGGTGGGTGTGCATGTACTTAGAATCTTAGGATTTACATTCCTTCTTCTTATTTCTTCTCTTCACCTCATGTTTGAAGCATGTGGGGCCCACCAAATGATGGTGGAGGCCCCATGTCTTCTTGGATGTAGTCATTGGCCCATCCTTTTGTGCATGCATAACTTATGAGTGGGGCCATTCTCCATGAACCCCACCATGGTTTCTTTTCTTAGTTAGAAGGATCCTTAGGTCATCTAGACCCTTGATCCTTGGTGGAGATGGCATCTCCACCATTGATTTTTTATTTGAAGATGCATGCATGGGTAGATCTTGTAATACCATTAATATAGTGAGATGTGTGGTTTGTGATGAAGGGAAGGGCCTCAATGTGGCGAGCCCCCTTCCCTTGTGGCCGATCCTCTCTCTTCTCTTAATAATTTCTTATTTTGCTGAGGTGTGTGGCCCACCATTTGGCTTGGAGATATCCAGACCGTCCAAGGAGGGTTGACACCCATGGCAGTTCACTCTATGGATGGTGATGACTTGTTGCCCCCTTTAGATGTATATGCAATGAATTTTTATGTGAGGAATATGTCTGGATGTTTTTGGGGCCCACTGTGGTGTGGTTGAATTATATACTCAGTTTATTTCATTAGTATGTTGCTGTCCAGAAAATTTCTGGACAGTTTCTGGTTGGTTTTGGGTCAGATTTTTGGACTGATTAGGGGACTGTTTCTACCCATTTGATATACTTTTCTTGAAGGTGTGGACCCCACCTAGATGTACCTCAAATTTTACCTCCATCTGACCTTGATTGAGGTCCCAAAGGAGTGACCCAAGTGGGGTGGACAGTCCAGATTTTCTGGACTGTCCAGCAATATTGCAGTTTAGAAATCCATAAATACATAATAGTATTTGTAATGGTGGGCCATTTCGTGGACCCCACCTTGTAGTACACTTGTATGGGGAGGTTAGAATTATTTTTCCCCAATATTTGGAGAACTTGGGCCCGCCCCTTTGGTATGTTCAAATCAGGGACAATACTATAATTTTCTGTTGTGCAGTCCAGCAATGTAATATGATAAAAGCCTTAATTCATAAACATTTCTATAGGTGGGCCCCTTTTCTGGACTCCATCTTGTTGTATACATGATGAGGGACCTTGGGTCCAAATTTCAGGAATTTTGGAGGCTTAGAACCCACCCATTGGATGACCCAAATTCAGCACAGTTATATTCCAGCAATATTTTACCCTGGACAGATTGTATTCTTCAAATTAATTAAAATACTTCTGAGTATCCTAAAATCATGAAAATTTACAGGGAGGTGGTCCACCCATGGTGGGACCCACCTACAAAATTTTGGGACCAATGGACCCCTGTGCACACCGTGGTGAGGGCCGGACTGGCCCACCACGTTGGGACGTCTAGGTATGTCTGAATTTCTGGACAGACTGTCTTATTTATATTATTTAAAATACTTAGGAATATCTAAAAATTTTGAAATTTTGTGGGGGTGTCCCACCCATGGATGTGTCACCCTACAAAATTTCAAATCTAACGGACATTTAAGCTGACCGTGGTGCGGTCTGTAAATTGGGTCAGTTTTAGGCCAAATACCCAGGCCCGTATGACTACCCACCATGGAACGTCCCTACCTTGGGCTGTTGCTAGGCCTGTATTCCAGCAGCATGACCCACTTCTAATGTGTGTCGTGCACTCCCCTCTCATCTGGTGGGACCCACAGTGATGTATGTGAGCCATCAGAAAATAAATATACTATAAATTAATTAAATTGCTGAACTCCAACAACCCAGAAAATGGGTGGGCTGGAATTTGGCAATGAGCCCAAAATTGTTGCCTATAAATGTGGTTTTGGGATAGTTTGACCCACTAGATTTGAGGAGGATTTAAGTAAGTTATCTTACCATCTTAATTTTATTTTTGGGCTTAATTAGTGCATGATTAAAGGTCCATTCCAATTGGATTCTTTTTGGGCTATTCTTCTAGTTAATGGGCCTTATAGCCTTGGTTGGGCTGGAACTTTTGATAGGCCTGTTGGACCCTTGGGTCCTATACTTACCACGCCATTGTGATGAGTCTTATGGGCTAAATACTCAAGTAGTTGGGCCCTTGCTTGCCCTCTATAATAAATCCATACTTGGGCCGAGATGTGAGGCCCAACTTACTTGTGTTAAATATATGGATTTCCCATATGTTGGGATAATGGGCTGCCCATTAGGCCCGCCACAATGAGTGAACCCATGACTCTTATGGTTGGGCCCTAACCTTGCTTAAGGGCCTACTAGGTTGCCTATGTATTGGGCTTAGTGTATGACCCACTAGGCCATGGATTGATTTGGGCCTTGGACTTTTCCTTTCATACGTAGCAGGCTACCTTTTGGGACCCAGTTGAGGTTAGATGTCCTCCTTAGTGGCCTTAAGGTAGGCCCATAAGGCCCTTATAGGTAGTTGAAGGCCCACCATGGACCTTGTTAGGCCCGTCTCCTCTTTAAGGCTTTATGATTCTCCTAGCTTGTGGGTTATCCCAAAGTATTGGGCCCCCACTAGAGGACTTCGCTTCTCCTTAGTACCTATCTATGTACCTAGACCTTGTCCCTCCTTAGGACGAAGGAATACATTCTACAGGTAGCACACTTACATCATTATGACCAATATGTATCATCTGTATGAATTGATTGCATTGTATGGTGGTCATTGAAGGATGAAATTTCTCCCCTTGTCCACATTGTGTGCCTGCAGCTAATGCATGATCTGTGTGTGTGACTCATGCATTGGCATAACATTTCATGATGATACCACCCTTGCTTCATCAGGGTTTCGCCTCCACTGGGATATTTGTGGATGGCCGTATGAGTAGACATCGAAAATGTTACTTAAGCATACCGGGTGCATAGGATGCCCATGGGTGAAATTTTTAAAACTTTCATGGTACCAAGGATCTGCTCCAGCGCTGTGACTGGGTGGAATATATGAGCACACGAGGGCCTTATACTGTTAGGCCGTGACTCTCACTGTCGTGTAGTCGGTTGGATAAGAGTGTGGCCTTACTCGCCTGATGTAAGGAGACATTGCTAGGCTGAGTCTGACCAGCTCGTGAATGGGTCCTCTACCTTCAGGCCTTACTGGTGATTGTCTGTCTGCAGGCAGGGTAGTGAGGTCTCTTATACTCGTTTGACTGTGCGGGGTTTGTAGAGCGACAATCATTCAGCAGTGTAATGGACTCCTGTGATTTTGTTATAAATGGAAATGTACTTGACATATTGTTTGGATATGAGCACTGACATTACTTGCATTATATTGGCATTGACTGTGTAAGCCCTTTCATGCATTGCCTTGATATGGCTCCCAGTACTCATTGCATGATATTCATGATAAGCCTTGGTAAGGATAGTGATATTCTCATTGAGCATGTTCTTTCCTCGTACCTCCTGCTATTCTTCTGTGCACCATTGACACACTTTCACCACCCTCTAAGCTTCTATAAGCTTATGCACGATTGATGCGTGTAGGAGACTCTAGGCAGGCGTCGTAGCAGCAGATCGTGGAGTAGAGTTGAGTACTGAGGACTCCAGTGTTGCTAATTTCTCTCTCTTTTCTTATTACCTTATGTATGTCCTTTTGTACATGATGTAAGCTTGTAAAAGTTCAAATTCTTAATGGATTTTGTGATGTGTGCCCCTTGTTATTCTCATATGTACTTGCTGTAATCTTGGATATGCTCGTATTGGAATTATTATACTGCTATGGAAATCCTTTTTATAGAATCTCAAGATCGGAACCTGTCTCAAGAGCCGAGAATGGGGTACTACGGAGGCTGTTGCGGCCAGAACCGGCCATCGGGTTCCTTGTGAGTCCGGTTACCGAGTCTGGGGCGTGACACCTAGTGTGGGGTCTTCCAGATGCTCACACATGCACATGGGGTCTTCCACACTATCACGGGTACTCGCCTAGCCACAGATAAATCGGCGTGACCCGCTTCCTCTGATACGTACGTAAGGGTGTACGTGACGTGATGTCCTCATCACTCTCTTTCTTCTTTTCTTTTCTCTTTCCCTTTCTACTACTACTAGTCTCTCTCTCTCTCTCTCTCTCTCTCTCTCTCTTAAAGACACGATCGCACACGATCCTCAAAAATCAGCCCCATTCGTAGTTCAGGTGGACCACACGATTGGAAACGATGTACATGGAAAAGCTCATCCTCCAATATATCTTCGTTGGTTTGGCCCACTTGAATCTCATATGGGCCTGATTTTTGTGTCACAGGCATAGCTTTTGGTGTGGCTTCTAATAATTGGAGTGGATTGCACATGCTCATCATGATGGCCCCTATAAAAATCAAGGGCGGACATCTCTCTCCCAATTGTTTCCCTTGGTGTGGCCCACTGGAATCATCGGTCATCCTGTTTTTTTGGTTCTTGGCACAAAACAGGATTACATATCTAATTGTTGGAGTGGGTCTCACATACACATCACGGTGGGCCCCATCAAAAATCAAGGGTGGGCGTCTGTTTTGCACCAATTCCCCCAAAAAAGCTATATATTCCTTAAAAGAGGAGTTGTTAAGTTCAATCGGTTGGACCACAAGCTACAAGGCATCCATATTATAACTTCCAAAGTATTGAGTGCATGTGGCATCCAGTCCTTCCAATAGTTTGGCCCCACCACGAGGATGGCCTAGTGCAATGGTGAGTAGTATCTACACATCAAGTGGTCCACACTGCTAAGAGAAATTTAAACAATAGTAAATAGTGAAATACAAATCTAGTCCACTCAATTAGTGGCCCTTACCGGGTAAAGGTGATGCTCATGATGGGCCAACCTATTAGACGGGTTGGATGCCATGTACATATGAAAGGTTGGAAGTTATTTGCTAGTTGGACCTTAACCCATGGTCCACCCCACTGGACCTGAGACCTTTCTCATTTAAAACTAATAATTTTACCATAAGCCCTCCCTTGATTTTTGACAGGGCCCACCATGATGTGTATGTGAGATCCACTCTAACCATTAGATGTGTAATCCTGTGTTGGGCTCACAGCGAAAAAATCAGGCCTACTTGGGATTCCGGTGGGCCACACCAAGGGAAACAATTGGGAAGTGACGTCTGCCCTTGATTTTTACAGGGCCAACCATGATGAGTATGTGAAATCCACTTTAATGATTAGATGGCACACCAAAAGCTATGCTCGTGATCCAAAAATCAGGCCCATACAAGATTCAAGTGGGCCACACCAAGGAAAAAAATTTGGACGGTGAGCTTTTCTATGTACACTGTTATCAATCGTGTGATCCACCTGAACTACGGATGTGACTAATTGTTCGGTCCCTACGTCTAACATGGGGTGACACACTTGATGGTTGTGGTGGATTATCACACCCCTTTTCCATAGTGGCGCAAGATAATAACTCATCTACTTAACATTTATTAACATTAATGAATCATTAAAATAGGTTAAATAGTTGTACGTACAACTAGTTGTGTGTGAGCATTTCTCATTATTTATTATTTTAAATATTCGTATGGACATCTTGGTGAATGTGACCTTTGAAAAGCTACCATGTCTGAAACTGACATGTGATATATATACACTCATATTTTGATACATTGAACATACCAGAGCACCATATGAATAATTTTTTTTTTTTTTTTTTTGTAAGCATGGTATCCATTACTCTGGACACTCTCTGTAGATTCTTGGACATCTTTCCTCATTTTATTCTTTGGAACAAAATAGTTTTGTCACTTTAACCTTGGCTTTCCCAAGTTTTTGAAAGTTGGAAAGCTCTCCCTACTGGCTCAATTCTATTCAATTCTATTGAACTTTGAAAAGAGTGTCTTTGGGAACTCATGATCCACAGGGTGGGGGCCTGATGCATGATCATTTGGCTGGCTGTTTAAGAGCTCTATTGGGAGAATGATGCAGAAGCTTATCTTTTTTTTTTTTTTTCCTGGCTTCATGTTATTTCAAACTCCCCTGGTTGAAGGAAATTCCTCGAATTTTATCCAGTGGCCTCCTCGTGAATACTCTTGGAAGCTTGTGGATATTTTGGAGGAAGTTTGGGTATTAGCCGTGGAGCTTGATGTTTCGTTTCCTTCATCAGTTATGAAGCCGATGCGATTCCTTTGCTTGAGATGGAGCCACTGGAAACTTGCTTTGGCTCTCAGTCTTTCTTGCTATCGTATTTTTCATTTTGGCCATTGGCCTTTTTGTTTGTTTTGACTTTCGGGTTTTTCCATTTGGCTGAATAAAGCCCGATCATTAATCAATCAAAAACACTTATTGGTTTTTGGAGGCAGCATTTCCCCTGGTTTGATTAACCCTGGACATTTTCTAACTTATATGTGCGTCAGGCAACATGGTACCTCAAGATATCATCTAAGCTTAAACTTGGAACAGTTTCAGACGAGTGTTCTGCACAGCCTCAAAAAAACATTGGTGAAACTGATGCCATTGTTCCGAGCCGAGCAGGTATTTTTCCCTCAAAAGAGTAATGGCACTTTTTTTTTTTTTTTTTTTTTCAATGAAAAAGTGAATGCCACTTGCCAGTTGGAATATATGCACAGTTCATTCCTACGGAGCTTCATTTTTCTTTTTAGTTAATTAGTTGTTGACTTTATCTTTCTTCATGCATTCAGTCAATGAATCTTTTAGCATCTTGTTGTATACCATCAGCCCAAGCCAGAAAACTATGATTATCCTAACTGCTCATAAGCTAGAAAAATAGTAATGGAAAGCACTAATCATGCATAAGCCTAACTTGCTTGGGCAGTAATGGTTTATCAAGAAACATGTGTTCTTACTTGGTTGTTTTGCACAGGTGCCAAGTATCCAAGGTGTTCTGTATCTATTATGTTATGGTCATAAAGGCTAATATGTATAGGTAATGGCCGTGACCAATGTTGTCAAATCGTATAAAATCGCATAAGCAATCGCTTAGGTTGATGGATTTTTATTTATTTATTATTTTTTTTTTTTGTGATTGAAAATTAAAACAAATGGAAAAAAGAAGAAAAAAAATAAAAAAATAAAAAAATAAGAAAAACTATGTATAATTACTACAAGTGATTGGATAGGGTTTATTTACCTATTTCATTGTAGTTTGACTATTAGGCCATCTATATGTTGAGTTATATTGTATTATATATAACAAAACAAATTTAAATAATCAACAAGTTACACTAAGAAAGAATTAATTATTGAAAACTACAAATATAGAAATTGTATTTATATGTTGAGTTATATTGTATTATATATAACAAAATTTTTTTAAATAAGTAACAAGTTACACTAAGAAAGAATTAATTATTGAAAACTACCAATATAGAAATTGTATTGATAACTTGAATCTTGATGAGTTGATGCATACAATACAAGTTGCAACTTACAACTTATTACAATCTACAAGAAACTTGACTGTTAGCCATTATGCCATGGCATATTAAAGTATGCCATGATTATGCGATTATGCCATCACATAATCATGGCATACTTCCTGCATGTCATATGCGATTTGAGCCATGGTATCCACTTATGTGATTGTATAATCGCTTATGCGATCACATAGACAACATTAATGGCCGTGATCGTTACATGATATGGGTGTGAAATGGGGTTTTTTGGGACCTTATCGGCCATTGCAGGGCATAACGACAGTTACCCCCATAATGGTCGAAAAACGACAATTTTTTATTATTTAAATCCATTTTCTCATCTTTTTTTTTTTTTTTTTTTTTTTTTTTTTTTTTTTTTTTTAATATTTTTTATTTTAAACTTTTCTAGAATATTCTACAATAGATTCAATCATTCTTACTTTAGTTTTTAGGATTAAAATCGTAGAATGTAGCAATTTGGGCGAATAGAAGCTCTGAGGGGTCTTTTTTTTTTTTTTTTCAAAAACTAAAAAAGTAGTATTTATGCCTTCCCCCCTGATTTCTAGTTCTATAATGTTTGATTGTGATGCGTAGATATTAGCGACGCGTAACCATGTTCATAAATTCACCAGACAACTAGATACAACATTCTCACCAAAGAGTGGACTATTACGCTACCATAAGCAGGTTTAAAAGAATACATATTTGGAAATTTACAGTATTCTAGATTTTCTTAGTAATTTTTTTTTTTTTTGGAATTTTTTAAGGCAAAAAATAAAATAAAATCCAACCATTATGGGGGTTGTAACTGTTGTTACGCCCCTGTATCGGTCGATACCCATATCAGTAATGGTGGTAATTGTTATGGCCATCGTTACCGATACAGAATACCTTGTTAGTATTAGATCGTTGCCCTCAAGTTGCATTTAAAATCTAGAGTTGTCAGTCCCAATCAAAATTAATCAACAAAATTATAAACTAACAATTAATCAGTTTAGTTAATAATGAACATGAAATAAATATATCTATTCGCCCAAATCGCTTCAATCAACAAAATTATAAACTAACAATAATGAAAGTCATGAAATAAATATATCTAGAAATAACTGCGACACAATATGCGATGAACATTAATGGATCTCTTGAAATGTTTAGAAAAAAACCAAAAAAGAGGGAACAACGAAAAGAAAAGAGCAATGGTTCTATTCCTAATTTGGAACTAGTTTTTGGATATATATTTTATAAGAATAAAGGAGACATACAGAGCTGCACTAATTATAATGGGATTAAACTTATGAGCCATAATATGAATATTTGGGAGAGTGACTGAGCAAAAGACTAAGGCACATGATTAATATATCAAAAAATCGGCTTGCTTTCATTTTTGTGAGATCTACCATTGAGGCTATTTTCCTACTTAGACAATTAATGAAAAAATATAGGGAGAGGAGGAAGAGTGTCCATATGGCCTTTATGGACTTAGAAAAAGCTTAAGATAAGGTCCCTAAAGAGTTAATCTAGTGAGTGTTGAGAAAGAAAAGAGCTTCTAGAGGATATATCAGCATCATTAAGGATATGTATGAGGAACAATAACAAATATGAGGGCCACTAGTGGAGAGGCGAGTTCCAAATTAACATAAACAAGAGCTTCTAGAGGATATATCAACATCATTAAGGATATGTATGAGGAACAATAACAAATATGAGGGCCACTAGTGGAGAGGCGAGTTCCAAATTACCGTGGCCTTGCACCGGTAGTTGGCATTGAGCCCATATATTTTCACATTAGTTATGGATGGGTTAATGAGGCATTTGCAGGGAGAGATCCCATGGTGTAAGTTGTTTGCAAATGAAATGGTTTTGATTGACAAGATGAGGGAAGGCATAAACATAGAGCTAGAGTTATAGAGGGGTGTTTTAGAATCTAAAAATTTGAAACTAGTCAGACTATACGTTTTTCTTACTAAAAATCTAAAGGGGGTCAGGTGACCAGCAACATGCAGAACTTCTCAGATTGGGTTGCTTCTCATGATCTTATCGACCTCACTTTAGGGGGTGCTAAATTCACTTGGTCCAACAATCAATCATAAGCTACTCTCTCACGTTTGGATATATTCCCTTTAATCTCTCAACGAGGTCTGCCAATAATTATCTCTGATCATAGACCGATTATTTTAGAAGTAAATGATGATAATTGGGGACATCATCCATTCAGATTTGAGTTGGCATGATTGGAAATTGATGGTTTCAAGGAGTTGATTTCGGAATGGTGGTCTTCCTTTGAAGTTGTGGGTTATGTAGCGTTCAGATTGAGCCGCAAGCTCATTTAGCTTTGGACAAAAGAGGTTTTGGGTGTTAGAGAAGCAGAATTTGAATCCATTTTAGCAAAAATTCATGACTTTGATTTGGAAGAAGCAGGTCATCTATCGAATGCAGATAATCTCGAGAGAGTAGTTTTAGAGCCTTGTGGTTAAAGGAAGGTGATAAGAACACATGGTTCTTTCACAGTATGTCTAGTGCTTGAGCCCGAGTTAACAAAATAAGTAACCTAGTGGTAAAATGGTGTTAGAACCATGGAAAATGATCAAATTTGCAAAGCCATTGTTTGCGTTTATAGGATTTTTCTCTCTTGCGGGAATTAGAGGAGACTGAGGTTGGACACTCTTCATTTTCCTTGCCTTTGTGTAAAGGACATGATTTCTCTTGAAAATCCTTTCTCAAATGAAGAGGTTAAATTGGCCCTTGACTCAATGTGTGGTGATAAAACTCCTGACCCCAATGGTTTTCTAATGATGTTCTTTTAGAAATTTTGGTCGACAGTTGGGAGCGAAATTATGGACTTCTTAACAAAATTCTATGCTAGAAGCCGCCTCTTCCAGGACCTTGGTGCCACCTTCATAGCCCTTATTCCAAAAATTGAAGGGGCAGATTTGTTGAAAGATTTTAGACCAATAAGTCTAATTAGGGACCCATATAAAATCCTTGCCAAAGTTCTTACCCTAAGGTCTAGAAGAGTTTTATCCACATTGATTTCAGAAAATCAAAGCACTTTCATAGCAAGTAGACAGATCCTTGACATTGCCCTCATAGCCCACGAATAACTCAAGACAGAGAGAAGGGAAGAGTGGAATAGTCTGCAAGTTAGATATTGAGAAGGCCTATGATCATGTAGACTGGAAATTCTTGGATTATATGCTCGAAAGACTTAGTTGCGACATTAAGTGGAGAGGTTGTATTCAATCTATGTTTTTTTCTATCCTGATTAATGGATCACCTTTTGGCTTCTTCAAAGTTTCCTGCGGGATCAAATAGGGTGACCCTTTATCTTCATATCTTTTCGTTGTTATCGGGGAAGTTTCTAGTAGAATGTTTCATGAAGCGGAGGAAAATGGTCTAATCCGCGGCAAGGTGGGTAGGGGTGCAGGTTAGCTATCTTCAATATGCAGATGATATGGTTCTCTTTTGCAATGCATATTTCTCTTTAGTTGATAACTTTCGAAAAATCATGGTTTGCTTTGAAGTAGTTTCGGGCTTAAAGTGTTAATGTCTCCAAAAGCGAAATGTTAGGAATTCATGTGTCTCCTGATGATCTCCAATATTTGGCATATGCCTTTGGGTGCAAAAGAGGATCCTTCCCATCATTGTACCTTGGGCTGCCTCTATGCATAGGAAAACTGGCAAAACGCCTATGGGACAAGGTTATTAAGAGAATTGAAAGAAAATTATCAAGTCGGAAGCATCGTTATCTTTCTTTGGGAGGCTGGTTGATTCTTATTGAATTGGCCTCGTTGATTTATTTTATCTCTCTTCAAATGCCAAAGTCGGTTTTGGATAGACTAAATAAATTGAGAAGAGTCTTCTTATAGAAAGGGGCTGAAGATGGAATGAAGTTCAATTTGCTTAAATCGGATGAAATGTGCAAGGTGGTTACTGAGGTAGGAGTAAGTTTTAAAAGCTTGGCTTTTATGAATGTCACTCTTCTTGGAAAGTGGCATTGGAGGTTCAGCTCTAAAGTGGGAAAGTTGTAGAGGAAACTTCTAGTTTCCAAATATGGTACTCAAACAGGTGGTTGGAGCATAAAACCATCTTCTCTTTACTGCGCGTTCAATGTTTGGAAGGCTATTGTCGCCATCGAGCATCAATTCCACGTGGGAATCTCATTTTCTTTCGGAAGGGGAAATCGTATTTGCTTTTGGCTCGATATTTGGTATGGAGATGGACCTTTAAGGGATCTTTTTTCTAGGGTAGTAATGCAGATGCATTTTCACACTGGGCTTGAGTGGGGTGGCTTGTGGGATGTGAGGGCACACTAGGGGTGGGCGGCCCATGTGAGGCGGAACCCATGTGATGTGGGGCCCATGAGGGGGCTTCGGTCGAGGACCTAACCCATGAGTTGTGGAGCCTAGGCTATGAGATAAATCGATTGATTTGCTATGCTTTATCAGTTCGAGCTTTTAGAGCAAGTTGTTAGTTGTCCTGCATCAAAGTGGTATCAAAGCAGGAGGTCTCGTGTTCGAGACTCCTCATCGGGGGTAATTAATGCATGGACATTTTCACACCGGCCTCAAGTGGGGTAGCCTGTGGGATGCAGGAGCACACTTGGGGTGGGCGGCCCGTGTGAGGCGGAACCCATGTGATGTGGGGGCCATGAGGGGGGTTCGGCTGAGGACCTAACTCATGGGATGTGGGGCCTGGGCTATGAGATAAAGGGATTGATTCGCCACGCTCTATCAGTTTGAGCTTTTAGAGCAACTGGTTAGTTCTCTTACGTCAGGCTAGCCCATCTTGCCTCAGACCAATTCATCATGGTGAATTGGTATTACTCATTTATTAACAAAACCATTGTTTGGTCTTCTCCTTGTCGGCAGAACCTTTCGGACAATGAATTTGAGGAATTCATTTCTTTGCTCAACCTTTTGAAGCTTCACTTGCCTTTTCCTCAAGGTGAAGATTCTTTGATTTGGAAATCTCATAGGTTCGGCCTTTTTTTTTTGTGCACTCCTTCTATGGGTTGATTTCTAAGCCATCTTCGCCCCACTCCTGTCCTTTCCATCAGTGGTCTTATGGAGCGCTTTTGAGGATGACGACTTTTGTGTGGATTAGAGGAAGAAAAAGGATCCTAGCCATTAACAAACTTTAAAGGAGATCTCTTATCCTCCCAAACATTTGTTTTATGTGCATGAGAGATGCATAATCTATTGATCACCTCTTCATCCATTGCCCTTTCGCTCAAAAGGTGTGGGAACACTCCGTTAACATTTTTCATATTTCATAGGTGATGTCAAAGTCGGTTGATCGACTTTTGTGGGGCTGGCATGGAGGTGTAGGGGTAAATCCCAGAAAGCTATATAGAGGCTTGTCATGATGAGGGTCTTTTGGTTTATTCGGAGGGGTCAAAATAGCTGTTGTTTCTAAAACAAGGACTACTCTGTTGGTGAAATCATATATATGGTTAGATTAGTTATTTTAGAATGGGCTTTATATGTTAAATATGCTTTGGATATTGATCTTTCTTCATGTTTTTTTTTTTTTTTTCTTCATCTTTGTATTCTTTCTCGCCTTTGCGGTTTCTCAGCAAATTTTTAGTTCTCTTAAAAAAAAAGTCAGAATAAAACAATGGATTACAATTTTAGTAACAATAGGAATGAAAACAAGGAATTACTTGAGATTGCTGACTAAGAAGTTTCCTGAAATGATTACTTTTGATGCCATAATAGATTCGTGGGGAGTGCTCTTATGACCAAGAAGTTTCATGAAATGACAACTTAAGATTACTTGAGATTGGGACTAACATGGTTATTATAGATTCTTTGGACGCTGAACACAAAGCCACTTGCTCCTTTGTCCTACACTGTTCGCTAATCCCAAGAACGTCTCGAAGTTCTGGTCTTGATTCACCAACAAATGAGCCCTACTTCCACAATGTTAAGATCTTCTTCTTGAATCCGCCTTGGCAAAACCCAGTCACTTGACCCGGCTCATCTCTTCCACGATGCTGGTGAAAAGGGATTTGATGGGATTGCTGTAATGGGAGCAGTGGAGAGAAGGGTTTTTGGGGGATTGAAGAGATGGAATGAGATTGGAATCTGGAATGAGGATTGAATGTGAGATGGGTTTTTGTGTGATTTGGAGGGAGTTTGAAACAAGATTTTTTGTGTGATTTGAAGGGTTTTCAAATGTGATTTTTGGGAATGGGAGGGAGATATGAAATGAGTTTTTTTTAAATTATTTATTTATAAAGAATTTGGAGGGAAATGAGAAGCTGATTTTGAGGAGGGGGGAGGGGGCGTCGAGCCCAACTTTCAAACATCTACGTCCAAGCTTGACCCAATTTAGAAACGGGCTCTATTTTTAAAGCTTGAAACCCCAACCAATCTAAGTCGTCCATCCATTTTGACATTAATTTTAATGCATTAGCCCCAAAAAGTAGGTAAATTGAAAGCTCAAGTGGACCACACCATGGGAAACAACGGAGAGTAAGTGCCTTTCGTTGATTTCTGGTGTGGTCCATGTGAGCCTTCTATTTTCCAATTTTTTTTTGGGATATAGCCCTAAAACATTAGTTGAATTTAATGAATGACATAGATAAATGATATATATTAGGGTGGGGCCGCATTTCATCTCAAATGGGCGGCCACGTTTTATTCCAGCGCCCACATTTCGCGCCCGCATTTCATTCCAGCACCCCACCAAAAAGCCTTCTCGCTCCTCTCTCTCTCTCTCTCTCTCTCTCTCTCTCTCTCTCTGCTCTCTCTCCATCTTGACTCCTCATCTTTCTCAATCTCTCTCCATCTCGACTCCCGACAAAAGCAACCCCATCCTCGACTCCCCATCTCTCTCCCTGCCGATCTTCGTTTGGCCGAGCGGTGGTCCAAGGCCCTCCCTATCCACGCACCACCTTCATTCCTCTCTCAATCACAACCTCCCTTTCTCTCTCTGAAGCTCGATTCAATTAGATTCATGAACGCGAGGTATTTCTCTCTCTCTCTCTCTCTCTCTCTCTCTCTCTCTCTCTCCCTTGCCCTCTCAATCTCTCTCAATGTCAATGTTGATTTATGAATTTGGTGATTTAGTGATTTGTGGATTTCCAATTCGAATGTGGACCCTCATTTAGGGATTTGGGGATTTTAGGGCTTACAGAATTGAATGTGGACCCTGAATTTGGTTTTTCTGATTTTACAAATTGGGGATTTGGGGATTTTAGGATTTTACAAAGGAGACAAACATGGGTTTCATAAATGGAATGTGTAGATTCTTTAAATTCGTATTCTTTTGTTCCTCTTTGTTCGGAAATCGATTTTGTGTAAATTAGGGTTCTATTTATCTCATTTTGTAGATTTTTTACTCAAGGCGCGTTTGGTTACAACAAATATCATGAAATTCAGGATATTTGTTGCAGCTAAATGCACCTTTCAAAATCGGATTATTTCGGTTGCAATTAATCTAGGGTAGACGTTAGTTATTGTGATTAGGGATGTCCATGTTATAATTTCTAGAAATTACGATGTTTCTCAATGTAGGGGAGTATAAGATAATTTTGTTATTGGTGGTTCCTTTGTGTCTATGGGTGTTAAGTGCTCGAATTCGGGCCAACTGCCACTTGTTATTTAGTTGGTCCTAAAAGTCAGGCCTAGGCATGGCCTGTAGATTGATTGAGCCTGAATTGAGGTCCTGTGTCTGTTATAAATGGTTTATTGTCTGATGGACCGAATGGATCATGGGTTGCGGACACTTTCAAAGCCAAGAGGGATAAAAAATAGTTCCGACAAAGTGGGTATTGAACGCCCACCATTAAAAATAACATTTATAGAAGTTTTCAATGTTGAATGAGCGCAACCATTTAAAACATTCAATGTTGAATGAGCACAACCTCACATGCTTTGACCTGAAAAAGAAGCAAATCATTCCATATAAATGGTACACCATGTAACAAGAGAAGCTCTGTTTCTTACTTGTTTTCTGCTAGGAACAAATTGAAACATGTGAGGTCTTTCCTGCATAACAAATGGTAAACAATGTTGAAACTAGACCAAGGAAGATGATCATATAGTGATAGTTAACACAAATGAGTACATTAAGATGATGCAAGTATATCATGTAATTAGCAATTTTTAGTTCTCATTTTCTAAAAGACTCTAATTGTCTAAAAGAAAATAAATAGTCCTGCAAGTCTGCACCATTCAAATGCTAACTGATACTACAGTAGAATTATAAAACACATGCAGCTTTGTTAAATAATATGTACTACAGGGAAGGTGGAAGAGAGTCAATCATCCGCACAACTAATTCTACTCACAACTATAGAGTCATTCTAAACCTCCTTGAGTTGTGGATGTCTTACAATATTCTTGGAAATGTCACATCATTTTGTTATTTATGACTAAACTAAGAAATCTCGCATCAAAACCTTTTTCATGAGTCTCATGATCTTGCTCTTTAAACTGTAGAAACACAGATAGATTTAGATATAGACAACCTATAATAATTGAATCAACAAGTAGATTGTAGTCCTTTTAAGAATTTTTTTTTTTAAAAAATATATGTGTGGACCAGTTGATCAAGAAGTAGATTAGGAATATTTATGTAGGAAATAAGAATTGTATCCATTTTCAGGTAAAGTTTGGTTGGCCCTAGCCCAACTAATTTCTTGGACTTGGGCTCTCTATTCTAGGCAATGCTAAGCATGGGTGCGACTTATGTTTGTAAATGGGTTTAAAGTGGCTTTTGGCTAAAATGGAGGGTTATGGGATGTATTGTGTTAATTTTGAGAAATTTAAACTTATGGTAGTAATAAACAAAAGGTTATTTAAGTGATTTAAACTAATGTATTCCAATGATTTGAAAACATCAAGGTCATTTGAGTATATTTTCTCAAAATATACATGTACATATCGATGCGTAACTTACAATCCGGGTGTCCTATTGACATGTCGTTTTCGCCAGTAACTCCGTAACTTGACTACGACCACAATGGTTAGGCTCTCTGACCTAACGGATTTGAAAACTCGATGTTGGCGGAGCCCCACCTAAAATAAGGACATAATGGTCATTTCTCAGATTGTTTAATTTTAAGTCCGTATCTTAACATTCGGATATCGGGTTGAAATACGGCTTGCGGCTCGATAATAGAACAACATTATAATCAAGTCAAAATATTCTCGAGGCCAATGGACCTACAACCAACGACCATCTAGTGTACAAACCAGATTTCTGGGGTATCGGGTCTTACAACTTAGGTGTAGGACATTAGGCCTTAAGACGGATCAGCCCAAACCCGACTGTAACGACTCGAAATTTTCTGTACAAGGGCTCGAGTACCACCTTGACCAGAAATCACTTAGGATTAAATCCTTTAGAAAATTGACAAAGTTAACTAAGTGCTAAACTAGATTAGCCATGAAATCCGTTGGAATCGCTTTAAATACAATTTGCAAGACCCAAAACTTGTAGAATCATTGATGCTAGGTTACCCTAAAGTCTAGGATCAAACTCATTACCCGACTGCTCTCGGGAACACATTGAAACTCCGTATCAGGTCTAGACCGCACATCGGGAGTTCGAATAATACGAAGTTAAGGAATTAGGACCGCCTCGCTGGGCTTGATAGCCATCTCGGAAATCAAATCCAGACAATGTCCCACGACTGTTCGCTCGAGTCCGGAGTGAGAGTGTGAAAACCCTTGTTTTCTTTACAAAATAAATATCTTGAATAGTGATATGGTACGTGTCGCTTGCGGACATTTTATAAGCAACCAGACCGTCAGAATCTGACCCAAATACACCCTCGGATCAGGGAAAATTTCACAAACATTTACATGTATTTGAAATTTCGGATCGAGACCCGCTGACCGTTGAACTGAAACTGGTCCGCCACGCATGATCTGGGAATCCGACTTAAACAAAAACTTAACTTTACCTGGATCTATGGTCGGTGAGCTTAAGTCCGACTTTTGGCTCAAGGAGGCCCGCTAGAAATCCTCTGTTGAGCTGAAACAACGCCGCTTTGGTTATAACCTAAGTATACCTTGATCTTAAGTCTATTTCAGAGAGTTTTTAGGCTATATAAGGACCTTAGAACACCCTCTCTCACAGCCATACGAATTTGGAAAAAATCCTAAGTAAGAAGAGAGAAAAAGAGAGAGAAAGCTAAAGAGTTGTGGGAGAATCTCCCTGCTACTATTTCCAGCCACTACACGAGCTGCACCACCCATTTCTTGTCGCTTTCCCGGCGATACCGACTCCGTTTTAAGGTAAGAAACCCTAACCCTAAATCTGTTTTGGGGTGTGAAGGTTGTAGGTTACGAAATAGCTAACCTATTCCATCCTTTAGGCTATTAAACTGCCGAATACGGAAGCTTGGCAAACCTAGCTGATCCGTTGCGATTCTACGGTGTAAGGTGAGGACTTTAGGTGTATAGGTTACGGTTTTCAACGCTTTCAATGTCAGATAATGATAGATTCATGATCTGCATGTAATTGCACATGTACAAAGCGCTCTTTGTTTTCCATTTCGATTAAAGATGTAGAATATGGAATTTTACATACTCTAGGTATACGTAGAAATACCGTATACGTATAAATTTTGGAAATATGTTTGCCATGATTATTTTTTGTATGAATATACGGTATATGGATAAAATACTTATTTGGCAAAAGGATTCGCCATAATACATGTTTGCTAATATACACTATGTATGTAGAAATAGCGTATTGTAGAAAGTACCGTATATGTATATAATTTGGAGAGGTGTTTGCCATGACTATTTGCTATATGAATATGATATACATGGATAAAATACTCGCTTGGCGAAAGGATAGCCCTAATGCATATTTTACTAACATACATCATGTATGTTGAAATAGTGTACTCTAAGTGTTTGTGAAAATGCTTGTGAGAGTAAGTGCTTAGATGTTAGTGCCTTAGGTAGGTGTTGAGATGGGGTTCTCAACTACCTTAGAGACATGTATGATTTCCTCCATGTGGTTGTTTACTCTAACCACTTATGAAATATATGTGTTTGTATCCCTATTTGTATAGTGTTTTATAATATGCTTTATAACATGCTTTGTAACATATTTTATAATATGCTTTATGACATGCTTGTTAACATGCTTGAATCACTTTGTTTATTATGCTTTACACCATATGCTATGAGTAAGGATTGATTGAGTTTGGGACTATGTCTTTAGTCCAGACATTCGGTACCAAACCTGAGATCGTGGTTGAGATTCATGTTGCCACGAAAGATGTGCTTGACGAACCCGAGTCATACTTCGGTTGGTGATAGTGGTTGGCCACACGAAGTGCTTCTACGCTTCATATCGTTCAACCTATTGTGCGCTCGAGCTAGCCGAGCACGTCAAGTAACCCGATATGTCTAATGTATGTTCACCATGTTTGGTCGCTACTGCTTGAACCTAGGGTACCAAACTTACCAGTGGAATCCCGTTAACCATGGTACCTCGATCCGCTAAGACTCATGAGCCGGGCATGGTGGTATGGGACACCGTGGTCGAGCTGTCGGTCTACGCTGGGGCCACGTGCCTCCCCGTAGTGACCAGTGAGCAACTAGACTCGTGAGCCGATTATGGTGGTATAGGACACTATATTCGAGCTGTCGGCCTACACTGATTGGTGACGAGCCCTTTGTAGTGACCTCGAGCATACTTTGAATTTGCGGTGAGGCGAAGTCTTGCAGCAGTATATAGAGTATGGACTAGGCCTGTATCTGCATAGTGATAAACCGTTAAAAAGGTGATGGGGGAGTGGTGTAACCTTTGTGCGTAACAGCCCTGACAGCCTTTGCAGTGACCTAGAAAACGCACCATCGTTTGAGATTAACTAGGACTGACGACCCTAGAATGGATCATGTTTGGGAATGATACAAGGGAGGTACCTTAGTTTCCCAATACTACTGCTTGAAATGGACTAATAATTACTCGGTAATCATGCTCATCATCACACTGCATGTGCCTAGTAGATGTGGAGCACTGAGGGATGAACGCATTAGCGAACGTAAGACGGTGTCGCATGAGGGTGGTTTGGCAAGGGCATTCATCATGTCATTTCATACTTGCATTTAATAAGAGTAGTTAGGATTGTTTGATTGTACTGCTTTATCATTACTGCTTGACTGAATTGATAACATGTTAACTTATGCTTTATTGTTCCACTGAGTTAGCTACTCACTCCCACGTTACGAGACGGTGTTGTACACACCAACCAGACTCTGTCACAGGTATAGATGATACATCAGTTCAAGAGGCGGAGCCTGACTACGATGAGGACCAGGACGAGTTCTCATACATGCAGTATTCTGACGGCTTTGCCTAGGCCGACTGGATCGCGGGGATTTCAGGAATCATCTTTTAGTTGTATTTTGACTTTTTGACTTAGAAACAATACATGTATATGGGTACTCAGTTAGTGTTCATACTCTGGAGTTCATGATGGTTTTGTTTCCTTACATACCTTATATATACAATTTCAGTCTTCCGCTTTGTAAGACCCGTATCCTAGTCCGTACTGTTCCGTCGACTACCGCGATCCTTTCCGTCGAAGTCTGGCAATCCGCGACTGATAACCGACGTTGCGATCGACCCTAAGTCGTATCCTGTAGAATCGAGTCGGCTTAATCCGAGACTTGTACCATTGCAACGGCACCGTCGCCGCGGTTCCAACGCCGCGACTCACGCACCGATCCGATACTCAAACCGGAAGATGTGAGCCGGCGTTTATTTCGAAGAAACACCACGCTTTCTCAATCCCAAGAGAATCTCTACACAATGTCAAATCAATCCCATCAATCAATCAATCACATCAATCAATCAATCACTTCAATGTCAAGTATAAAGCAATCCATGCTTCCTTTCTCCACAAGTAAAGCAACCACCAAAGTCAAACCATCACTCACCTCACCCATCACTCACCTCACATCACTCACCTCACATCCATCACTCTCTCTCCCTTACAACCCTCTCTCTCTTTCTCATTTCTCACCACAATTCCAAGCAACCAAGAGAACCCACGTACAAGCCTTCCATGAGAGAAAAAAATGAATGTGTGAGGCCCACCTTTCCCATTCCAAAACCCATCATCCTATCCATCCATTTCCCATCTCCATCATCAAAGAGGAGCATAAGGAGGGTGGCGTTCCAACGGACCGAAGAGATCAACCGGTGGGTGCTTTGATAGGGTAGTTTTCTATGTTTATGATGGACCAAGTGAGGCCTACTGATCAATGGTATGGATCTCACTTGGGACCCTAAGATGTGGCTGATGGCCCACTTTGATTATCTTTTGATGTATGATGGAATGCAAGGGAGGGCCCATAGTGTCGGGGTCCCTCCATCACACGTGTGTCCCACTTTTCTCTCTCTCTCTCTCTCTCTTTGATTTTATGGTTGTGTGGCCCACTTGGATGGACCCCACCATGGAGCATGTTTTGGATCCAAACCATCTAAAGGTGGGGCCCACTTTACATATGTATTATAACCACACCACCTCACCATGTGGTGGCCCACCTATGAAGGGCCCACCTTAAAGGCATTGCATGCCCAAACAAAAAAAAAATTAAAAAGGGAGAGTCCAGGGACTCTCTGGACGTGAAAAACAAAAAAATAAATATTAGCCTTTTTTTTCAAGGCATTGGAAGTGGGCCACTTGTATAGGATCCACCTTGATGATTGGATTTAATCCAAGCCGTCCATCCCCTTTCCTACCTCATTTTAGGCGTTGAGCCAAGAGATGAGGTTAATCTGACTTTCAGGCAGGCCACAACATAGCAAACAGTGTGTCGCCCATTGAAATCCACCCTGGCATTTTTGACGCACTAAAATATCTGCAATATCGGACTCGTTTGGCTTGTCTTGAGCCGTAGAGGCCATTGGACAGAGTGAATCCATTAGCCGAGGGCCCCATACACGAAAAACCACGAAGTTAGATGATTTTAAAAAATAATAATAATAATGCAACAACAGCATGTTGCTGCTGTTGTTGTCAGAAGGCAGGATGCCAGGCGTCCTGCGCTGGGCGGACGGGCAGGCCACCCACGGCCCAGCCATGGGCCCCACCTTGATGTTTATTTGACATCCAATCCATCCATGAGGTGGACCACCCCCTGAGATGGGTCCCCTCCAAGAATCAGTTAGATCCAGATCTCAGGCGGCCCACACCACAACAAAACAGCGGTGATTGAACTCTACCATTGAAACCCTTTCATGGGCCATAGAAGTTTCGGATCAAGGTGAGATTTGTTTTCACCCTTCATCCAGGTCCACGTGACCTTATGAACGGGTTGGATGGAAAATAAACATTACAGTGGGCCCCACATAGGACCCACGCAGATGTATGTATTCTATTTGCTCACCATCCAGGTGGACGGTGGCACCCACCGCATGTATGTGTTTTATTCACGCCATCCAGCAGGCTGCTGGACGGCCAGTAGGCCCCACAGTAGGCCACACATTGGTGGACCCCACCATGATATTTGTGTTGCATCCAAACCATCCACCATTTGACAAGCTTGTCTTAAGGCTTGCGGCTAAAAAAAAATAAAAAAAATAATAATAATAAAAATAAATAAATAAATTAAAATAAAATAAAATAAGATAGATCTATTTATCATGTGGACCCCACTATACAGTGAGGACTGAACGTCCATCATTAGACCCTTGGGCCACCAAGTTCTTGGTGACTCTATGAACAGATTGTATGAGAAATAAATGTTATAGTGGGTCCTAGGAATTTTAATGGTGGAATTCATTATCACCACTTATATTGTTGCGGGCCATCTTGATTTATTTATGGTCGTCCATTGAGACCTACCTTGATGTATATACGGCCCATGTTATGTGACCCATGGTGATGTATCCAAAAGCCCATGGGACATGGCCCATTGCAATGTACATAAGGCCCATTGATGTGGCCCACTTGATTTATATAAGGCCCATATGTGGCGGCCCATTTGATGTATCTAAGGCCCATGGATCGAGGCTAATGGGTTGTCCTTAGGGTCCATTGCAATGTGTGATTTCTCCATGGTTATGGTGGGTCATGCCTTGGGAGCAATGTTGGTTTGACGTCCACATTGTAATAATAATGTTGGTTTAATGTCCGCATTATAATCTCCCTAGGCCCATTTATAGGCCCGTGCTTGTTGTGCGTAGGCCATCCAAGCCCACCTTCGTGTGAGGATAGTTCATCATCTCATAGCATGCTTAGTGTAACTCCATGACTCATACCCATACGCATCATCTGTATGCTTGATGTGAGGGATGTTTGATCATAGCATAAGCCGGTTAGGCTGAGACATTTACGGGACTCCTGATGAGACGGAGTGCCCCACATGATCACGCGGTACGTGCTAGATTGCTGCATGATTTGACGGTGTGACTCATGCATTTTGCATTGTGTGTCGTGATCACTGCACGCCCTAGCGACATCAGGGTCGTGGCCCCCACAGGCACATCGTGGATGGCCGTATCGGATACCGAAAATACATTGTTCTAGCACTGTGGGCACTTAGGATGTCCTTGGGTGAAAGTCCCAGAACCTTTTGATACCAGGGGATACTCCAATATCTAGACCGAGTGGATACACGAGCGCCCGAGTGCCAAATACCAGTAGGCCGCGTCTCCCACTGTGTCGTGGTCGGTTGGAAGGGGGTGTGGCCTTATCCGCCTTAGTGAGGGGGCTATAAGCTAGGCTGAGTTTGACCAGCTCGCAAATGTGTCCGCTATCGACGAGCCGGGTAGGTATTAGCAGACTACTGGTCAGGCGGATAGTGTGGTCTCTTCCACTTGCTTGACTGTGCAGCTAGGGAGGAGGCAGTCAGTGTGAGGTGTATTAGACCCTGGTGATATCCAGAGAGGAACTATATTGATATGTGTATTTGATGAGTACTGACATGCTTGCTCTGCATCTCGCATATGACATTCAGCTACGTAGGCCTTGCATTGCATCGGTATGGCCGATAGCATTCATATTTTGCATCGCATGGTCTTGGTATGGCCGATAGCATTCATGGCTTGCATCACATAGCCTTGGTACATCTGGTTGTATTCATGGACTTACCGCATATTTCTGCATTACTCTGATATTGTACACTTGGCGTTTGTCTTGCGCACACACTTACACCACCCTCTAAGCTTTTGTAAGCTTATGCACGACCGTTGCGTGCAGGTAGTGTTGGACAGCAGCATGTGGTGTTGTTGTTTTGTGACTTGGTTATGCTTGTGGTTATGCTCCATTACAAAAAAAAATTCATACTGAAAATCCTCCTTGTAGGATCCTAGGATCGGAATCTGGCGTATGGATGCTAGGAGCCGAGAATGGGGTACTACGGAGGCTGTCGGCGCCGGATTCGGCGATCGAAAATTTTGTGAGCCCAGTTTCCGAGTTTGGGGCGTGACACGCTTGCCTTTATACAACTGGTCTGGAGTATGAATTACTGTTTTGGTATAATCTCACTCATGTTTATTGCTCTAACACAGACAACATTTAATCACCATTATCTATGTTGCATAAGTGATATGTTGGAACTCGGGAGTTGAGTTCATACTCGACCCCCGAATTTCAGGGCGTTAGAAGTTGGTATCAGAGTATGATTTTGATTAAACCGGACCTGAGTTATGTTCCCACGATGTACCCTGACGCATTACAACCTAGGAGGGTACGAGAAAAATATAGAAACAGTTATAGGTTTTCCCGATTTCGCCATTTGGCGAAGTTCATCGAAAATAGGCATTTTGATCGAGTTCGTACTCGATCCTGATCGCATGTGTCGATCCCAAATCACTTCTAGACCATCTATTGACGTGTCTAGATCACAATACACCTTATCCCAGCAGTCAAAAATCAGCAAATGTCAGTATGTGTCCGAAAGTGCCCGAAATAGAGCGAATCGGGGTCGGGGGCCTACCCACGCTAATCCAGGGGTACCCAGGGTGGGACTCAATGTTTTTTGGGGCCTAGGGGACTGGAGGAACACGACCATGGGGCCCCCTTTTGAAAAACCCAAAATTTTTCGGCAAGACCCTCACCCGGTCGGCGAGGCCTCGCCACTTTCCTGGCTGGGCCGGGCCCGCAGCTTGGGCCGATCGTCTTTGGAGATTTTATGAACCCCCTGGTACCCATCCCATCCCATTTCCATATCTCAAAACGCGATCTCCTTCACAAACCTCCCCTCCAAGCCATTTTCTCTCTCCAACCTTGCTGTTTTTCTTCAAAAACGTCCTTCCGATCGTCCTCCCTACTGATTTCGACCACAACCTACCCACTCCCATCGTGCATTGTAGTCCTTCTCTCCCTCCCCTCTTCGTTTCTCTCATTTGGACCCCCACACGCCCATTTGGAGCTCAAAATCATGTAACCACCTAACCCATCCCATTTCTCCCTTGTTCCTTCTTCATTCCCTATCTTTTGGGCCTCCTCAACACCTGTTGGGACAGTTGTTCATGGAGAACCAAAGAAGTCAGCCCCTTCTCTCTTTTTCCTTCATTTTCCATGGCCTTTCTCGAAATTGTTTCGGCCATTTTCTCCATCTCCACCATCCTCTCTTGTATGGGTAAGAGGAAGAGCACTGCTGATGAGGCTGGGCCTAGTCACCCTACACGATCAAGGTGGCCGAGAGACACCGCCGCTGGCTCGAGCTTTGCCTGAGAGTTTCGAATGAAGCGGGACCTTGATCCCTGGATCCCTGCTGAATGGGCACAGTTGGCGGCACTGCCTCATGGAGTTTATGAGGACCGTAGGGTTCTCTTTGAAGTCCAGGTGGATGGACGACTATTTGGGGAATACTTATTGTTCGAGCAAGTGGAGGTGGCCCTCTGGGGTCCGCTATTTGAGGTCAGAGGTCGCGCCAATCCTGGTACTATCCGAGCCTTCTACGCCAACATTCGTGAGCATACAATAGAACCTTTGCAGTTCCGGCTCTTAGTTGGGGTGGATCTGTTTGTCACCATTGATGTGAGGGTGATCGCGCAGCTTATGAATATGCCCCTTGGTGACGTACATGCTAGCGAACAGAATCTGGGGACTGCTCGTGAAAGGGATCGTCGCACACGATACCTTTATGGTGGCCGACTAGCGAGTGGCAGTTGAACAAAAGCCTGCTAGCGTCCCACATGTCAGACGACTTCCGCCTGCTACATCACATCTTCACATACAACCTCTACCCCAGACACAGTAATCGCAGCGAGTGCACGCGACTCATGGTTGACTTTCTGTACCAAGTGGGGTAGAGGGCGAACTTGTGTGTATCTACATTCGTGTTGCGACAGATCGTGAATATTTCACACTCCACCAGGAGCTCTGATTCGCTTCCTTTCAGCCGACTCATATGTAGGATTGCACGGGAGTATGGTTATAGTCTGGGGGTGGAAAGGCCAGTACCGATCCACCAAATCGACGAGAATACTCTCCAGCAGATGAAACTTGGGGCACGGCGACAACGGGCCCGACATGGGGAGAGTGAGGATGAGATTGAGAGCGAAGAAGACAAGAGTGAAGATGGGAGTGAAGCTGAAGAAGAAGAAGAGGAACCTGAGGCCCAGGACACAGAGGAGAGTTCACCTCCTGTGGCTCAGGAGCAGGACATGGATCGGGCTGCCATAGATGCGTGTTTAGCCCGTCTTGAGGAGGGCCAAGCCGCCCTACAACAGGAAGTCGGGCGGGTCCGAACCAAGCTCAGCAAGGTGTCTCGCACCTTGAAGGCTATCCTGTGTTGTCTACAGGACAAGAATGCCCCTCCTCCATCGCCTGACTCGGATGCTTAGTCATCCAAGTTATTGTTTGTGGTTGTTTTTGGTTACCGCATTAGGCGGTTTATGTTTCCATGTTGATGATCTAGTAGTTAGTAATATGTTTTAAGTGTTTGATGTTGTGGATGTACTTGGCTTGCATGTAATTTCTGTCGTGATTCATGTATCTTTGTATTCCATGTATTATGACAATTTTGGGTAAATGAAAAGCATGCAGCCTCTTTTGCTATGAGATGTGTGGAATGCTTTAAGTGCTTAAATAATGTGTTGCTATGATTTATCTCACATAAGTTGCACCCTATGTTGTATAGGGCATGCCGCGGCAGTATACACGGAGCACGACACCCCTCTTGCTTACTGACTCTATGGACCAGACTCCTTCCCGCAGGGGTGGTCCTACGAGCCAGGGTTCTGGCTCTGATCAGCATCCTGCTGGTCCTACTGGTGGACTACCACCTTATACACCCCCGGTTCGCGAGCAGCATCGGGCATCCTCATCTTCACAGCATGACCCACAGGCTGCTCCACCTCCTGACAGGTTTGAGCAGATGATGATGCTGATGCAGCGCAGCATCAGCAGCTTCTCGCAGTTTTATCGGCTCAGGGTGGCAGTACGGCTCCACCTTCACCATCTACACAGCCAGAGACCGCAGAGCCTCCTGCTCAGGCTGAGGCTACACCTCCCCCTGCGCCTTATGTATCCCCTACTGGAGATGTTGGTACCTGTGGCCTACTCGAGCGATTCCAGCGCTTGAGGCCTCCCACATTCATGGGTTCTCACAGACCAAAGGAGGCTGAGTTTTGGCTGGACAGCATCTCCAAGATGCTACAGATGTTGCACTGTACTGAGGCAGAGCAGGTCGAGTTGGCCACTTTCATGTTCGAGAGGGAGGCCAGTCTATGGTGGGACAGCATGCTGCGGTCTGTCGCAGAGGACTATGTGTGGACTTGGGAGGCATTTGAGTTCCGGTTCCACGAGAAGTATTACCCGCAGACCTACAGACACGAGTGGGAGGATGAGTTTTTACGCCTTAGGGAGGGAGGCATGACAGTCACAGAGTACGAGCATCGCTTCACCGAGTTGGGCCGCTTTGTCCTGGCTATCCTTGTTGACGAGCAGATGCAGATGCGCCATTTTTCTGGGGGTTTGCGACTTGATATACGGTTGAAGATGTGCTGTATCAGTATACCTTCTTATACATCGCTGGTTCATATGTCTATGATGGCCGAGCAGGATGTCGATCGGCTGGCACGTTCTCGTGGTGCTATGGTTACGAGGCCACGACCCGAGATGCAGAGCATGCCTTTCTTAGGCAAGAAGCCTCGTATCGACTCTCCCCCAGGGCCGCGGCGCTAGTAGTTCCGATGCGGCGCCCTGGAGTGACCTGTTCTTTCTGTGGGAAGCTGGGTCATCTCGCAGAGAGTTGTTTTTCACGTATGAGGGCTAGCGGGTTCTCACCACCGCAGAGGCTGGATCGCCCTCACCCTCAGGCCATATTAGCTCCACCTCTACAGACTGCCCCTGCTCATCCTTCCTTCCGACCTACTGTATCACGCTTCAGGCCGCCTCAACGGCCCATGGTACCTCAGCCTAACCGATCTCAGCAGGCGCGTGTTCATGCGCTTATAGCAGAGGAACCAGAGACGGCACCTGTGGCCTTCGAGGTCACTGCACATGTTCAAGGTACTCCTGTCTATTTATTGGTGGACACTGGGTCCACTACTTCCATCATTTCATGTGCGGTGGTTAAGCGTCTAGCTTTACATACTACTCCCGCGAAGGGAATGAGACTTACTACGGCTACTGGGACTTTTTCGGATGTCACACAGGTGTGTGAGGGTTGCTCTGTGGATTTGGGTAGCAGGACAGTGCTCGTCGATTTTATTATTGCTCCACTGTGGCACTACGACATTATCCTCGGTATGAACTGGCTCACTAAGATGAGGGCAGAGATAGATTGTGATACTTGGGTCGTGACGGCCTATGGATCTGATGGCACAACTTTTACGTTTCCAGTGCAGGTCAGTTGGCCCTGCCGTGTTGAGTGTTATACTGCTTTGTTAGCGCCGATTGATGGTTCGACATTAGAAGATACGCTGGTGGTTCTGGAGTTTACAGATGTGTTTAAGACGATTCTTGGTTTGCCACCTCGGCGTGAGATCGACTTCACCATTGATCTTACGCCTGGTGCGACACCTATCTCATTGCCGACGTATCGCATGCCTCCATGTGAGATGGAGGAACTGCAGAAACAGATTGACGAGCTAGTAGAAAAGGGTTTCATACGACCTAGTGTGTCTCCTTGGAGAGCACCTGTACTATTTGTGAAGAAGAAGGACGGGTCACTACGGTTATGTATTGATTACCGTAGGTTGAACCAGGTCACGGTGAGGAACAAGTATCCTTTGCCCAGGATAGATGATCTGTTTGATCAGTTGAGGGGGGCGAAGTATTTTTCGAAGATTGATCTGCAGTCGGGGTACCACCAGTTGCTCATCAGAGATGAGGACGTGCAGAAGACGGCTTTCAGGACGTGCTTTGTGCACTACGAGTTTCTAGTGATGTCGTTCGGCCTTACGAACGCACCGGCCGTGTTCATGGACCTGATGAACATGGTATTTCGGCCATTCCTATACCGATTCGTCATTGTCTTCATTGATGATATCCTGATGTACTCTACGAGTCGGGAGGAGCACGAGGAGCACCTGAGAGCGGTGTTGGATACGTTGAAGAAGAACCAGTTGTTCGCGCAGTATAAGAAGTGCGACTTCTAGCAGGAGGAAGTCAAGTTCCTCCGACATGTGGTGTCCAAGGATGGGATAGCAGTGGACCTTGCTAAGGTAGCCGCGGTTCAGGATTGGCAGTAGCCTGGCTCGGTTACCGAGGTGAGGAGTTTCCTTGGTCTGGTAGGGTATTATAGACGCTTCATTCGGGATTCCTCGAAGATTGCCAGGCCGTTGTCTCAGTTGACACGGAAGGACCTGAAGTTCGCCTGGAATGAGAAGGCGGAAGCAGCTTTCAAGGAGCTGAAGGACAGGTTGACGTCCGCCCCTGTGCTAGTATTGCCAGAGCAAGGGGTGAAGTACACGATATACACTGACGCGTCTCGCGTTGGTTTGGGTTGTGTCCTTATGCAGAAGGACAGGGTGATTTCATATGCCTCGAGATAATTAAGGAAGCATGAGGAGAATTACCCTACACACGACCTGGAGTTGGCTGCTGTCATCTTTGCATTGAAGCTCTGGAGACATTACCTATACGGAGAGGAGTTCGAGCTTTTCTACGACCACAAGAGCCTTAAGTATATATTCACGCAGCGAGACTTGAATATGAGACAACGCCGATGGATGGAGACCTTGAAGGACTTCAAGTTCAAGGTTTCCTACCATCCTGGCAAGGCGAACCTTGTGGCAAACGCGTTGAGCCGCAAGAAGGCTATAGCATTTGCGGCTCCGTTGATGATAGCTGAGTGGGATATAGTTGAGTTCGTGCGGGACTTCGAGTAGAGACTCACCATGGAGGAGCCATTTGAGTGTGTTGCGCACGTTCGGGTGCGACCACTTATTGACGACAGGATCATTGAGGCCCAGAAGGGCGATGAGCGGTTGTCTGAGCTTCGAGAGTAAGCTAGCGACGCCAAGGACTCCGAGTGGAGAGTTAGTTCTGATGGGGGTCTACGATTCCGTGGCCGCCTATGTGTTCCTGATATTCCTGACTTGAGACAGGAGCTTTTCGAGTCTGCTCACAATACGAAGCTCGCGATGCATCCTGGTAGCACGAAGATGTACCAGGATATAAGACGGTCGTATTGGTGGAATAACATGAAGGCCCACATCGCTGAGTTCGTTTCTCGTTGTCTGACGTGCCAGCAGGTCAAGGCAGAACATCGCCGACCTCCTGGACTGCTTCAGCCCATGCCCATAGCAGAATGGAAGTGGGACTTCATTTCCATGAATTTCATATTGGGGTTGCCGAAGACGAGGAAGGGACATGATTCCATTTGGGTGATTGTGGACCGGTTGACCAAATCGGCCCATTTTCTCTCTATCAGAGTCACGAACTCTGCAAACGAGCTGGCTAGATTGTACATCAGAGAGATCGTCCGTCTGCATGGAGTTCCTTTAGAGATCGTGTCGGACAGAGACACTCGGTTCACATCTATCTTCTGGACTCGTATCCAGGAAGCGATGAGTGTGAAGTTGAAGTTCAGTATGACGTTTCATCCTCAGACTGATGGGCAGACAGAGAGGGTGAATCAGATTCTAAAGGATATGTTGCGAACATGTGTGTTGGACTTCAAGGACAATTGGGATGACTGTCTAACTTACGCAGAGTTCGCCTACAACAACAGCTTCCAGGCGAGTATTGGCATGGATCCATATGAGGCTCTGTATGGTCGCCCTTACAGGGCACCGCATTGTTGGGTGAAGGTTGGCGAGCGTAGTCTGATTGGCCCAGAGTTGGTGCAGGCGACCTCAGAGAAGATTGACATTATCAGGCGTCGACTTCTTACGGCGCAGAGCAGGCAGAAGAGTTACGCCGATACGAGGCGGCGACCGCTTGAGTTCGAGGTCGGAGATCATGTATTCCTCTGAATTTTCCCTATGAAGGGAGTCCTTCGATTTGGAAAAAAGGGGAAGCTCACACCGAGGTTTATCGGTCTGTTTCAGATACTGGATCGAGTGGGTGATGTGGCATATCGTCTCGCTTTGCCCACACCACTTGCTGCTGTACACGACGTATTTTATGTATCTATGCTGAAGAAGTACGTTCCTGATCCTTCACATATCATCAGATGGGAGCAGGTACAACTGAGCGAGGATGCTAAGTATGAGCTGCGTCCGACGCGTATCCTTGACAGGAAGGAGCAGGTACTGCGTAGCGAAGTCATTCCACTTGTGAAGGTACTATGGACGCATCATTCAGAGGAGGAAGCTATGTGGGAAACAGATGCCGAAGTCAGAAAGAACTACCCTCAGATTCTCAAGGAGTACGAAAAGGTACAAATTTCAAGGATAAAATTTTTGTTTAAGGGGGGTAGATTGGAACGACTCGAAATTTTTCGTACAAGGGCTCGAGTACCACCTCGACTAGAAATCACTTAGGATTAAATCCTTTGAAATTTGACAAAGTTAACTAAGTGCTAAACTAGATTAGCCATGAAATCCGTTGAAATCGCTTTAAATACGATCTGCAAGACCCAAAACTTGTAGAATCATTGACGCTAGGTTACCTTAAAGTCTAGGATCAAACTCATTACCCGACTGCTCTCGGGAACACATTGAAACTCCATATTAGGTCTAGACCGCACATCGGGAGTCTGAATAATACGAAGTTAAGGAATTAGGACCGCCTCGCTGGGCTTGACAACCATCTCGGAAATCAAATCTACACAATGTCCCACGGCTGTTCGTTCGAGTCCGGAGCGAGAGTGTGAAAACCCTTGTTTTCTTTACAAAATAAATATCTTGAATAGTGATCTGTCACATGTCGCTTGCGGACATTTTATAAGCAACCAGACCGTTAGAATCTGACCCAAATACACCCTCGAATCAGGGAAAATTTCACAAACATTTACATGTACTTGGAATTTCGGATCGAGACCCGCTGACCGTTGAATTGAAACTGGTCCGCCACGCATGATTTGGGAATCCGACTGAAACAAAAACTTAACTTTACCTGGATCCATGGTCGGTGAGCTTAAGTTCGACTTTTGGCTCAAGGAGGCCCGCTAGAAATCCTCCGTTGAGCTGAAACAACGCCGCTTTGGTAATAACCTAAGTATACCTTGATCTTAAGTCTATTTCAGAGAGTTTTTAGGCTATATAAGGACCTTAGAACACCCTCTCTCACAGCCATACGAATTTGGGAAAAACCCTAAGTAAGAAGAAAGAAAAAGAGAGAGAAAGCTAGAGAGTTGTGGGAGAATCTCCCTGCTACTGTTTCCAGCCACTACACGAGCTGCACCACCCCTTTCTTGTCGCTTTCCCGGCGATACCGACTCCGTTTTAAGATAAGAAACCCTAACCCTAAATCTGTTTTGGGGTGTGAAGGTTGTAGGTTACGAAATAGCTAACCTATTTCATCCTTTAGGCTATTAAACTGCCGAATACGGAAGCTTGACAAACCTAGCTGATCCGTTACGATTCTACGGTGTAAGGTGAGGACTTTAGGTGTATAGGTTACGGTTTTCAATGGTTTCAATGTCAGATAATGATAGATTCATGATTTGCATGTAATTGCACATGTACAAAGTGCTGTCTGTTTTCCATTTCGATTAAAGATGTAGAATATGAAATTTTACATACTCTAGGTATACGTAGAAATACCGTATACGTATAAATTTTGGAAATGTGTTTGCCATGATTATTTGTTGTATGAATATATGGTATATGGATAAAATACTTATTTAGCGAAAGGATTCGCCATAATACATGTTTGCTAATATACACTATGTATGTTGAAATAGTGTAATGTAGAAAATACCGTATATGTATATAATTTGGAGAGGTGTTTGCCATCACTATTTGCTGTATGAATATGATATACATGGATAAAATACTCGCTTGGCGAAAGGATAGCCCTAATGCATATTTTACTAACATACATCATGTATGTTGAAATAGTGTACTCTAAGTGTTTGTGAAAATGCTTGCGAGAGTAAGTGCTTAGATGTTAGTGCCTTAGGTAGGTGTTGAGATGGGGTTCTTAACTACCTTAGAGACATGTATGATTTCCTCTATGTGGTTGTTTACTCTAACCACTTATGAAATATATGTGTTTGTATCCCTATTTGTATAGTGCTCTATAATATGCTTTATAACATGCTTTGTAACATGTTTTATAACATGCTTTATGACATGCTTGTTAACATGCTTGAATTGTTTTGTTTATTATGCTTTACACCACATGCTATGAGTAAGGATTGATTGAGTTTGGGACTGTGTCTTTAGTCCAGACATTCGGTACCAGACTTGAGATCGTGGTTGAGATTCATGTCGCCACGAAAGATGTGCTTGACGAACTCGAGTCGTACTTCGGTTGGCGATAGTGGTTGGCCACACGAAGTGCTTCTGCGCTTCATATCGTTCAACTTGTTGTGCGCTCGAGCTAGCCGAGCACGTCAAGTAACCCGATATGTCTAGTGTATGTTCACCATGTTTGGTCGCTACTACTTGAACCTAGGGTACCAAACTTACCAGTGGAATCCCGTTAACCATAGTACCTCGATCCGCTAAGACTCATGAGCCGGGCATGGTGGTATGGGACACCGTGGTCGAGCTGTCAGCCTAGCTGGGGCCACGTGTCTCCCTGTAGTGACCAGTGAGCAACTAGATTCGTGAGCCGATTATGGTGGTATGGGACACTATATTCGAGCTGTCGGCCTATACTGATTGGTGACGAGTCTTGCAGCAGTATATAGAGTATGGACTAGGCCTGTATCTGCATAGTGATGAACCATTAAAAAGGTGATGGGGGAGTGGTGTAACCTTTGTGCGTAACAGCCCTGGCAGCCTTTGCAGTGACCTAGAAAACACACCATCGTCTGAGATTAACTAGGACTGACGACCCTAGAATGGATCATGTTTGGGAATGATACAAGGGAGGTACCTTAGTTTTCCAATACTGCTGCTTGAAATGGACTAATAATTACTCGGTAATCATGCTCATCATCGCACTGCATATGCCTAGTAGATGTGGAGCACTGAGGGATGAACGCATTAGCGAACGTAAGACGGTGTCGCATGAGGGTGGTTTGGCAATGGCATTCATCATGTCATTTCATACTTGCATTTAATAATAGTAGTTAGGATTGTTTGATTGTACTGCTTTATCATTACTGCTTGACTGAATTGATAACATGTTAACTTCTGCTTTATTGTTCCACTGAGTTAGCTACTCACTCCCACGTTACGGGACGGTGTTGTACACACCAACCAGACTCTGTCACAGGTATAGATGATACATCGGTTCAAGTGACGGAGCCTGACCACGATGAGGACCAGGACGAGTTCTCATACATGCAGTACTCTGACGGCTTTGCCTAGGCCGACTGGATCGCGGGGATTTCAGGATTCATCTTTTAGTTGTATTTTGACTTTTTGACTTAGAAACGATACATGTATATGGGTACTCAGTTAGTGTTCATACTTTGGAGTTCATGATGGTTTTGTTTCCTTACATACCTTATATATACAATTTCAGTCTTCCGCTTGCCTTTATACAACTGGTCTGGAGTATGAATTACTGTTTTGGTATAATCTCACTCATGTTTATTGCTCTAACACAGACAACATTTAATCATCATTATCTATGTTGCATAAGTGATGCGTTGGAACTCGGGAGCTGAGTTCATACTCGACCCCCAAATTTCAGGGCGTTACACCGACCTATTATTACTCTTACTTGTGCATTTAAGGGAGAGGAGAGGGAGAGATAAAAGTTCTTAAAAGGATAAACCACTATTGGAGATTGTTTGGATATATATATATATATATATATATATATATATATATATATATATATATATATATATATATATATATATCCCTCTTTCTTAAATACATAAGTAAAGGTGGCAATTGAGTTGGGTTTGGACTAGACCTAGCTTGCCCCAATTGCACTATACAAGACATGCATATGAAGCTGGGACAAGCCAGCCTAAGCTTGCCCCAAAAATTGATCATGTCATGCATGTCAGGCCCAAGCTTGGCACATGGGCCGAACTAAAAGGTCCACGACCTAATCCAAAGCTCAACCAGGCTCATTAGGTCATCCTACCCATTGCCTCCCTTACCACAACTATATATTAGAAATATTTCACTTAAAATCAAACCATTCAAATAGTGGATGAATCATAAACCAAACACATAAGAAGTTGTACTAAAATCAAACCATCTAAATAGTGAACCTCGCTTTGGATGGATCATAAATCAATACAAAACAATGAAATGATATTTTAGTTATTTAATTCATGAATTCCTGACAAACAATATTTTGTACATTTAATTTCAATTTTAGAATAACATATTATTTTCGAAACAGAGTTTAAAGTTGTTCCATATTAATATATGCCTTTACCAAATAGAGTTAAAAATTTATGTAATCTAAACTAAAATTATTATTTTTAATTTCAACCTTTTATGAACCATTACAAAAAATCTTATTGTCTCCAAGCATCTTATTATAAGATTAAAATAATAACCATTTTAAGGCTTTTTTGTTAAAATATTAACCAGGGAAAAATTATTTCCACTTTTCATTGCTTAATCAAACATTGTCTGATTATTATTTTTAACTTAAGTGGTTCTTTTTATCTTTTAAGATATCAGTAGCCTAATCTAGTAAAGATAATATTTATATACTCTAACAATTATTTACTAATTGAGTTTGTGAATATATTCATTCTATCATAATCTATTAAATTCACACTTTTTCTGTTGACTCATCTTCTAGAGCTTTTCTTTCACGTAATAGTTTGTTAGAAATGTTTGTTTACTTAGCATTGTATTTCTGTTCTCAGTATGAAGATAAAATGTGTATTTCTGTCGTTGCGAACCTTAATGAGCTTGTATATTACATTTTTTTGTCTTGACTTATTATTGTGATTAGTTAGTTTATAGTTGTGACTTCTAATTTATAGATTTATAAGTTAGATAATTAATTACTCGTTTGAGGATTTCTATGGGGCCATACATAGATATGGTGTGTTTTTGGTAACATAGAAAGCGCTCAAATTGTCCCATTTTTGACAGTTCAAGGTTAGATGGAAAGTATGCTTTCATACAATCTATTTAAATGTTCATGCCTGATCCGCGGTCCATCTCCTCGTTTATCTCTGGATATGTTTCTTCCGTTCCGTATCCAATGCCAAATATCTTTACATTGCTTTAGATATTTGGCATCGGAGTGTAACGTAAGATCAACTTATCTAGAGAGGCATGGGGATATGCTGCCGGATTTTCGGCATGAACGTTTAAATGGGAATATAAAAGTATTACAATCTATTCAACCTTGGATGAGTAATTAATTTAGGATTTAATTGTATTAGCTTAGAATTGATGTCGCAGACTTGGATGTGCGTCGGAGCTATCCAGATGTTGAGCGGGGGTCCCTGGAAGGTAGGAACCGCTGTTTATGTTCGGGTAAGATAAGACGCATGATTTCCTTTTCAATGTTAGTCATAGAGTGATAGTACTTGTTCAATTTTCTTGGATGGATGATGAATGTATTTGCGAATGTAAATGAAAATAAAGAACTTATATATATATATATATATATATATATATATATATATATATATATATATATATATATATATATTTGTTATCAATGGAGGATACCTTGTTTATGGGGACATGAAATTTTTGTAGCTTATGGTATGGTGCCCCAATACCTATTCTCAATTCCCTAAATCTATAACCTAAACCTATAACCGTAACTTAAACCTATGACCTAAACCTAAAACCTTAACCTAAACCTAAACCTAAACCTAAACCTATAACCTTAACCTAAACCTATAACCTTAACCTAAACTCATAACCTTAACCTAAACCTATTCTCAAATCCCAAAACCTATACTTATAACCTAAACATAAACCTTAACCTTAACCTATAACCTATACTCAAAACCTAGACCTAAACTTATAACCTTAACCTAAACCTATTCTCAAATCCCCAAAACCTATACTTTATAACCTAAACCTAAACCTTAACCTTAACCTATAAGCTATACTCAAAACCTAGACCTAAACTTATAACCTTAACCTAAACCTATTCTCAAATCCCAAAACCTATACTTATAATCTAAACCTAAGCCTTAACCTAAACCTAAACCTATACTTATAACCTATAACCTATAACCTAAACCTAAACCTAAACCTAAACCTAAACCTAAACCTAAACATATACTTATAACCTTAACCTAAACTTATAACCTTAACCTAAACTCATAGCCTTAACCTAAACCTATTCTCAAATCCCAAAACCTATCCTTATAACCTAAACCTAAACCTTAACCTTAACCTATAACCTATACTCATAACCTTAACCTAAACTTATAACCTTAACCTAAACCTATTCTCAAATCCCAAAACCTATACTTATAACCTAAACCTAAACTTATAACCTTAACCTAAACTCATAACCTTAACCTAAACCTAAACATATAACCTAAACCTATGACCTAGCTTAATCTTAAAGCTATTTCCGTAAACTGACTCTAGTCTTTTCATTGTAAAGATGGATAAGAGTTGGATGCGAGCTAAGAACAGGTTTGGCCCAGAGTATAAACAAGGGGTTCAAGAGTTCATGGAATTTGTGCGAAATTAGGCCGATTCAGGGAATAGGATTAGGTGTACATGTCAAAAATGCAAGAACATGATATATAAGACTTTAGATAAAGTAGAGGACGATTTGTTCATAGTTGGGATTGACCAGGGTTACACTTGGTGGATCCATCATGGTGAAGATATGACCCATAGAGTTGAGGCCACTGAAGTCAACGAAGACCCAATTGTGCCGGATGACGAGGATGAAGACGTTGACGAAATGCAAGATATCATACGTGATGTGTTCGGGGGAACAGTTGCGGATACTGATTTTGTAGCGACAAGCAGTAACCAAGATATTCCTCCAATGGGTGATGTCGAATAAAAAAAGTTTAGTAAGTTGTTGAGGGATGCGCAACGTCCACTTTATCCGGGGTGTGAGAACTTCTCCAAGTTGAATTTTCTTACAAAGTTACTTCATTTGAAGACAATAAATTGTTGGAGTAGCAAATTGTTTGACATGTTTCTTGAGTTATTGAAAGAAGCATTACCGAACGGTGAGACATTGCCTAAGTCTCATTACGAGGCAAAATCCTTGATGCGAGACTTGGGCCTTGGTTACATCCTCATACATGCATGTAAAAATGATTGTTTATTGTATTGGAAAGAGCATGATAAGGTTGAACAGTGTCATGAATGTGGAGAGTCTAGGTGGAAGTATGACAAAGCCAGGTGTAAGAAAATCTCACAAAAGGTGTTAAGGTACTTCCCATTGAAACCCAGATTGCAAAGATTGTTTATGTCTTGTAAGATGGATGAAGATATGAGGTGGCATAAGGAGAAACGCGTTCATGATGATAGTACCCTGAGGCACCCTGTGGACTCTGAAGCCTAGTAAAATTTTGGTAAGCAACATGACTGGTTTGCAGAGGATTCTCACAATGTTCGATTAGGTCTTGCAACTGATGGTTTTAATCCATTTGGTAATATGAGTAACTCGTACAGTATGTGGCCAGTGGTACTTATGCCCTATAATTTACCTCTTCGGTTGTGTATGAAGGAGTCATTTTTCATGATGTCATTGCTTATTCTTGGACCCAGGTCACATGGGAATGACATTGATGTGTATTTGCGACTGTTAGTAAAAGAGTTAAACGAGTTGTGGAGTCAAGGTATAGAAACGTATGACACATTTGCAAGATAGACATTTCGATTGCATGCAGCGGTCTTGTGGACAATAAATGACTTTCCCGCGTATGGAAATTTGTCTGGGTGGAGCTCGAAGGGCAAGTTGGCTTGTCCTACATGTGGTATTGAGACTTGTTCATTGTCATTGAAGCATGGTAGAAAAACGTGTTATATGGTCCATCGTCGCTTCCTTCTGAGTGATCATAGTTGGCGCAGGAAGACGATCTTTGATGGAAAACAAGATCATAGGCCACCCCCGAAAGTGCTATCTGGAGAAGATGTGACACAACAACTGAGTAACATTGGATAAGTTAGATTTGGTAAGGCATCGCAGTTGAAGAAGAGGAAACATACAGTATTGGACTATAACTAGAGGAAGAAGAACATCCTTTTTGAGTTGCCCTATTGGAGTGATCTGAAATTGCGTCACAACTTGAATGTCACGCATATTGAGACAAATATATGTGACAATGTCTTCGGAATATTGATGAACATAGAGAAGAAAATAGAAGACAGTTTCAAGGCTCGATTGGATCTACAAGAAATGGGTTTAAGGAAAGAGTTGCACTAGTAACCACATGAAAATTCGTATACTATACCAGCAGCCTGCTACACATTGACAAAATTAGAGAGAAAGCGTTCATGTGAATGGTTGAGATCGGTGAAGTTTTCCGATGGGTATGCGTCAAACATATCTTGGTGCGTAAACGTTACGGATTGTAAGGTAACAAGAATGAAAAGTCATGATTGTCACGTCCTTTTGCAACGCCTACTACTGGTTGCGATTCGTGGATTCTTGAGCAAGGATATCAGTGCGGCGCTAATTGAGTTGGGGATATTCTTTAACGATTTGTGTTCGAAATCGTTGAATGTAGATGTTATTAAACGACTGGAGAGGGATATTGCCGTAATCCTTTGCAAACTTGAAAGAATATTTTCACCTGCATTTTTCGAAGTCATGGTACACCTAGCGATTCACTTACCGCACGTGCGAAGCTTGCAGGCCCAGTACAATATCGTTGGATGTATCTGATCGAAAGGTGGTAGAACCTATTAAAATTTTTGTATATTCCGTAAACTACATATATTCATGTTTTCATACTCTTAACATAGTGGTTTTGTGTACAGATACCTTCACACACTCAAACGATTTGTGAGGAACAAGACACGCCCGGAGGGATCCATAGCTAAAGCGTACATTGACAATGAGTGCCTTACATTTTTCTCCATATATCTTCGTGGCATAGAAACTAAATTCAACCGAGAGATCAGAATGCCGATGAAGGGCAGGAGCATGAACAAGGACACATATCTGTGTTTGCACATAACGTTTGTCCTTTAGGATCCCAGACGTTTCAGGATATGAACCTTGGGGATCTAGCAAAGGCGAGGTGGTATGTGTTGCATAATTGTGAAGAATAGAGTTGTACTTGGAGTAAGTCTTCCCTTGATTATTATTTTCTCTATATACGATGATCTTAATGTTTCTTGCTGATGACGTGCCATTTATGTGTAGCGAACACATAGATGAGATGAAATCCAAATTCTCCACAAGTTATGATCGAATGCATCAGGATCAGTTTCCACAATGGTTCGAAAAACGTGTAAGATTTCACATTGTATCTCTCCACAATTAGAATTTTCATTGTATTGCACATTATTTGAACCTAAGAAAATCCCTAAACAATTACATTCTGTACATGATAATAGATGAAGACGTTGTGCACGAGCAACCCTGTGGATGCGTCTGATGCACTATTCTCATTGGCTTGTGGCTCTGATAGACGTGTATCTAGATATATACAGGTTGTATTGAAAATGGGATTTGGTTCCACACCGAAGAACGTGATAAGTATAGGACCACACAAAATAGTGGGGTGGTTATGAAAGGAACGAATGAGGAGGATGAAATTGACTTTTATGACATTTTGACGGATATTATTGAGCTGAATTATTATATGAGAAATCGGGTATACTTATTTAGATGTGATTGCTGGGACATTGGAAATAAGAAGTTAGGAATACAGATTGACAACTACTTTACGAGCGTAAATTTATCTCGGAAGTGGTTTAAGGATGACCCATTTGTCCTCGCCAGCCAAGCCGAACAAGTATTTTACCTTGCTGACACCAAGTTAGGCAGCTCTTGGCATGTGGTGCAGAAAATAAAGCCCAGGAACGTATTTGACCTTCCTGTACCAGAAGTTGAAGATAGTGAGGATGGAGAAAATGACACGTCTAGGGTTGAACAAGCATATCAAGAAGACATGCCATTTGCGGATACAAGGATTGATTCAATTGTTGATATTGATGTGGTGCAATTGGACAGAGATGATGTGCAACCTGATCATGTTGATGCCTCAATAGTAGTGACATTGTTAGAGATGATATCGGTTTTATTGAGGGATCCATTGCAGACGATGACGAGGAAATACTGATCAACGATAGTGATGGTGAAGAAGAAATAGTCCTAAGTGATAGTGATACAGACGACGATTATTTAATGTACACATGATTTACATGTCATTTTTCAATTCAAATATGTATATTTAATATAGAATGACAATGTGTAATGGAATTTCCAAGGGTTATGGATTAAAGTTTATAGTTTTATTATATTTTACTTGCATTATAGTGTAATATTTAATCATATTTTAATCATCTCTCTAAGCATAAGCACAAATGCATTGTACCTTCAACACTACTTGTATAATGTTTTAGTATATTTCACTTGTATTGACATTGTTTAAATTTATAAGTTCGTAACTCGCACATATTCAGTGATGGCACTAGGTGGGAGAGTACGTCATTCGTGCACTGGATCTACCCCTTCTACCCGTGATGCGACGGAGCCAGCATCGTCGTCACTGTTGCATCGCAGTCGTCGGATCCCTCAGTCGCACATACACCAGGTACTGCATGTAAGTCTAAACATATATTTCTTTTAATGACTTTTGTTTATGTTTAGACTTACAATACAAATATTGTGGTGGGCTAATGCATTAAAATTTTTTTAACTTATTAATTTTATTTTTCAGAATGTTAAATTTTTGTCGAAATCTCAGTGCTTTTTAAATCTCATTTTTTAATCATTATTAATTTTTTAAACTAAATTTTCTTTTACAAAATGTCAAATTTATGTCAAACTGTCAATTTATTAATCTTAATTTTTCTTTTTTCTTTTTCAAAAATTTTAACAAAATTCTCATTTTTGTTATCAAACTTTTTAATTTTCTTTAAAATACAAATTCTGAATTATTTTTTTTTCAAAATCTCAATTTTTTTCTAAAAATCTACTTATCAATTTATTCAAATTTCTCAAAATTTTCAAGACGCCATTTTTTTTAAAAGCACCATTTTTTTTTTTCAAAATCTCAGTGTTTTTTTAAATCTCTATTTAAAAAAAAAAAAAAATCTCTATGTTTCTCAAACATTTTTAATTTTCTTTTGCCAAAATCCCCCCCCCCCCGTTTTTTTTTTTTACTTCTCAATTTTCCTTTTCATAAAGTTAGTTTTTTGTCAAAATCTTTTTCAAATTTTTTTTTTTTTTTTTTTTTTTTTTTTTTTTAACGAACTTGTCAATTCTTTTCTATTTTATTTTCAAAATCTCATTTTTATTGTCAAACTTTTCAATTTTTTTTCAAAATACAAAATCCCAATTTCTTTTCAAAAATTTATTGGTTTTTCAAAGTTGTCAATTTATTCAAACTATATTTCACACTCAACATGGACCAAGTACACAACTCCCGTTGTCTCTTACTATAATGCATGCTAATTTCATTGAACCTAGAGCTCAGCCTCAGGACACTGTCTTTGGGCTGGTAAGTCAGATTGCGGCAATGATGGAGCAACTAGACCAGTTGACTATCCAGTGGGATATATTGACTAATTTGAGCAGGCACCCTATAATCATCAGAATTCCTCACCGTTCAGGCCCGAACAACCATGAGAAGTGGATTTACTTAAAAAATTCACTAAACTGCGTCCTCCAATTTTTAATGGCGCTTCCAATCCATCGATTGCTGAGGATTGGCTAAAAGGAATCAAGAAGATGTTAGAAGCTATGAACTGCCCTGATAGTCAGAAGGTCAAACTTACGACGTTTATCCTTCAAGGTGAAGCTGGTGTGTGGTGGAGAGTAGCTAGGCGGATGGTTCCAGTTGGACATGTTTAGACCTGGAATGAATTCCAGGATAAATTTTACGAGAAGCATTATCGGAAAGCATACTGCACCCGGAAGATGGTAGAATTTATGAAATTATAACAGGGTTCCATGTTTGTAGCCTAATATGAGGTGAAATTCACAGATTTGTAAAGGTATGTTCAGAAGATAATGGAAGATGAGGATTATAAGTTAACAATATTCGAATAAGGGCTTCGATAGAATATCCGAACAAAATTATGTTGTGTAGATATCAAGAAATACTCAGAGATAGTGGACAAGGCTTTATGAGTTAAGCAAGACATACAACGCTTCCTCAAGACTTGTTTGCAATTAAAAGGACAAGGCAGAGGAGTAGACCAACACCTAGTCAGCAACAACCATTAGAGAAGAAAGAGAAAAAGAATATTCAATGGTCAATACCAGGAAATTAGGAACAACCTTTTCTAGGCAACTGTGCATATTGTGGAAAGTATGGTCATATGGCTCAGGTATGCATAACCAAGCTAAGGGATATGGGTCAAATGCCTCTTCAATAGATATCCCTTAGACTATAACTTCCAACACTAACTCAGCAGTCGGGGCGAATATCTCAAGCCTCTTGTCTTCTACCTCTTAAGCAATAGTAGTATCAATAGAATAGACCTCCTTATCAAGCACCTCAAAGTTAGAGTGGTAGGCTGGAATCAGAGACGTACACGGTGGGACTCACCTGATGTACATCTTAGATCTTGCACCCGTGGGCTACTTTGGTACAAATGGTGGTATCTTCTCTCCATTTCTTTGATTTGTGGGTCCATTGTTACAAAGTTGCAATTGAGCCAGGCCAATGTCTGTCCGTTCATTGCCTGTGGGCTAAGGACTCCAGCTTTAGTTTACTTTCATAGCCTACTAATTAAGGATCCAATCCCGAGTTCGGCCTCTTTCATTAGCCATGTCTGTCTACCGGCCCGGCCCACTTGTTTTGCCTGGCCTATCTACGATTTCAAATGTGTTTTTGTCATGGGTCGCGCTTAATGAACAACTCAGATGTTGCATAAATTAGATGATCTGGCCTCAAGCTGGGGTCCTTCACAGTCATTACAGGTTAGCTTGGGGCCAACGTTTTAACTTTGTGGGGCATACTTGGACAGATCCTAGCCATGCCTGGGCTAGGCCCATTGACAGATCTAATACTATGCTGGAATCAATAATTTGAATAGGTCTAGCTCAACAGGTTCAAAATCCGGGCTTAAATCAACCCCACCATGATGTATGTGTTTAATCTATGTTGTCCTCTACCTCCTCTCTCTCTATCTCTGTATCTCTCTTCCTCTCTCTCTGTATCTCTCTTCCTCTCTCTCTGATCTCTCTCTCGCTGACCGTTGTCGAACATCCTACCCACGCACGCCCTCTCTCTTTCTCTCTCTCTCTCTCTCTGAAGCTCGGTTGACCGTGAGGTATCTCTCTCTCTCCCTCACAATCTCTCTCAATCTCAATACCAATTTAGGGATTTGGGGATTTAGGGTTGGATGGAAAATAAACCTTACATTGGACCCTATGAAGTTTTTAATGGTGTCCATGGACCTTACGGCTATCAATGGAATGGGCCACAGTGGGGCCAATACATGTATACGCTGTGGGGCCCACTATCCCACGTGACAGTGGCCCACCATAGAGTTTATTTGCCATCTAACCCGTTGTTAGTCTAAAATATGATGTTTGGTGGGGTTCTTTTTTTCCTGTTTATGACCTAATAAACAAATTGGATGCCAAACAAACGGTACAGTGGGCCTTACGAGGATTTTAATGATGGATATCCAATCACTATTGTTTTTATGTGGTGTGGTCCACCTGATATTCATATACCTCTCATTTTTGGGGCCCACCATGATGTATGTTTTATATCCACACCTTCCATCCATTTAGAGAGATCATTTAGGGCAATATCCAAAGAAAGAGTTAAATCCAAAGCTCAAGTGGACCCAACACAGAAAACAGTGGGACAGTGACGCCCACCATTAAAAACTTCTAAAGGCAATAAAAATTTGTTGGGCCAATTGTGAATTCATGTAGTATATCCACGCCGTCCATCCGTTTTTGCAGATCATTTTAAGGGTTGAGCCCAAAATTGAAGTATATCAAAATCTCAAGTGGACCATACTAAAGCAAACAGTGGAAGGATGGATTTCCACCGTTGGAAAACTTTCTAAGGCACCTAGTGATGTTTATTTGTCATCCAAACTGTTCATAAGATCACACTTTGAATGGATGAAGGGAAAACACAAATATCATCTTAATCTAAAACTTTTGTGGGCCCCCAAGAACTTTTCAACGGTAGACTTCAATTCATGCTGTTTCAAGTGGTGTGGTCTACTTGAACTTTAAATATGATTAATTTTTGGTTTAAAGCCCTAAAATTATATGTTAAAATAGATGAACAGAGTTGATAACGCATGAATGACAGTGGGCCCCACAGAGTTTACTCAGTACACTAACGTACTGAGTTACTCAGTACGTAATCCGCTTCCGTCCAAGAGGCCCTACGCCTCTCTCTCTGTCTCTGTCTCTCCCGTTCCTCTCTGTCTCTCACGCATCCTCTCCCTCCCTCTCTCTGTCTCTCTCTCTAATCTCTCCACCGTCCTCTCTCAGTCTCTCTCACTACCAGAAACATTGTTATCAGGGCTTTTTGCCTCACCCCATCCCTAAATCGCGCACGCCAATATTTCTCCCCAAACCTTTTTTCCCTCTTCTCTCACAAATCGCGTGCCTCATCCCCAAATCCCGAGATACTCTCTCTCTCTCTCTCTTCAACATCTCTCGATCTCCCTTTTTCACTCTGGCCAGCAAGAGGAAGAAGCACCAGCAACAACCGCAGCTCCCCTTCTCCAATAGCCGCAGCTCCCCTTCTCCAACAGCTGCAGCAGTACGCTACTCTCTCTCTCTCTCTCTCTCTCTCCTGGTTTCATCATGTTTGAAATATCTTGCAGAGTGTGATGGATCATACCACAGAAAACAGTGTTGGGTTTTCCACCGTTGAAACCCTTTTTGTAGGCTCACTGTGATGTCTGTCTGTCATCGAACTTGTCCATATGGCCACCTAGACCTGGACATGGGGGCAGGGCCCACAGATGGGGCAAATCCAAAGCTTGATGGATCCCACCACAGAAGCTACGGTGGTTTTCTGTCCCCCGTTGAAACCCTTCTATAGGGCCCACCATGCTGTTGTTGTTTTCTTTTTTCAATCAGACCTGTAGTAAAGGAAGACATAAATGTCAGCTTCATCTATGCTTAAATGGACCCCACCATAGGCAGTTATGGTGATTGACTCCCACTGTTGAATCTTCTAGTGGGGTCCATAGTGATGGTGATGTGCCCTCCACCTGTTGTTATGGTCACACAAACGTGGTAGAAGGGACAAAACAACCATCAGCTTGAGCCAAAACCGCTGTGTGCCTGCCCCAAGAAACAGTGTTGATGGAACATCCACCAAGATGGAGGAGCACCCATCGTTAAATCTTCCTTTGGGGCCCACCATGATGTTTATTTGCCATCTAATTTATTATAAGGTCACTCGTGCCTAGTCACTTAATAGTGGTGATGAGGCGTCACCGTTCGAAGAAAAAAAAAGATAGTGACAACATCACTCTGCCATTAAATCAACAGATCAAAATCAACACAAATATGACTAAAGAATTCTTAGAAAATTTTAAGTATAGTTGCATTTCAATTTTTCAGTTCTGTTCAATAGATCTGTTTGCATGAGATCCTTTCATATTCACTGATTGTCAATAGTTTAAGTGACTGACATCTGTTTATGAGAAAAATTGTTGAGAGTTAGATGCAGATTTGGGGCTTGAGATAGAATCATTTTGGTTCATGGAAATTTTTTGGAAATTATAGCAACCCAACCCTCAAGTTTGATGAGACTTAATTGTAGCTAATAGTTTGTCTCAGCTTCTGGAAACTTCCTAGAATCAAAGAGATTAGGATCTGGATATGTTTTTGGGTTACACTTGGTATTTCTCACTTTCTTTCAATTACATCAGTGAACTGATTTTTGTACCATGTTTTCCTAATGTATGAAATAGAAATTAAATGCCATAGCCCAAGAATTGGGTTAAGCACCTGTGTTGAATAGGGGTTGTTTGCCAATTGATTTAAACCGTCCATTTTGTTTACACTTTGTGGATCACCTGATGAATCCACCGACCTGATTCTTGGGGCCATGGCATTTACAGTTAGGGCCAAGACAAGGGCATGCAGATGGTCCCAATGCCTGTGAGCTTGAGTGCAAAACTTGAGTGTTGTTAAAGCATAAGGCACTATTCAGAATTTTGCTCAGGATGCAATGCCTCTGATTGGATATATATATATAAACCCTACAACTCATTTCGATCCCAGCCCTGACTCTCTCTCTCTCTCTCTCTCTCTCTCTCTCTCTCTCTCTGTTGATGTTGGCCCTTACTATATCTTTCAAGTTCTTTATATTGCGTGAATGCCAAACTAAGTGAGTATTTTGAGATAAATATGAGATTTTCACTACCTATTCTAATAAGAAATGAAAATTGGAATTCATGTTTAAATAATTCTCATGGAAATCGTTGTTGCATCTAATGGCTTGACTTGCTTCTTCCACATACATAAGCCAAAATAAGAAGTGGAAGAACCATGCCACTTGATGCAAATTTTTTTGTTAAAACCAAGATCCATTCATTCTGAATTCATTTAATGGATTATCCAGGAGTTTAACATGCATCTTTTGCGTGTTTCATTTGGTTTAAGATGCTAAACTTGTTGTGTCTTTTCTTTTTGTTGTTCTATTCTTGAATCAAGTCCATGGGTGTTCGCCTTGCTGGAATGCATTTAAATTGTAAATAAGCATTTCATTTATGTTGATTAAATGTAATGGTAATTATTTTCAATAATGTTTTTTCACATTTCAGTTATTTCCAGATGCTTCTTTTTCTGAGTCTTTATATGGATTGCGAAGGAGGGAAGTGAAGATTTCACCTGGCAAAGATATACCTAATGCCGACTCAGGTTATCGGCTTCGACTTTCTGGATTAGGAAGGTGTCAAAAAGTTCTCTCAGTTGTATTTCTGGTATAATCTTCCTTTTCTTTGTGTGGAACTCTGTTTGAGGATAGTCCGAGTTTATTCTCTTAGAAATGATGACATTGCCCTTATTTTCCTTCAATGCATACTATTTGACATGCTATTTGATTGAATATTTATAAATTTCTTGTATGCTTTTTTGTCAAATATGATATTTTTACATTGGTATGGGGGGCATCTTTTTATTTAGAAACTACAAACTATTGGGCAGGTTATGTGTGGCGAGGAATGAAAAATATCATATCATGATCTTCATTGAGTGTATTGGTGATTGGTCTTTTAGTCAAAATTCACATTCTCGATTGTCACACAATTTCACTGCCTTTGATTTTCAGGTAATTTGATGGCATTCTTTAGTGTTTTTTTTTTTCCCTTTCCTCGCTGGTTTCTGTATTCTTTAAGCAATTGAATAATGCTACTTCCCCTAAACATCTCTACTGTACACGTGGTATTTGCATATGATGATCTGGACCCTTGATTTCGTGGGCTACCATATCAATGGGTCATACCCCAAAAAGCATGGCCATCTGACTTTGGTAACCATTCCAGTTGGTGGCCTGAAAGAACAAGCAATGGCTATATCAACAGGGAAAAACTTATAACAATCAAATGGTTAGAGTTGTTAATTACTATGATGTTTAGTTTATAGCCACCCGTCCAACTGGTGGCCCACTAGATCAATAGTCCCAGTTGCTTAACATGTTTAAGATATGAGAGTTTTGTGTCATTGATGTTATTTGTAGATCTTCCATTTTCACAGCTTGCATACAAAGCTGTCTAGTTGATAATGTGGTAGCTTGAAATATGTTATTAAGAATCTTGTTGTTACTGGATTGGGTTTATCTAGAGCTTTTTTTGTTAGAACGTATAAATATAGAAATAGATGAGGCCAGTCCACTCATTAGACATATGGTCAACACATGCATTGAATGGGGCCATTGGCAATATCTTTGTTTTTTCCCCAAACCACTACTATTTTTGTCCATGTGTTCCTCACTTGATTAGTGGATCAGTATGGATTCGATGTCTCACTAGGATGCCAGTGGGCTGAGGAATAAATGATATGTGGTCTCTTCTACAACACAACCTAAACTACCCACCATCAACACATTAGGTGTAGGTTTAGGTGCTTACTCCTCTCATAAATTGTCTATGTATGTACTTATGCCATAGACTGTATGTGCACACGTATGGATGGATAGATGCACTTACTTGGAGCTCAGAAGCGTAGGAGACATAATCAAAAGGCAAGAACTCGTCATCAATCATTGTGGATGGAGCATTGTCTAAGAACCACAGTGATAAGATGATTTGATAATCTGATTTCTGAAATCATTGAATTAGGACCACAACCCATTTCTTTTTAACTGTTCCTTTGATGGTTACTAATATTAAAGTCACCATAAAATTTTTTGGCTATGTTTCATACACAATGTGGCCCACAACTTTGAGCATCTATAATGGTGTTTATGTACATGGATGAGCTGCACAATTTAGCACTTTGTAGCAACAAACATTGGATTTAAACCACAATCACAAGTATCATGTAGCAATGTTATATCTTTGCATAGAATAAAACAGTTTTGAACAAGGTTAGAAGTATTGGCCGCCTTATCGGTGGTGAATGATATGATACCCAATACACTGATTTTAATCCTTGGTTTTTAATGACAGGCGGGGTCCATGGTCCAATAATCCAAACCCATGCCTGTTTGTCCCAACAGCAGATGGACTACGCCTAAGAATCTTCTCGATAGGACAATGTTAACCTATCAATTTCTGACTTCTATATAAAAGGTTACGTTGTCTTGTCTCACTCATATACTATTTCATGTTATATACATCGTTGAATATACATTGTACGAGGTTTACAGTAATCTTGGAGTGCAAAAAATTTCCAAGTATATGTATTTCAGTCTGAGTTATTTTTCTAATCACAATAGCCTTGGGAGGGTTGATACGAGGGATGTGTTGAATGCAAAAGGCCGATTAAACCTATATTGGGTTATCTTGCTGGTCCTAAAATGATTATGTCCAGCAAGATAACCCAAAATAGTTTTAATCAGGCCTTTTATAATCAACCCATCCCTCGTATCAACCCTCCTAAGGCTATCGTGATTAGAGAAATAACTCAGACTGAAATGCACATACTTGAAAATTTTCTGCACTCTAAGATTACTGTAACCCTCGTACAATTTACTTAGAAATTTTCATCAGCTGTAGGTCATCTGGTATAAAGAGCTTGTCCTTCTCTACTAACCGAACATAAAACACAAACTCAATGACAATTTTTCAGCCTATGAATCTTGTGTATATGTAGAAAAGCAACAGAAGTGGTTAATGTTTTTAATCATTCAATGTCCAACTACTATCCATTGTAGGGACTGCCTGATGAATAGTCTGAAAGATTGGTTTTCATCCATAAAAAAATAGATGCCTACATTATTTTTAAATGTATTAGCTCGAAATTGATGAAGCAGACCCAGATGTGCGTCGGAGCTATCTGGATGTTGAGCGGGGGTCCCTGGAAGGTGGGAACCGGTGTTATGACCATGATGAAGCTGTCCATTTTCTCTGAACAGCATTTGAATGGTCTGGCCATTTGGACAGGCCGTATTTATATCTGTATTTGCTCGAAATTAATGGAGCAGACCCGGATGTGCGTCGGAGCTATCTGGATATTGAGTGGGGGTCATTGGAAGGTGAGAACCGATGTTATGACCATGATGAAGCTGTCCATTTCCTATGGACAACATTGGAGTGGCCTGGCCATTTGGACAGGCCGTGTTTATATCTGTATTTGCTCGAAATTGATGGAGTAGACCCGGATGTGCGTTGGAGCTATCCGGATGTTGAGCTGGGGTCCCTGGAAGGTGGGAACCGTTATTATGACCATGATGAAGCTATCCATTTTCTCTGGACAACATTGGAGTGGCTTGACCATTTGGACAGGCCATGTTTATATCTGTATTTGCTCGAAATTGATGGAGCAGACCCGGATGTGCGTCGGAGCTATCCGGATGTTGAGCGGGGGTCCCCGGAAGGTGAGAACCACTGTTATGACCATGATGAAGCTGCCCATTTCCTATTGACAGCATTGGAGTGGCCTGACCATTTGAACAGGCCTTGTTTATATCTGTATTTGCTCGAAATTAATGGAGCAGACCCGGATGTGCGTTGGAGTTATCCGGATGTTGAGCGGAGGTCCCTGGAAGGTGGAAACCGCTATTATGACTATGATGAAGCTGTCAATTTCCTATGGACAACATTTGAGTTGAACAGGCTGTGTTTATATCTGTATTTCCAGGGACGATACCCTTAACTTAAACCACACGCTAAACCTATAACCTAAACCTAAACCTTAACTTATAACCTAAACTTTAACCTACAACCTAAACCTTAACCTATTCTCAATTCCCTAAAGCTATAACCTATAACCTATAACCTAAAGCTAAACCTAAAGCTAAACCTATAACATAAACCTATAAACTAAAACCTAAACATAAACCTAAAACCTAAATGTATTCTCAAATCCCTAAACCTAAACCTACACCTAATCCTAATCTCAACTCCTTAGCCTAAACCTAAACCTAATCTTGAAAACCCAAACCTAAACCCGAACCCGATTTCCTAAACCTAAACCTTAACCTATTCTCAATTCCCTAAAGCTAGAACCTATAACCTATAACCTAAACCTAAACCTAACCTAAACCTATAACCTTAACCTAAACTTAAAACCTAAACCTAAACATAAAACCAAAATGTATTCTCAAATCCTTAAACCTAAACTTACACTTAATCCTAATCTCAACTACTTAACCTAAACCTAAACTTGAAAACCCAAGCCTAAACCCGATCCTGAACCCGAACCCAATTTCCTGAACCTAAACCTTAACCTATTCTCAAATCCCTAAACCTAAACCTACACCTAATCCTTATCTCAACTCCCTAACCTAAACCTAAACCTAAACTTGAAAACCCAAACCTAAACCCGATCCCGAACCTGAACCCGATTTCCTAAACCTAAACCTTAACCTATTCTCAATTCCCTAAACCTAACCTAAACCTATAACCTACACTTATAACCTAAACCTAAACCTATAACCTAAACCTAAACCTAAAACCTAAATGTATTCTCAAATCCCTAAACCTAAACCTACACCTAATCCTAATCTCAATTCTCTAACCTAAACCTAAACCTAAACTTGAAATCCCAAACCTAAACCCGGTCTCGAACCTGAACCTAATTTCCTAAACCTAAACCTTAACCTATTCTCAGTTCCCTAAAGCTATAACCTATAACCTATAATCTAAACCTAAAACCTAAACCTAAACCTAAAACCTAAATGTACTCTCAAATCCTTAAACCTAAACTTACACCTAATCCTAATCTCAACTACTTAACTTAAACCTAAACTTGAAAACCCAACCCTAAACCTGATCCCGAACCAGAACCCAATTTCCTAAACCTAAACCTTAACCTATTCTCAAATCCCTAAACCTAAACCTACACCTAATCCTAATCTCAACTCCCTAACCTAAAACTAAACCTAAACTTGAAAACCAAAACCTAAACCCGATCCCGAACCTGAACCCGATTTCCTAAACCTAAACCTTAACCTATTCTCAATTCCCTAAAGCTATAACCTATAACCTATAACCTAAACCTTAGCCTAAACCTAAACCTAAACCTAAACCTTAACCTAAACCAGAGCCTATAACCTTAACCTAAACCAAAACTTATAACCTAAACCTTAACCTATAACCTATAACCTATAACGTAAACTTATAACCTTAACCTAAACCTAAAACCAAAACCTAAACTTATAAACTAAAACCTAAACCTAAACCTAAACCTAAACCTAAACCTAAACCTATAACCAAAACCAAAACCTATAACCTTAACCTAAACCAAAACCTATAACCTAAACCTTAACCTATAACCTATAACCTAAACTTATAACCTTAACCTAAACCTAAAACCAAAACCTAAACCTATAACCTAAACCTATAAACTAAAACCTAAACCTAAACCCAAAACCTAAATGTATTCTCAAATCCCTAAACCTAAACCTAAACCTACACCTAATCCCAATCTCAACTCCCTAACCTAAACCTAAACTTAAACTTGAAAACCCAAACCTAAACCCGATCCCGAACCCGAACCTGATTTCCTAAACCTAAACCTTAACCTATTCTCAATTCCCTAAAGCTATAACCTATAACATATAACCTATAACCTAAACCTAAACCTAAACCTAAACTAAAACCTATAACCTAAACCTTAACCTATAACCTATAACCTATAACCGAAACTTATAACCTATAACCTAACCTTAACCTAAACCTAAACCTATAACCTAAAACCTAAATGTATTCTCAAATCCCTAAACCTAAACCTACAACTAATCCTAATCTCAACTTCCTAACCTAAACCTAAACCTAAACTTGAAAACCCAAACCTAAACCCAATCCCGAACCCGAACCCGATTTCCTAAACCTAAACCTTAACCTATTCTCAATTCCCTAAAGCAATAACCTATAACCTATAACCTATAACCTAAACCTAAACCTTAACCAAAACCTTAACCTATAACCTATAACCTAAACTTATAGCCTATAACCTAACCTTAACTTAAACCTAAAACCTAAACCTAAACCTATAACCTAAATGTATTCTCAAATCCCTAAAACTAAACCTACACCTAATCCTAATCTCAACTCCCTAACCTAAACCTAAACCTAAACTTGAAAACCCAAACCTAAACCCGATCCCGAACCCGAACCCGATTTCCTAAACCTAAACCTTAACCTATTCTCAATTCCCTAAAGCTATAACCTATAACCTAAACCTAAACCTTGACCCTAACCAAAACCTATAACCTAAACCTTAACCTATAACCTATAACATATAACCGAAACTTATAACCTAAAACCTAAACCTTAACCTAAACCTAAAACCTAAACCTAAACCTAAAACCTAAACCTAAAACCTAAACCCTAAACCTATACCTAAAACCTAAATGTATTCTCAAATCCCTAAACCTAAACCTACACCTAATCCTAATCTCAACTCCCTAACCTAAACCTAAACCTAATCTCAACTCCCTAACCTAAACCTAAACCTAAACTTGAAAACCCAAACCTAAACCCTATCCCGAACCCGAACCCGATTTCCTAAACCCAAACCTTAACCTATTCTCAATTTCCTAAAGCTATTACCTATAACCTTAACTTAAACCTAAAACCTAAACCTAAACCTAAAACCTAAATGTATTCTCAAATCCCTAAACCTAAACCTTAACCTATTCTCAATTCCCTAAACCTTAACCTATAACCTAACTTAAACCTAAACCTATATCGTACACTTATAACCTAAAATCTAAATGTATTCTCAAATCCCTAAACCTAAACCTTAACCTATTCTCAATTCCCTAAACCTAAACCTAAACCTATAACCTAAATGTATTCTCAAATCCCTAAGGCTAAACCTTAACCTATTCTCAATGCCCTAAACCTAAATGTATTCTCAAATCCCTAAGGCTAAACCTTAACCTATTCTCAATGCCCTAAACCTAAATGTACTCATGTAATTTTCTTTTCATTTCTCTGGATCACCTCTCATATGTTCTTTCTTTTCATTTGTTTTTTTTTTCCATAGGATTGTTTGTGTTTGGATGGATGCAGTTTATGTTTGGATGAATGTAGTTTATGTCTGGATGGATTTATGTAGTTTGGGTTTAGATGGATGTGAATATGAATATGATGAAATATATTATATAACAGGTGTATATCAGGAAGAATATGATTAATTATATTCTAACAGGTGTATATCAGGAAATTTGAGATGGAATATTTTTTTTAAAAAGAGACTTTTACCTACGAAATATTTCGTAGGTAAAAGTCTCATTAACGTTGAGAGCCTTTACCGACGAAACTTCTCGTCGCTAACAGTCTCATCCATGTTTTTTTAGCTACGAAAATGATCGTAGCTAAAAGTAAACTTTTCAAAATTTTTGAAAAATTTTAAACAACCTTTAGTGACGATAGTTTTCGTCGCTAAAGTTATCATCCACGTTTTTTAGCTACCAAAAGTTTCGTAGCCAAAAGTAAACTTTTTCAAATTTTTAAAAAAATTTTAAACAACATTTAGCGTCGAAAGCGTTCGTCACTAAAAGTATTATCCACATTTTTTAGCTACAAAAATTTACGTAGCTAAAAGTAAACTTTTCGAATTTTTTCAAAATTTAAAACAACCTTTAGCGACAAAAGTTTTCGTCGCTAAAAGTAAATGTATCATCCACGTTTTTTAGCTATGAAAATTTTTATAGCTAAAAGTATACTTTTCGATTTTTTTTCAAAATTGTAAAACAACCTTTAGTGACGAAAGTTGTCGTCGCTAAAAGTATCATCCACGTTTTTTAGCTGCAAAAAGTTTTGTAGCTAAAAGTAAACTTTTCAAATTTTTTCAAAAATTTAAAACAACCTTTAGCGACGAAAGTTTTCGTTGCTAAAAGTAAATTGTAAAACAACCTTTAGCGATGAAAGTTTTCTTCGTTAAAAGTATCATCCCCGTTTTTTAGCTATGAAAATTTTCGTAGCTAAAAGTATACTTTTTGAATTTTTTCAAAAATTTAAAACAACGTTTGGCGACGAAAGGTTTCGTCGCTAAAAGTATCATCCGCGTTTTGTAGCTACGAAAATTTTTGTAGCTAAAAGTATACTTTTCAAATTTTTTCAAAATTTTAAAACAACCTTTAGCGACGAAAGTTGTCGTCGCTAAAAGTTTCGTCGGTAAAAACCCTCTTTTCTTGTAGTGAATAATGATTTCCACCATTGAAACCTTTCTATGGCCCACGGTGACGCTTATTTGTCATCCAACCTATTCGTAATATCACAAAGACATGGATGAAGTGAAAACACAAATATCAGATTGATCTAAAACTTCTGTGGCCCCCATGAAATTTTCAATGGTAGGTGTTCAATTCACTCTTTCCGGTAGTGTGGTCCATTTGAGCTTTGGATATGCTTCATTTTTTGGCCCACAGTGATGTAAGTGTTTTATCCACGCCGTTCATTGTTTTTCTCAGTTCATTATACGGTATGAGCAAAAAAATGAGGTAGGTAAAGGGCTCCAGTGGACCACACCAAAGGAAGTTGTAGTGATAATGACACCCACCGTTGAAACCTTTCTAAGGGCCAACGTGATGTTTTTTTACCATCCAACTTGTTCATAAGGTCATGTAGACATGGATGAATTGAAAACACAGATATCAGCTTCATACAAAACTTGTCCAGCTCCCAAGAAGTTTTTAATGGCGGACGTTCAATCCACACTTTGTAGTCCACTTAAGCCTTGGACCCGCCCCATTTTTTGGTTAATATCTTAAAACAATCTGAGAAAAGCATTGAACGGCATGGAGAAAGTCAATCTATGACTTGGGTGGGCCAAGAGCTTAAAAATAAACTCAATCCATGACTTGGGTGTTGCGAAACACGCCAACAACGCAGTGAGCCTAGATCTAATCTCAGGCCTCACCCACAAACGATAAACAGGAAGAAATATAAACTAGAAAGGAATAAAAGCATTCAAACAAACCACAAGACAAGATATACGTGGAAAAACTCCAAACTAGGGTAAAAAATCACGGATGCAAATTCCACTACGAAGAGAAACGAAGATTACAAGGCAATATACTAACCTCTCCCTTGGAAGTATAGAGAAAATCCCTTGCCCACACCTTACAAATATTTCCCAATATTCACCTTAACCCTAAAATAACCCTAGGGACCCCAATTTATAGTTTTTGGCAACTTCGCTTTCGCATCCCAGTTGCGAAAGGACTTGCGACACGAAATCCACGAAACTCCTTTCGCATCCCATTTGTGAAAGGACTTGCGACACGAAATTCACGCAACCTCGACTGGTCGTGGGCGGCCCCAGATGTGGCTCCACTTCTCAACAATCTCCCACTTGGAGACACATCGCCATAAACCTTTATCTTCTTCATCCGGAGTGCGCCACCTCCCCGTCTTCAAGCCTGAAGACCAATCAAAGCTGAATAGAGCTTCAACTTCTCCCTTGTGACCGCCTTGGTCAGCACATCCGCAGGATTCTCACTTGTATGAATCTTCTCTAGAGCAATCGATTCATCTTCTAGTAACGAACATATGAAGTGATATCTGATGGCAATATGCTTGGTCCTTGAATGAAAGGCTGAATTCTTAGCCAAGTGTATTGTACTTTGACTGTCACTGTACATCTTGCAATCTGCTTGTTTCTTACCCAACTCTTCCATAAAACCTTGCATCCACACCATCTCCTTACATGCTTCTATAGCCGCAACATATTTTGTTTCTGTCATACTAATAGATACTATCTTTTATAACTGAGAGACCCAACTGACTGCAGCACTACCCAAAATAAAAACATAACCTGTAGTGCTTCTTCTGCTGTCGATATCTCCTGCCAAATCTGAATCCATGTAGCCTTGTAACTTGATTTCCGATTCACCATAACACAGCCCTACGTCCTTAGTACCTACCAAGTACCTAAGGATCTACTTCACAGCTTCCCAATGTTCCTTCCCAGGGTTGTTCATGAACCTGCTAATAACTCCCACTGCTTGAGCAATGTCTGGCCTCGTGCTCACCATAGCATACATGAGACTCCCAATAACTGACGCGTATGGGACTTTAGCCATGTAGTCCTGTTCCTCCTGCGTCTTTGCACCTTGCTCCTTAGATAGCTTGAAGTGGTTAGCTAATGGAGTGCTAACCGGCTTAGCACCTCCCATATTGAATCGATCAAGTACCTTGGCTATGTACTCTGCCTGTGACAAAACTAATTTCTTATTTTCCCTGTCACGCTTTATCCTCATGCCTAGGATTTGTTTTACAGCTCCTAAATCCTTCATGGCAAATTTTCTAGACAATTGTCTTTTGAGATCTGAGATGTCCTTCATGCTTGAACCGGCCACAAGCATATCAACGTATAGAAGAAGGATGATGTAAGACGTATCAAACTTCTTCAAGTAACAATAGTGGTCTGCATGACATCTCCTAAAACCATTTTCCGACATGAAACTGTCGAACTTCTTATACCACTGCCTCGGGGCCTGCTTCAAGTCATATAGACTCTTCTTCATCTGCACACCTTGTTCTCATTACCTGGTGTCACGTATCCTGTCGGCTGATGCATATATATCTCTTCTTTAAGGTCCCCATGAAGAAAGGCTGTCTTAACATCTAGCTGTTCTAGATGTAAGTCCTCTAAAGCCACTATACTCAAGACCATGCGAATCGTAGACATTTTCACTACCGGTGAAAATATTTCAGTGAAATTGATACCTGCCTTTTGTTGAAACTCTTTCACAACCAATCTGGTCTTGTACCGTTTCGAACCATCGTGCTCCTCCTTCAGTCTGTAAACCCACTTATTATGAAGAGCTTTCTTACCCTTGGGTAGAGTGACTAGCTCCCATGTACAATTAGACTCAAGAGAGTCCATCTCATCATCCATTGCCTGCTCCCACTTAACCCGTATATCTGACTGTAACGCCTCTTCAAAACACTCTGGCTCACCATTATCCACCAGTAGTAGATAATATAAGGAGGATGAGTATCGGACCGTGGGTCTCCTCTCCCAAGTAGACCTCCTCACAACCGGTGTATGCGGCTCTGCCTCATCCTGTGGCACTGTAACACCCATGTCCGGTAACTCTTCCAACTCTACGAATTCCTTTTTCTCGGCATTATTTTCCTGTACACTGTCCTTATGCATCACTTTTTCATTGAATATAAGGAGGATGAGTATCGGACCGTGGGTCTCCTCTCCCAAGTAGACCTCCTCACAACCGGTGTATGCGGCTCTGCCTCATCCTGTGGCGCTGTAACACCCATGTCCGGTAACTCTTCCAACTCTACGAATTCCTTTTTCTCGGCATTATTTTCCTGTACACTGTCCTTATGCATCACTTTTTCATTGAAGACTACGTCCTTGCTTCTGATGATTTTCCTGTTTTCTGCATCCCAGAATCTGTAGCCAGAATCATGCTGCCCATAAAATCATGCTGCCCATAGCCTATAAACGTGCACCTCTTGGACTTTGCATCCAGCTTGTTTCTGTGCTCTGCACAATGTGAACATATCCTAGTCCACGCTTCTTCTGGTAGCCCACCATCCAATGGTGATGAGGGACTTCTATCGATGAGATATGCGGCAGTATTCACAGCATCTGTCCAAAAGGTCTTGGGCAACCCTGCATGTAACCTCATGCTCCTAGCGCGCTCAAGGATGGTCCTATTAATGCGCTCAGCCACACCATTCTACTGTGGTGTCTTTGGAAACGTTTTCTGATGTTTGATTCCATTTGCTGCACAATACTCCTCAAACCTCTTATCACAATCTCTCCCCCATTGTCAGATTTGAGACACTTTACTGTTTTACTTGTCTCATTTTCTACCATAACTTTCCACTTCTTAAATACATCAAATACATTAGATTTATGTTTTAAGAAGTAGACCCATAGTTTTCTACTAGCATCATCAATAAAGGTAACAAAATAATGTGAGGAGATAATACCTGTGCCGGTCCCCACACATCAGTGTGTACAAGCTCCAACAGATGTGTCTTTGGAGCGCGTCCCGTCTTCTGGAAGCTTACCCTCTTCTGTTTGCCACACACGCAGTCCTCGCAGAATTCCAAGTCAATAGACTTCAGCCCTGGTAGCTTCCCTTTTGACAATAGCACTTTCATCCCTTTCTCACTCATATGTCCCAGCCTCTGATGCCATAACTGCCCATTCACTCCAGTTGATGCGACTGCGAGTGAACTATACGATCCTAAAGTCACGTACAAAGTACCTTCCTTTTTGCCTCGAGATATTACCAAGACACCTTTTGTAATCTTCCAGGAGTCACTAGTGAATGTCGTCACATAACCGGTATCGGCTAACTGTCCCACTGAGATCAGATTACGTTTCAAACTCGGTACATGTCTAACATCCTTCAATTTCAAGACCGTTCCATCTTCCTGATTTACATGAACATCCCCCTTTCCAACAATATTGCACGACTCATCATCACCCAGGTAGACTCTCCCAAAGTCACCTGACACATAATCACTCAAAACTTCCTTACACGAAGTAGCATGAAATGAAACACCCGAGTCTATAACCCAAGACTCATTCCTCGCATTAAGAGACAAGATCAACGGCTCTGTGTCGCTCTCCTCAAACAGATTCACTGAATCCTTTCCGCCTTGAAAGTTTCCTTCTTATTTCTTGAGCGCCCTGCAATCACATTTCATGTGCCCCTTCTTGCCGCAATGCCAACACCCGTCTTTGTCTTTCGGTCCATTAGACTTCTTCCTTGACTTAGAACGCCCGTGTTTATTACCTCCTTTATTCAGCGATCTTCCTCTTCCTTCAACGTTTAGAGCATTCCTTGAATCCCCTGAAACTCTTGATGCCTTCTTTCTAGATTCTTCACTGAGAATTAGACCGGCCACATCATCAAATTTCAGCTTTGTCGATCCTGAAGAATTGCTCACAGCAATCACCAAACCATCCCGACTGTCTGACAAACTGGATAAGATCAATAATGACCTGACCTCATCCTCAAAAGCAATGCCAACGGATTCCAACTGGCTCGTGACTGTATTGAACTCATTTAGATGTTCAACCACGCTCCCACCATCTGACATCTTCATGTTGAATAGCTATTTCATAAGATGAACCTTGTTGGATGCTGAGGGCTTTTCATACATGGTGGCTAGGGCTTCCATTAATTCTTTTTTCATTTTTACCTTGGATATATTGAAGGCGACGCTCTTAGACAAAGAGAGTCGGATCGTTCTAAAGCCTTCCTATCCAGTAAAAACCATTCATCATCTGTTATCTTTTCTGGTTTCTTCTCTTTTCCTCCTAGAGGAATATAGAGGTCCTTCTGATACAGATAATCCTCTATCTGCATCTTCCAGAAGGCAAAGTTTGAACCATCAAACTTCTCAATTCTAGTTTTCCCATCTTCCGCCATCGCTCCCAATAGAACTAAACCAATAGGTCTGATACCAGTTGTTGTGCAGCACGCCAACAACGCAGTGAGCCTAATCCAATCTCAGGCCTCACCCACAAACGATAAACAGGAAGAAATATAAACTAGAAAGGAATAAAAACATTCAAACAAACCACAAGACAAGATATACGTGGAAAAATCTCAAACTAGGGTAAAAAAACCACGAATGCAAAATTCCACTATAAAGAGAAACGAAGATTATAAGGCAATATACTAACCTCTCCCTTGGAAGTATAGAGAAAATCCTTTGCCCACACCTTAAAAATATTTCCCAATATTCACCTTAACCCTAGAATAACCCTAGGGACCCCAATTTATAATTTTTAGCAACTTCTCTTTCGTATCCCAGTTGCGAAAGCACTTGCGACACGAAATCCACGAAACTCCTTTCGCATCCCAGTTGCGAAAGGACTTGCGACACGAAATCCGCACAACCTCGACTGGTCGTGAGCGGCCCCAGATGTGGCTCCACTTCTCAACATTGGGTGGGTCACACCACAAAATATAGTGGAGAGGGGTTTCCTTAAAACATTCATAATCATATGTTGGGCCTACCTAAATGTGATTCACAGATCCAGCCCATTCATTATGTGTGCCCCACTTAGATGAGGGGTTAGACCAAGTTTCAGCCGCATCCAAAACTCATATGGGCCCCACCAAGTGCTTTTATTTTTTTAAGGATATCTTCACATAGTTTTAGATGGTATGGCCCACCTGAGTTTCGTATACAGATGATTTTTGAGATATCTCATAACCTAAAGGGGACACATCAAATGCACGGTGTTGATGTTTGACACACATCTTGATGGGGCCCACAAAACTTACTAACATCAATTCTTAGGTTTTCGCAAGGTCAGTAAGCTGGGTCACAAATTTGACCTGAATATTTGGCTCATTTTAGATGTCTGGTCCATTCACTCTATTTTACTGATCAATACCCTCAATTTGACTAGTTGCTCGCCCTGATCAGGCTACATATGAGAAAGATATTGGGCATATAAGATTGATCAACAATTTCAGTGAAAATTGATTTAAACATATGAAGTTATTTACTCTTCAATTTGGACTAATTAGATTGTCCAAAAATGGTCAAAGGTTCAATTAGTAGATGTGCCTAATAATTTAGTAAAAAATGTTATTTTTTTTAACAGATAAATCTCAATTTGCATTTAAAAATCACATTTTTTTTTTCAAAATGTATATTTTTTTACTCTTAATTTTTCTTTCAAAACTTTTAACAAAATATCATTTTTATTATCAAATATTTCAAAAAAATTTAAGATACAAATTCTGAATTTTTATTTTCAAAATCTCAAAAATTTTCTCAAATATTATTTTTTTTATCGAAAATTTCAAAATGCCGATTTTTTTTTTTCAAAAGCATCATTTTGTTTTCTACTTTTCAATTTTCTTTTTTAAAATGATATATATTTTTTTCAAAATCTCAGTTTTTTATAAATAAAATTTTCTTTTAATTTCAAATTTTGAACATTTTCAATTATTTTTCAATATCTCTACTTTTTTCAACTTCTTTATTTTCTGTTTCAAAATGTCTGTTTTTTGTTGAAGTATCGATTTTTTAATATTGTTTTTATCTTAAAATTTTCAATTCTTTCGAACTTCTCCATTTTTTTTAAAGTATTTTTTTCGAACTCGTTAATTTTTATCAAACTTCTCAATTTTCTTTTATTTTTTAAAATACAAACTCTCATTATCTTTTTCAAAATATTTTCATTTTTCAATGTCGTCAAAATTTTCATATTTTTTAAAATCTTTTTAATTTTCTTTTTCAAGATATTATTTTTTTCTCGAAATCAAATTCTTTTTTTCAAAATTATCAACTTTATTAAATATTCTTTTTTTTTCCCCCAAAAAAATAGATTTTTATTAAATCACGGTTTTTTTCCCTTCAAAATCTCAATTTTTCTCAGACATTGTTAAAATTTTTAAACTTCTCAATATTCTTTTTCATGTGATATTACAAATCATTTAAATATTAGTTTTAAATTAAAAATAATAATAATAAATATTTCCACTCATTTGATATAAAAACAAAATAAAAAATTCTTTGCATTCAGTCAATTGTTTAAAAATAATCTTAGATACAAATATGTACAATTAAACCACTGATATTCTATTAAAAAACAATTCTTAGACTACAGAAAAACTTAATGTTCCACCATATTCTTTAAAAAAAAAATGAAAAAAAAATAGATGATTAAGGCAAGTCCTTTTATGACGGACCAAATCCGTCACAAAAACAACTAAAACCGTTGCAAAGTGCTATTTTGGGTGGGAATTTGCAACTGCATATTCCGTCGTAAATCAGATTTTAGCGACGGATTTTGGTCCGTCGCAAATTTTCACGACTATTTGACAGGATTTTTGAGGAAAAAGGGGATTGGTGACAAATATTTTCTGTTAGCGACGGATTAAATCCGTCGTTAAACCAAGCAATTTTTGTGACGGACCGTCACAAATTCACAATTTTTACGTAGTGTGAATTCCTTGTGATTGATATTTGAGTGTTTCATAAGAGAATCATTCAATTGAAATCATACATTCTTGAATGTTTGTGATTGATTTAACTGTTTGATCTTCCGATTAGAATATAATCGATTCTAGTTGAGTTATAGAAGATGAATCAGTGAATTAGATAGTGTTCGCTAGAAGTGGCACTACACCAAAATCCTTAAACTGGAACGGTTAGGATTTTGGTTCAGAAACGGCTTTAAGCCGGTTTTGATTTTGAAACGGTAATGAACCGTACTCAAGCTACACCAAAATTGCACGGCTGGGTTTTTTGTTCTGGTACGGCTCATGGCGTTTCAAATTTAAAACAGTTTTAAACATTAATTTCAAAACGAAAAATGAAAACCTAATATCTCTCCTTCTCACCCGCTCCCTCACTCCCGACCCTCCCTCTCGATCTCTCTCCTACTCCGTCACTCTCGATCTCTCTCCCTTTCTCCTGCTCGCTCACCCTCGATTCCCTCCCTCTCGATCCGTCTCCCTCTCTCTCCCGCTCCGTAAACAAAAGGAAACAGAAACCCTTTTCTTTTTTAACCCTAAAACTACCATTCAAAAGCATCTTCAACGCCGATTCATTCAGGGATCAGAGGAATTTTTGTTGGAGAATCTCAACAAGATGCCGAAAAGATCGCTAAAATCCTTGAAATTCATTACCATAATCAGACTTGTGGGTTTATTTCAGACCTTTTAAAGACTGGAATTGTCGATCCACAATCCAACTATCGAGGATCTCCTGAAACTCCTTGGAAGGTGCCGAAATTTACTCTCTCAAACATATCCGAAAGAAAAAAGGTATTCTCATTTTTTTATTTTTGGATTTTCCAGTATTTATGTTGGATATCTACTCGATTTTATCCCCGATAATCACCGAAAATGTTGACAATTTCGCCATTTTATCAAAAAATTGAAAAAAAATCGGCAAAATCTTGCCATTATCCAATAGAGATTCGAAAATTTGGGGGTTTTTGGTTTCACTGAGCCAGCGATAGTGATATTACTGGAGATCTACCTTACCGACTGATGGTGCTCATGCCAAATGAATTCAACGCCAGAATGCAGGAAAATGGCAGAGAGGATTGGCATAAGATTCAACATATACCCTCAATCGAAATAAAACAGTGAGCTATCAAAGGCCTGTGAATTTGGTTGCTTGTTTCTTCCACCAACAGAAACGCATGGAAGGGCGAATTCAGCATCTCTACAAAAGTGGGTGAGTTTTTCTTTCTTCTTTCATTTTTTTTTCCCTCATCTTGATTAGCTCTAGCCAATACCGTCTCCTGCAAATCATGCATGTTAGTTGTTGGTGAAAATGCCCCAACCAAGGATGTCTGAGCCCATTACTTCAACTACCTATGAATTGGCCTACATGAATATATGTGTGATTGGACAAGTGGCATCAGTCTGATTGCTCCCTGTTGATAGCGAACTTTTGACCATTTTGGCTTCCAGCTTGAGGGCCACCATTCAAATAACAAGAATGAGCTTGCCGGTGCTATTTTCGGACTCTTTTCTATCTGGGAAAGGGTCCACTAGAGCAATGGTTATGATCATCTAAGCATGCAACCACATGGGCCTCTCTTAACATGCACTATCTTTTCTTTGAATGCTTAAGGATGTATTAAGATTTGAATATCTCAAGCCTTCACAATCCAACCGCTTTACATGCCGTCACATGTGCCTAGATAGGCAACGCGTGGCTCAGTAATCAGTCAGGTGTAGTAGTTGATCCATCAGGTGAGCTATAGTGTGCAAAACAAATGAACAGATAAAACATGTCTATATGCACAGGTGGAATCAGAAAACAGTAGAATGCATTAGGAAATCAATTTTCTTTGGCTAAACACAACTTAGTTTCCTTATGATGTGGAATTTATGGAATTTTTGTTGAGAAACTGATATTTTCAATTTTTGATTTCCATTGCAGTTTACACTACAACATATATGGGAATGGGCACATAGACGGTATTTGTGGAAATGACAGTGAGGCAATTGGCATCCCTAAAGCATCACCTCCAGTAGGATCAAGGGACATTTTGGTCTTTTTAAATATATTTGGAATAGAAGGGTTAAAAACATGGATGGTTATATATATATATATATATATATATATATATATATATATATATATATATATATATATATATATATATATATATATATATATTCTTGCTTTGAGAATAGTATACAAACAACTTAAAGATTCATGTCACATGTGAGCTTCCCTTTGTTACATGTGCTGCCTAGAGTAGAAGAGTGGAGGAATGTTATGATTATTGGCATAACAGATTGCAGGCTGTTGGATTTTAATGGATGTCAATGCACTATCCTTCATATTTACTTCTGTTGCATCCGTGAAGGAATTTTAGGGCTTGGACTATAAGGAAATAAAGGTGCACCGGAATTGAGATTCTTTATTCTTGATTTGGTTGTGTCATTTTTACTCAGACCTGATATCATATTTAATTTGTTGAAGTGTGCCAAATACCTTTCTTTCAAAGGATGCATCTTATATTTTCTTTGTTTTTAGCTTGCTTTTATATGTTTCCTAGAAACTTTGAACGTATGCTAGTGCTATGCATCTAAAAAGAATGCAGCCAACAAGTTGATTAATTTTTTCCCTTTTACTTTATTTTGTAAGGTTGTTGAGTATTCATACTTTTACCAGGGGTCATATTCAATCCATCAACAAGTTTCGGTTGGTTGTACCTTTGGTAGATCCTATTGTTTTTTTGAATATCTAGCAGCTTTGGCGGTGTGACATTTGTTTATTCCGGATGTTCCATTTTGTCTAGTATATTTAATAATTGTGGTTGTGGTTGTGGTTGGGATTGGATTTTTCATTTTTCTTATTTTTTTGAATACTAAGTTTTGTCATGTTATGGTGAAAAGAAGTTCTAAGCCGATTAAACTGTGAGTTTCTTCTAAGATTGATATGTACAGTCACTTGCAAAAATTATCTCATTCTACCTTGAAACAAGCTTGCTCTTATTTTTTCCTCTTCTTCTATATTTACAAATTGCAGCTGGAAGATCCAAAGGATCAGAGCCTTCCAAGCAAATGTAAGGGAGCTGTTATGGCTTCAATCTTTCAGCATGAGTTCATGATTTGAGTGCAGCTTACCTATTATATATGTATGTATGCGTATGAAATGTAGGGATGTAAGTTGTCATGGTCATGAATAAAATCATTTTTGACTCATTTCTTCTTGGAAATGAATAAATCCTCTCTACATGTGAAACTGTGGTTCTGTTCTCATCCAAACAATCTGGATATACATTGCATTGGCAATATTTCTACCTTTAAAAGCCTGGTTTGGGTTGTACAAAAGGTCCAAAACATGTTGTTCCTGAGTTTCACAAACAATCCAATTACCCTTGATTTTGCAGCTAACCAAACTTCAAGGTGAAAAATTAGGCTGATTTCATAGAGCTTAAACTGCTACAGTTTTGTTCTGGTCTAGTAGATGGTCAATACTCAACTGCTATTATATCCTTAGTTCTGTGATTTTGCCTATGCTCTTGAGTACCATAAGACACCAATGCCCTTGAATTTCAAAGATGACCACCATTCCCTTTCTTCTCAGCTCTTAGTTTGAGCCAATGGGCTGCACATTTTGTAAAAGTTTGCATGCAACTCTAACGTTTGTTCTTTATGCTACATGATATTCTGCTAGTTGAGATATACAACTTACTGATTGTAAATGGATCTAACTTGAAAAATGGGAAAACCTTTACATTTTTTATCAAACCTTTTCACTTTATTAAACTCCGTGAAGTAATACAAAACTCACCAGGTCCACAGAGTCCGAAACTCTAGCAAGTTTAGGGAAAACCCAACGAGTCTTGTAACAACCAGAGTCATATAGGAACCTGGAGCACTTTCATGCTGATCCAAGTTGTCATAGTTGTGTTCTGATTTGACTCACCGAATTCCTAAATTTTGTGTCTCATGCAGCTTACCTGTTCCCGTGCAGTCTATACCCTGAAATTCTTGAGGGTTTACTTGGATCAGGTTCTCCGTACTATCCATGTCAGATTGCTTCATTGCCTAAATCAAGTGACACACACACACACATACATGCACACAGGTTTTTGACTTGCATTTTATGCATTTGTTTTTCCACTGCAGTTGGGGGAGTAATGGCTTTTCTCGCCTTGCATGAAATGCTACCCCTGGCATTTGATTATGCTGGGCAGAAACAAGCCGTCAAGGCTGTCTTCCTAGGCATGGCTTTCATGTCAGCAAGGTAATTAATAGAAGAGGAAACTTTCTTAAAAGCTACTGTTCTGACATAAAATCCTATTTTCTAAACATATAAAAAAGTAGAGCCCTGGTTGTAGAATGGTAAAAAATGTCCCAGGCTCTGTTTCCATTTGCATGCTTGCAATGATGGTCATTGAAAGTTGACAATTCCAACGAGGGAGCCCACTATTTTGACCTGCGACTTCCAACTATCTTGTGGCTGTTGTAGGGAATCATACTGCAAAAACTAACAAAAAATATTTTGTGGTGATCTGATTTAATGGGTAAAGCAGGACCCATATGGAAGAAAACCTACAAGACATCTGTAGTTTTGATTGCTGGTGGGTGAGCTCTGTTGTATGAGGCAAATCAAAGACTTCCACAGATTTTGTTTTTTTTTTTTTCCTTTTTCTTTTATGGATGCTTAAATCACATCTGTTTTGCTCTATTGGCAGCCTTTACTTATTGGAGGTGAGCTTGCCAAAGGAGAAGAACTTGTAGCTTTGGAATTGAAATGGTAGGCAACCATTATACCGTCTCAGATTCTTGTGTCATACCATCAACTTCTTACAAAGAAATGCAGCTGTTATCATCAATATGAGGAAATTGCAACTCTTGTATCCTTTAGAAAGCTCATTGCCAATTTTTCTCAATATTCGCTCATGATTTTATCAATCATTTGTGTATGATTATGTGTTGGCCCAAAATGTTCATAACCAAGCCGCTAAAGGCGCTCCTGGATCATTGCATTGGCCAATCCATGTATTTTCAATTAAGTTTTTGCACCAGTCCAGTTTAACATTCATGTATTGCCCAATCTCAGATGGACCAATACAATGGTCCCAACGCATCTCCCCTCCCCGTCTTAAAAAAAAAAAAGATTAATGGTGGAAGTTCTCCAGCTCCCAAGAGTCATGTTGATCCGTTCAGGTAGGCCACAGTTAACAAAACAAATGTATGGCTCTGAAAAACTTGGCTGAAGTTTGCTAACCCACTCAATCATTCTCTAATTTAATTTTCAATATCTTGCTAACCTTGAAACAGGGAATGCAGCTGGGGAAGGTTGGTGAGGGTGGTCTTGAAGAAGATTCCCTTGATTTTGCTTTGACATAAACTGTTAACTTTAGGAGTTTATTCTCTTTGCTTTTCAGGAGCTAAATTGTTTGATGATACTCCAATTTCAGTCACAAAAAGAGACACAGAAGAAGAAGAGGAACTCAATAGAGTGCTGGAATTGTCAAGAGATTACTATAAACATCCTCGTGCTCCATTATATGATTGTCTAGATTATGGATTCGATGAGTCATTTGATGACACTAAAATTTCGATATCTGGAGTTCTTGAAGATTCCTTACAGGGGCACAGTGATGATGAGAATCAAGGATCCCTTAAGCCAGAATTTAATGGTTCACAAGACTGTAATGCATCCATTAATTGTAACAACGATGTATTATCTACAGAAATCATTGTTAGGGGGGCTGATACTCCACTTTCCAAGATTTCCAGTGGAAGTTAAACTGTGATGAATCTGGAGATTGTTCCAACTCTGTTGGTTTCATTGAGAAAACAACTGGTGTAATGGACAGAGCTGGCTTTGATGCATGTGATTCTTTGAAAGAGGAACTTAAGAGACCCTTGCCATTGGATATGTTATCTCACACATGTAGTCCATCTACAAGTTCAGATGAAAACTTTTTGAGAAATAGCCAGTTGACCACATATGGGTACACACACCGTTTTTGGCTTGTAACACCCCTTTTTCTTCCAATCATGAGCCTCCATTTGGAACTGCGTTACTTTACAAGGATCCTGTTTTTTCAGCCTGTCGTGCCTAAAAGGAGGTCTGAATGAACGCGAACTTTGTGTTGTTTTCCGTAACAATCACTTTATAGCCCTACCATATTATTTCAATTGATTCTTCTATTCATTTAGGAATCAAAGATACTATATGACACTTCTAAGAAACCAACTGCAAAAATTTTACTGTTCCCATTTACAGTTAGCATCATGTTGCAGGAAATTAAACTGTTTCCTACCCTGTTTTGCAGTTCAATGGTGAACTCTACATCTTAATTACTGACGAAGGTTATGCAAATCAGCCTGGTCTGGTGTGGGAAAGTTAAATGAGGTAAAACTATGAATAGCTATGCTTCTATCTTCCTCTTTCACCTGAAAATCTACTGGATTTACTTGGAATTTTTTCTCATGCTTCTTATTTTTGTTGCAGGAGTTCCTCATGAAATGAACGTTTTATTTTATTTTTTGTACCGAGATTCTCTCTTTTAGTTTGATCTTTGAACTTTAATACTGCATACTTTTCAGGTCAATGTTCAGGAGGACTATCATGCTAGCATTCACAATGCAACATCAATGGAAGCAACTTATAGGTCTATCATCTTTACCATTTCTCTTTTGTTTCAATTGTGTTATGTTTCATTTGGATGTTTGTAGAAATATTGAGAATACAAAGTATCTCCTGGATTTTTGGCTTATAGGATTTCTACGGCAAGTCCGGTTGAATCGATGGTTTGGATTGTCATGGATGGGTGATAATGCATGCTAATGAACATGATAAAGTTTCTAGTCTCTGTGTTTCTTTCTTATGTTTTGATTCATCCTTATGTGAAGTTTACTCTGTTTATGATGTGGTTTTGTTCTACGAAAGGTATTGTTTGGATCTTATATCCATATTTCAATTTGACAAATGCAGTGTAGATGGGCTACCTTATATCCAACCACCTTGTTAATTTATTTGGATGCTCATGGCTTGTTTCACTAATTATTTTAAACTTGTTTTAGAGCATGAGCTAAAAAAAATAAGTGGATTGCACTACAAAAAACAGAGGGGACAATGACATCAGTGCTAAAACCTTCCTAGGGCTCACAAGTCATGTTTATTTGTCATCTAACCTGTTCATAAGGTCACATAGACTGAATGATGTGAAAATATCAGCTTGATTTAAAACTCATGTAGGCCCTGAGAAACTTTCAATGATAAGAGTTCAATCCCCATTATTTCTTATGGTCTCACCTACTTGTGCTTTGAATCCATCTTACTTTTGGGCTCACGCCCTAAAATGAGCTGGCAAAATGGACAGACTGGCATAGGTGAAACAACATAAATTTTGATGGGCCTACAGAGCTGTGAAAATACTTTCCAAGAAAATGACATTTTCCCTTGATTGGGAGTTATCTTTTTGGTGGAAAACATTTTCCAAGAAAGTTCTTTCAAAGAGAAGGTCCTAAAACATTTTCCCAGCCCTCCCCCTATTTTCTTCTTCTCGGAACATGGATTTTATTTAAGCCAGTAGCCCTGGTGCTAGTATGTGGGTGGACCAGATAGCATTACCCTATCACGTGTCTTATGGAGAGATGGCTCTACCATGTTCCGAATCTTTTCAATCCCTTTGGTCTTCGGCAACTCATGTGAAATAAAAAAAAAAAAAGCTTAAAAAATTAACTGAATTGATTATGTATTTTAAGTAAAAAAGTTACTTATAATTAATCATGAACGAATTTTTTTTAAATAAGTTATCTACTGTTGTAAGTACAAAAAGCAACTTATTTGGTCTAAGAATAAGTAAATAAGTATAATTTTTAGATCATAATGCATCTAACTAATACACATAATTTGGACATTGACAGTGACTCTAGACCAAGCACCACTTACTATGATAAGTCTGACAGACCATTGCATGCTGTTCTTTATCTACTGCCATGAGTGTTTTTTTTTTCTTTGCATTTCTTGTTTGATGTCATCTGTGTCCTGTAGATATGCATTTATCTATTCTGTCCTCTTGGATATGCATGAGCCACACCTAAATATTTGAAATCTACATGTAATGAATTCACAATATGCATCTTTGGTTGTCTTTAACATTCGGTTATGATTTTACTGAATCAGGAGTTTGTCAAAAGGAAAAAAAAGAAAGAAAAGTGAATCAGGTTTTGAGTTTGATCCAAGCTTGTGTCAAGAAGTTTTGTGTCATTAGTTAGGATGACAACGAACTTGGTATTCAAATTATTATTATTTTAATAAGAACATTATTTCTATGCATTGCCTATCCAACCTTCTATTTAGCTGCTACTGTTTTCCCTGCAAGTGCATGTGTGGACTTGAAGACTTTAGGCGAAGTTGGAATTGGCTCATTTGTTGCATGGCATTCTTGCTTTACTGAGTTCACCGATTAGGGACAATAGTCTAACACTTTTTTGGACAATTCACCTTTTTGGACTGTATGTTTTGATTGGACATCCACAATGGGGCATACAATTTGGACTGTCCCAATTTGTATACACATACCATTAATGTAGAGAGGCGCCTAAGTATGCTATAATTTAGGCTTTGCGTAGATAGTCATCAAAGCAAGCATTTTAATGGTGATTCGTTGACTTTTTTCGATCTTGTAAATGAACCCAGAAGATGAAGCCGAGGAAGATGGTGCCAATGTTGATTTTGACTCACAAAGGATGGGGAAGTGTGTTATGCTAAAAACATCTACATGCCAAGTGAGTTTGGATGTATTTTTTCATTGATTCAGTATCTCTGAGATTGCTTTAGCTGGATTAGACTGCTGGTTTTTTTGTCTAATATTGGGAAAATGTTGATTCAACCATTAAACATTAATTTGTCTGTCTTCTTCTTTTCCCTTAAAAACAATGATGTTGACATAAACAATGTGCTCCATTAACTATTAAATTGGAGTGTATCTGGGATGTGACCACTTAAGTGAGCTGACTGCTTCATGTACATGTCAGCAAGATACCAAATCAATGCATTCTCTCTACTATACAAAATTCTAACTGCAGTTAAAAGTGCTTGTTAGTTATGCCCAATGCTCTTCCATGGAATATCTTCCCTATCCCAAGATTCAAATGGTGTATTTCTTGTTGCTTGTTGCATGGATAATAGGTATTTTGAAGCCCTCAATCTTCTTCTTGCAAATCACAACTATTTTATGTTAGCAGCATACATTCTCTTTGTTAGTGTCTAAGTACATGTTTTGTCTTCTATTAGTATTTACTTATGATGTAGTATAACTTGATTTTCCAAAATGCCCGATGTCAAAACACTATTATTGGGTTGGAATATCAATATTTTCTGAATTCCAATGTTTTTTTTTTTAAATAATAATAATCATGAATTTAGGTATTCATGTGAATAAGAACCTAAGATTGGACATTATACAGGTTTACAGATTTGACTACAACTATACATTGGCTCATTACTGTCAAAATTTGCAGAGTTTGATTTTTGACCTTGCAAAAGAGCACATGCATGGTAAGAGTTTTTCTTTTTTCCTTTTTTTTTTCTTCTTATATATTGCCTATCTTTTCTGCAATAGAACTCCAAAATGACTAAAATGCAACATTCAAGAAATACTTTTGTAGGAACTCCATGCTGGTGAGACGTGACCTTTTTCCACAACTATATTTTATTTTCCAATAGCACGTGTATTTTATTTGATGGTGTTTTTCATGTAAATGTAATTTATGGCTTACATACCTTTTTTCGTTCTTTTGTACTTTCAGGGAACCTTGGCTGTATATCCCCAAGGAATAACATGGTGATGCTTGTTATGATAGTCTATGGAAAATACCATATCCTACTTTAGGAATATGTAGATATGATGTATCCTTCATGAACCATGTTTATTTAGTTGTTGTAACCTCTGGTGATGATTTTTCTTGGCAATTATAATGAGCTAAAGCTGTCTTACAGTCTAGATGCATGCTCTACTAAATGAAAGCAGATTGTAATTTTAAGTATACAGGAGTTTTTTTTTTTTTTTTTTGTGATGAATAGGGAGTCCAGTACATATGAGTTTGAACCTTATTTATTCATTTATATGATTCCTACAGTCTGGACAATCCAAAGTTTCAACACTTATGCTCCTGTTGGTTAATTTGATTTTCTTTGTTCTTCTAACATCGCATACAATGTTCTTACTATAATGATCCTTGGATGATGCATGATGTGAACGATATTCTCTAAGCAATAAAACTTTACCTTTCATCTTGTTCCTACAGGTGGCTGCATGGAAGGATGATGATGGAGACTGGTATGAGACAGGCCTGCACATATTTTGTAAGCTTAGTGTCTTTTGACTGATTGCAATGTGGGACTTGGGAATTTACTTCTAGATATTGTTGGTGTTTCAACTGCTTTTCCTGTAATGGAAGAGGGTCAATGCAATAACAGTCAGGTCATGCATGAGTAGTTCACATTTCAAGTATTGAATGGGCTTTCTTGCTGGAACAAAAGAAGAAATCTATATGCTAGTTGATTTCCTGAATGTTTTATTTTTGAGGTATCATGTTATGCTTTAATCGAAAGGTTTGACTTGTTTTTGTTTGACCCTGTAATGGTACTGGTGGGCCCGCCTCTTGATCTGATATTACCCATCATGGGCTGAGCCATGCTATTATTATTATTATTATTATTGTGCCTTATTGTTTTCAGGTTAAAATAACCAATCCAAAGAAACACTGCGCACTGGCATTGTTTTGCCTAGGATGACATGCAACATTATAGGTAATCCTCTAGTTTTTGTTGTTGAATAGTCACTCTTTTGCGTGTTTAGTTTTTGAATCTTTATGTTTTTTTTTTTGGCTAATCAAATTGCTTACCGTCTTTGTTTTGATTTTAATAGTTACAATGCAAGACCAAAAAGCTCTACCTGATATGCAATGCAAAGACAAGTTCCTCTTTCAGAGTGTCATTGCAAGTCATGGTGGAACCACAAAGGACCATGTGTTTTCTTGGAGCACATCATGGAAGATTTTTTATTTATTTTTATTGTATTCATGCAATTGTAAATTTATTGTTGCAAATATATATAATTTTTATTATAAAGTTGTAAGCAATTTGTTCAATATTTAATTTTTAATTGTATATAATATTCTTTGGTTTTTAAATAGAAAAACAAATGTACTACTTTTATTGGCCACTCGAAATAATGAAAAATACCGGACTAAGAGATAAAATTTGACCGTTGAGAACGGTTTAAAACCGTTCCTACAATTTTGTTCCTAAAATTTGAAATTGACCGTTTGCAACCTTACGAACGGTATAAAACCGTTCCTAAGAGTCTGTTCTTAAATTTTGAAACGATACTTGATACGGTAGTGAACCGTTCCAGATTATATGCGATGCCTCTTTTAGGAACGGTTTTAAACCGTTCCTAAGGGATTTAGGAACGGTTTAAAACCGTTCCTAAATGACGTTTTTGGTGTAGTGTGGATCCTTGGATCCTTAGTGTTTATCTTTATTGTTTTTACAATTATCTCAATTTATTAAATTTCTTAATGTTTAGACTTAACTTTAGACTGGCTCTAATTGTGTTTTACATTCATTGTAGATCAATCTCGGTCTTACCGAATTATTACTACTTCGCAGCCCTGCACTTGGGGTGTGTAACTCGTAGGTTATAACAAGTTTTTGGCACTGTTACCGGGGAGTGGTGTTGAACACGATTAAATTTACATTTTTCTAAAGTTTAATTCTTGTCAGGGTTTTATTTTTCTATTTTTTTTTTCTAACATAGATTTTTATTTTTCTAGAGTTTTTAATTTCAGAATTTTGTATTTACGGTTTACTTTGTTTCTAATTTATAACATCACTAACATCGTTTTGTGTTTCTGTTTTGTAGGTTTTCCTCTACTCAATAGTTATTCTCTATCGGTAACATCTTTCTTTAAATCTTTTCTAATTGTTTTCTCATACTGCCTGTAGAATTTTAATTTCACTATAAGATTTAGAGTTAGATTATTAAATTAGAATTTTATATGGTTGATGCCTAAAAATCGGGTTACTGTTGGTCTTGAGAATCAAATTATTGTTAGATTCAGCTGTTGCATTGGCTTGGATTGAACCCCAAGGCTCTCAAATGCATGCAAACACTAGGATTCAAGGTGGACGGGTGGTGGTGGGAATATGAAACGGATTCCCACTGCCACACCAAACTCCAATTTCAAAGTATTTTAATTGTTTGGCATGTCTCAGTTCCTAATTGACCATGGTTGTTGGCAGAAATTAGTCTTCTACCAATATTTTCTGTTGACGAACAGGAACATAACAGGTGGAGAGTTTCCTAACTAACTAGGATAGGATTTTAGTCTTCATAGATTTGGTTTCGATGGCCGGCTCAGACGAGCGAAGTAGGTTTTCCCATCTCAAGCAAGGTGTCAACATCGACGTCATGTGATTTGCAGAGTCCTTGTTCTCTTTTAACACACAAAAAGAATGCTATTATTCTATGGTCATGCTTCAGAGGTGATTCAAGCCTATGATTTTTACAGTTGAAAATTTGACGAAGCCCACCTCATTTTACCTTCCAAGAATAAGCCCCAGCTGTACGGACGCTTCCCAAAGGTCGAAAATGCCCCTGCTTTTTCCTTCAAGCGGATCGGCTGGTGCTCGAAGACGAACGCTGACGCTCCTCGAACTCAGAGTTGTACGAACGGTTCAAAAGATATCAAAGTTACATGGGCCCCACAGTTACGTATTTATTATATCCACAACGTTCATCCATCTTTCGAGATCAATTCGGAGCATTATCAAAAAAAAATAATCATATCCAAAGATCAACTGGACCACACCACAAAGAGCAGCGGGAAAATTGATTTTCACTGTTAAAAATTTTGTAGGGCCCACCATAACATTTATTTTTCATCCAATCTATTCATAAGGTCACAAAGACCAGGATGAAGAGGAAAAACAAGTTTCATAATGATCCAAAACTTCTGTGACCCCTAAAAGGGTTTCAATGGTAGCCGATCAATCCTCTACAGCCTTTAACAGTGTGGTCCACTTGATAGCTAGATCTGTCTTATTTTTTGTCTCAAGCCTTAATAAGAGTTCGCCAAAAAGATGGACGGTTTGGATATAACACATACCTCATAATAGGACCCACAAAAAGCGGTGGGGATTACAACAGCAAAAAATTAAAAAATTAAAAAAAATAATAATAACTAAATAAAAGAAACTTATGGCTACGGGGCTTTCTATTGCTGGGGATATTAACGGTAGCCATTGCCATCGCCCCTGCCATTTCAATATGTCCTTCTATGCATATCGAAGATCTTTAATCCTGCAATTTTCGATTAATCGAAGGTCTTTTGATTGATCGAAAAAGGTATTTTACCTTTAGCTACAGATTATAACCGTAGTCATAACTGTAGTTTGTGCCAATCTATGAATTTTTTATTTTATTTTTTATTTTTTTACATGGAGAACTTCATTCTACCTACAATTTTCTCTAATACATATTTATATAAATATCTATATATAAGCATATAAAAAAAAATTTCTCTATCTTTTTTTTTTTCCATTTCTTTCTTTATTCATTTAACAATAATATCTTCTAAACCAAAATTAGTTACTTGACGTACCCTGTATGATTTTGGGGTAGGAGAAGCTACTTTAGCCAAGCAACCTAGTTACTTTTTAAGATTCCATCAGGTGGATGGTCGAAAATCCATTTCATTCACTTCACGGTCAATTTCAATTAGTTTGCGGTCAATTTCGCTCATTTCATTTACTTCACGGTTAATTCGCTTCACTTCACGGTCATTTCCATACATTTCACGGTCATTCACGGCAATTCCGTGTTGATTCACGGTCATTTCCACGCATTTCACGGTCAATTCCCTTCACTTCACGGTCATTTCCACGCATTTCACGGTCAATTCGCTTCACTTCACGGTCATTTCCATGCATTTCATGGTCATTCCCAGCGATTCCGAGTTGATTCACAGTCATTTCAACGCATTTCATGGTCAATTCCTTTCACTTCACGGTCATTTTCACGCATTTCAAGGTCAATTTGCTTCACTTCACGGTCATTTCCACGCATTTCACAGTCAATTCGCATCACTTCACGGTCATTTCCATGCATTTCATGGTCATTCCCGCGCGATTCTGTGTTGATTCACGGTCATTTCAACACATTTCACGGTCAATTCCTTTCACTTCACGGTCATTTCCACGCATTTCATGGTCAATTTGCTTCACTTCACGGTCATTTCCATGCATTTCACGGTCATTCCCGGCCATTCCGTGTTCATTCACGGTCAATTCGACGCACTTCACGGTCAATTCACTTCACTTCACGGACATTTCCATGTACTTCGCGGTCAATTCACTTCACTTCACCATCATTTCCATGCATTTCACGACCATTCCTGACGATTCCGTGTTCATTCACGGTCAATTCGACGCACTTCATGGTCAATTCACTTCACTTCACGGCCATTTCCACGCACTTCGCGGTCAATTCACTTAACTTCACCGTCATTTCCATGCATTTCACGGTCATTCCCAGCGATTCCGTGTTCAATCACGGTCAATTCGACGCACTTCACGGTCAATTCACTTCACTTCACGGCCATTTCCACGCACTTCGCGGTCAATTCACTTCACTTCAACGTCATTTCCATGCATTTCATGGTCATTCATGGCGATTCCGTGTTCATCATGGTTAATATGACGCACTTCACGGTCAATTCACTTCACTTCACGGCCATTTCCACGCACTTCGCGGTCAATTCACTTCACTTCACCGTCATTTCCATGCATTTCACGGTCATTCCCGGCGATTCCGTATTCATTCATGGTCAATTCAACGCACTTCACAGTCAATTCACTTCACTTCACGGCCATTTCCACGCACTTCGTGGTCAATTCACTTCACTTCACCGTCATTTCCATGCATTTCACGGTCATTCCCAGTGATTCCGTGTTCATTCACGGTCAATTCGACGCACTTCACGGTCAATTCACCTCACTTCACGGACATTTCTACGCACTTTGCGGTCAATTCACTTCACTTCACCGTCATTTCCATGCATTTCACGGCCATTCCCGGCGATACGGTGTTCATTCACGGTCAATTCGACGCACTTCACGGCCAATTCACTTCACTTCACTGCCATTTCCACGCAATTCGCGGTCAATTCACTTAACTTTACCATCATTTCCATGTATTTCACGGTCATTCCCGGCGATTCCGTGTTCATTCACGGTCAATTCACTTCACTTCACGACCATTTCCATGCACTTCGCGGTTAATTCACTTCACTTCACCATCATTTCCATGCATTTCACGGTCATTCCCGGCTATTCCGTGTTCATTCACGGTCAATTCGATGCACTTCACGGTCAATTCACCTCACTTCACGACCATTTCCATGAACTTTACGGTCAATTCGCTTTACTTCACAGTCATTTCCATGCATTTCACGGTCATTCCCGCCGATTCCATGTTCATTCACGGTCAATTCACTTCACATAATGGCCATTTCCATGCACTTCACGGTCAATTCACTCCACTTCATCATTTCCGTGTATTTCACGGTCATTCTCGGCGATTTCATGTTCATTCACGGTCAATTTGACGCACTTCACTGTCAATTCACTTCACTTCACGGCCATTTCCAACCACTTTGCGGTCAATTCCCTTCACTTCACCGCCATTTCCATGCATTTCACTGTCATTCCCAGCGATTCCGTGTTCATTCACGGTCAATTCGACGCACTTCACGATCAATTCACTTCACTTCACGGCCATTTCCATGCACTTCACTGTCAATTCACTTCACTTCACCATCATTTTCGTGCATTTCACGGTCATTCCCAGCGATTCCATGTTCATTCACGGTCAATTCGACACACTTCACGGTCAACTCACTTCACTTCACGGCCATTTCCACGCACTTCGCGATCAATTCCCTTCACTTCACCATCATTTCCATGCATTTCACGGTCATTCCCGGCGATTCCGTGTTCATTCACGGTCATTTCGACACACTTCACGGTCAATTCACTTCACTTTACGCCCATTTCCATGCACTTCGCGGTCAATTCACTTCACTTCACCGTCATTTCCATGCATTTCATGGTCATTTCCGGTGATTCTGTGTTCATTCATGGTCAGTACGACGCACTTCACGGCCAATTCACTTCACTTCACGGCCATTTCCACGCACTTCGCGGTCAATTCACTTCACTTCACCGTCATTTCCATGCATTTCACAGTCATTCCCGGCGATTCCGTGTTCATTCACGGTCAATTCGACGCACTTAACGATCAATTCACTTCACTTCACGGCTATTTCCACGCACTTCGCGGTCAATTCACCGTGAATGACCGTGAAGCGTGTCGAATTGACCGTGAAGTGCATCGAATTGACCGTGAATGAACATGGAATCATCGGGAATGACCGTGAAATGCATTGAAATGGCCATGAAGTGAAGTGGAAATGGTCGTGAAGTGATGTGAATTGACCGTGAAGTGTGTTGAATTGACCGTGAATGAACACGGAATCACCGAGAATGACCGTGAAATGCATGGAAATAATGGTAAAGTGAAGGGAATTGACCGTGAAGTTCATGGAAATGGCCGTGAAGTGAAGTGAATTGACTGTGAAGTGCGTCGAATTGACCGTGAATGAACATGGAATCGCCGGGAATGAGCGTGAAATGCATGGAAATGACGGTAAAGTTAAGTGAATTGACCGCGAAGTGCGTGGAAATGGCCGTGAAGTGAAGTGAATTGACTGTGAAGTGCGTCGAATTGACTGTGAATGAACACGGAATCACCGGGAATGACCGTGAAATGCATGGAAATGATGGTGAAGTGAAGGGAATTGATCGGGAAGTGCGTGGAAATGGCCGTGAAGTGAAGTGAGTTGACCGTGAAGTGTGTCGAATTGACCGTGAATGAACACGGAATCGCTGGGAATGACCGTGAAATGCACGAAAATGATGGTGAAGTGAAGTGAATTGACAGTGAAGTGCATGGAAATGGCCGTGAAGTGAAGTGAATTGATCGTGAAGTGCGTCGAATTGACCGTGAATGAACACGGAATCGCTGGGAATGACAGTGAAATGCATGGAAATGGCGGTGAAGTGAAGGGAATTGATCGCAAAGTGGTTGGAAATGGCCGTGAAGTGAAGTGAATTGACAGTGAAGTGCGTCAAATTGACCGTGAATGAACATGAAATCGCCGAGAATGACCGTGAAATACACGGAAATGATGAAGTGGAGTGAATTGACCGTGAAGTGCATGGAAATGGCCATTATGTGAAGTGAATTGACCGTGAATGAACATGGAATCGGCGGGAATGACCGTGAAATGCATGGAAATGACTGTGAAGTAAAGCGAATTGACCGTAAAGTTCATGGAAATGGTCGTGAAGTGAGGTGAATTGACCGTGAAGTGCATCGAATTGACCGTGAATGAACACGGAATAGCCGGGAATGACCGTGAAATGCATGGAAATGATGGTGAAGTGAAGTGAATTAACCGCGAAGTGCATGGAAATGGTCGTGAAGTGAAGTGAATTGACCGTGAATGAACACGGAATCGCCGGGAATGACCGTGAAATACATGGAAATGATGGTAAAGTTAAGTGAATTGACCGCGAATTGCGTGGAAATGGCAGTGAAGTGAAGTGAATTGGCCGTGAAGTGCGTCGAATTGACCGTGAATGAACACGGAATCACCGGGAATGGCCGTAAAATGCATGGAAATGACGGTGAAGTGAAGTGAATTGACCACAAAGTATGTGGAAATGTCTGTGAAGTGAAGTGAATTGACTGAGAAGTGCGTCGAATTGACCGTGAATGAACACGGAATCATCGGGAATGACTGTGAAATGCATGGAAATTACGGTGAAGTGAAGTGAATTGACCGCGAATTGCGTGGAAATGGCCGTGAAGTGAAGTGAATTGACTGTGAAGTGCGTCGAATTGACCGTGAATGAACACGGAATTGCCGGGAATGACCGTGAAATGCATGGAAATGATGGTGAAGTGAAGTGAATTAACCGTAAAGTGCGTGGAAATGGTTGTGAAGTGAAGTGAATTGATCGTGAAGTGAGTCGTATTGTCCGTGAATGAACACGGAATCGCCGGGAATGACCATGAAATGCATGGAAATGACGGTGAAGTGAAGTGAATTGACCGCGAAGTGCGTGGAAATGGCCATTACGTGAAGTGAATTGACCATGAAGTGCGTCAAATTGACCGTGAATGGACATGGAATCGCCGGGAATGACCGTGAAATGCACGGAAATGATGAAGTGAAGTGAACTGACCGTGAAGTGCATGGAAATGGCCATGAAGTGAAGTGAATTGACCGTGAAGTGCATCGAATTGACCATGAATGAACACGGAATCGCCGGGAATGACCGTGAAATGCACGGAAATGATGGTGAAGTGAAGTTAATTGACCGCGAAGTGCATGGAAATGGCCGTGAAGTCAAGTGAATTTACCTTGAAGTGCGTCGAATTGACCGTGAATGAACACGTAATCGCCGGGAATGACCGTGAAATGCATGGAAATGACGGTGAAGTGAAGGGAATTGACCGCGAAGTGCGTGGAAATGGCCATGAAGTGAAGGGAATTGACCGTGAAGTGCGTCGAATTGACCGTGAATGAACACGGAATTGCTGGGAATGACCTTGAAATCCATGGAAATGATGGTGAAGTGAAGTGAATTGACCGCGAAGTGCGTGGAAATGGCTGTGAAGTGAAGTGAATTGACCGTGAAGTGCGTCGAATTGACCGTGAATGAACACGGAATTGTCGGGAATGACCGTGAAATGCATGGAAATGACCATGAAGTGAAGGGAATTGACCAAGAAGTGCATGGAAATGACCGTGAAGTGAAGAGAATTGACCGTGAAGTGCTTGCAAATGACTATGAATCAACACAGAATTGCCAGGAATGACTGTGAATTGAAGCGAATTGACCGTGAAGTGCATAGAAATGACCGCAAACTGATTAAAATTGTCTGTGAAGTGAATGAAATGGATTTTCAACCATCGACCTAATGGAATCTTGGAAAATAACAAGGTTAGTTGGCTAAAGTAGCTTCTCCTACCCTAAAATCATATATGGTACGTCAAGTAACTTGTCACGCCCTGAAAATCGGAACTCGAGTTGGTCAGGCCCGGACCTGAATTTCAGGATTGTGAGTTGTATTTAAATAAAATATACATTGCAACCCACATTATTTCATACATTTTCAAGGCAATCAGAGCAACTAAAATGATACTAATCATTGTCATTAAATATTGTCCACTAATCAATCCTTAAATCTTTAATTACATTGACATAAAAAATAATAATAATAACAACATACATTGAATTTTAATTAATTTCTAAATAAAAAATATAAAAATATAAAAGTCTTCAATCTTGTGTAACCGGTTCTTCATATACAAACCCTGCAAAACAGTCTATATGGGTGTGAGCGCGACGGCTCGTAGGATCACATCCTTCCCAAAATTGAAAATTTTACATTAACACAAATAAAACTCAATAATACAAATATGATTAATTACGAGTATCGAATCATCATTGTACATGACAATAATAATAATTTATTTTTCGTAATAACAAAATAAGACAATGCCGTTATTTAAAATCATTTTTGGTTCAATCCAGGTCAGAGCACCCGTGTGTGTTAATCCTTTTAGGGAATGACCCTCGGCAGAGCACCGGTGTTGATCCTTTTAGGGAATGACCCTCGACAGAGCACCTGGTGAATAAACTTTTAGGGTAAATACCCAGGGCAGAGCACCCGTATGTGTTGATCCTTTTAGGGAATTGCCCAAGGTAGAGCACCCGTGCCGATCCTTTCGGGTATGACCCTGGGCAGAGCACCCATACCATGCTGATCCTTTCGGGAATGACCCTGGGCAGAGCACCCGTAACAAATATAATGTAATGATACTTTTAGGGCAGAGCACCCATAATTTAAATACAATTTAAAGCAGTTAATAGTAATCAAATGAATTTATTTCACATATCAGAAATCAAATAGATGCATTCTACATCACTTAAAATCAAAATCAAATAATTTAAATCAACAATACAAAATAAATAATCAATGTAATCAAATATATACACTAATGTAGTCTTTTCAATCGGGAAAATCACCTACCTGATATTTGGACCGTCGATTTTTGTGGGTGGCCCTCTCACGGACAAGCCTCATCAATCTCTCCCACCTGCGGCCATTGCTGAGGTCGTGGCTTCGGAAGATGATCTGACTCAGTCGGAAGAAGAAAAAGAAAAGCGTGGAGGATGATGCCACGTCGGCATAAGATCTGGAGATGGTCGAACCCAAAGGGATCTTGATGATGAAGAGCCCCAATATTGAAATGAGTATGAGCCTTGGCCCATGGGCCGCCAATCCCCGTAGCTTGAGTTTGGCTAGCGCCAGCAGTTGCATTCCCATCTCAGAGAGAGAGAGAGAGAGAGAGAGTCGTGGAGAGGAAGTGGATTGGTTTATGGTGTGACGTGCATCAGCACGTCACTCTTGTTTTTTTTTTTTTTTAAGAGTGGGCTCCACAAGAATGACGTGACAAATCCACACCGTTCATCAGTTTTGCTCGTCAAAGTTGGGGCATGTGCCAAAAAATGAGATAGATCCGGTGCTCTAGTGGGCCACACCATAAGAAATGCTGTGATTTAGGTCCCACCGTTTATTAAAAAATGGGTTGTTACATAACTAATTTTGGTTTAGAAGATATTCTTGTTAAATGAATAAAGAAAGAAATGAAAAAAAGAGGGGAAAATATGTTTATATGCTTATATATACATATTTATATAAATATGTATTAGAGAAAATTGTAGGTAGAATAAAGTTCTCCATGTAAAAAATAAAAATAAAAAAAATAAAAAATAAAAAAAAAATAATTTTGCATAGACTTTTAGGAACTACAGTTATGGCTATGTCTGTAATCTGTAGCTATAGCTTCGATACATATCGAATACACTTCGATATGTATTGAAAATTGGTGGATTTTTATGCAAACTCGCTGGACAGTTCCGGACCTTTTTCGATCATATCAAAATACCTTCGATACATCGAAGTACATATCGAAAGGCCTTCGATACATAGCAAAGGACATATTGAGAAAGCATGGGCAACGGTAATGGCTACGGTTATAATCCGTAGCCATAGGTTTCAGGCTTTTTTTTTTTTTTCCCTTTTCTGTTGTAATCCCCACCGCCTTTATGGGTCCTTTTTATGAGGTATGTGTTATATCCAAACCGTCCATCTATTTGGCGAACTCGTATTAAGTCTTAAAACGAAAAATAAGACAGATTTAACTATAAAGTGGACCACACTGTAAAAGGCAGAGGAGGATTGAACGTCTACCATTGAAACCCTTTTAGGGATCGCTGAAGTTTTGGATCATTATGAAATTTGATTTTCCTCTTCATCCAGGTCTTTGTGACCTTATGAATAAATTGGATGGAAAATAAATGTTATGGTGGACCCTACAAAAGTTTCAACGGTGAAAATCAATTTTCTGCTGCTCTTTGTGGTTTGGTCCAGTTGATCTTTAGGTATGATTTTTTTTTTTTTCGATAATGCTCCAAAATGATCTCGAAATATGGATGAACGTTGTGGATATAATAAATACATAACTGTGGGGCCCATGTAACTTTGATATCTTTTGAACCGTTCGTGCAACTCGGAGTTTGAGGAGCGTCAGCGACCGATCCTCTTGCGGAAGGAAAAGCAGGGGCATTTTCGACCTTTGGGAAGGCGTCCGTACAGTTGGGGCTTATTCTTGGAAGGTAAAATGAGGTGGGCTTCATCTCGGAAATGGGCCATAAATGGGTCGTACAGTCGGAAATTTCTCTTTATATATATGGTACTATGAGGTTGACCTCATGGGAACTTTCCTTGAGGTCGAGCTGTGTGGACCCCACCGTGATGTGTGTTGAAGATCAATATCGTGCATTCTATGGGTCCCCTCTAGGCTACGAGATATCCCAAAAATCACCCGTGTACAGAACTCATGTGGGCCATACCATTTAATACCATGTGATGACATGTTTACAACATATAAAAGCACTTAGTTGGGGCCACTTGAGTTTTGGATGCAGCTGAAACTTGGTCTGACCCCTCCTCCAAGTGGGACACACACAATGGATCGTCTGGATTTGTGAACCATAGATCAGTGGACCCAATAAATAATTATGAATGTTTTAATGGGAGGATAACCCCTCACAATGGTTGTATGTGGTGTGGCGCACCCAAATCATGGATTGACTTGATTTTTAAGCCTATGGCCCACCATTGAATGGTGCATCTCACTAATGGTGTTGATCTTCAAAGCACAGCTCGACCTCATGGGAAGTTCTCATAAGGTATACGTCATAGTAATATATATATATATATATATATATATATATATATAATCATGATCACAATCATTTATATGATGTAAGTTTCTTGCAGTGGCCCTCGTTTTATACCGTGCACATGATGGACCACTCCAATCATCGGTCATTCTGTACGTGGGCCCTAGTGCCAGCAATACACCCTGATCCTATGTCTACATGACATGTTGGAAAAATGTGTTGGAAATACTAAAAGTAAAAATAAAATAAAATAATATATTTTTTTTTTTGTTTCACCAAACTAAATCACGCAAAAATTATTTTGTCCTTAAAGTGTGATTCACTTCTTTATCAAATTGCTGATGGGTTGTAGGCGAATTGCTTTTAGGATAAGACAAGTCTGTTTGGATCCTGCGTTCAACAATCACGAAGGGTCCACTTACGAACAATTCAACACGACGGATCTTCTAGGAGTACAAAGTGAGCCAATTAGCGACATTACAACCCACACACTGCTCAAGCCCTTGCCCACACCTGTGCCTGAGCGCACGCACCAGAACACACAACCCAACCGTCTCAATCTCCAAAGATCCAAGTAAGAATACTATAAACACATTGATGTAGAGTGGGTCGCGGACAGTTTCATGGCCAAGATGGATCAGAAAAGGCCCGGTCGACGACAGAAGTGATCCGGACCGTCGGACCTTAGATCGGGCGTATCTCGCAATCCGGAATGAGTTACCTGACGTAAAATATATGATTTTGGGGTAGAACGAGCTACTTTAGCCAACCAACCCTGCTATGCCAGGTTGCAACGCCCAAAATTGCAAAAAAAACCCTGGATCGACGGTCGTCCCTGCTTTAATTTCGTTTTTACTATAAATAGTAAGTTTTAGTTTGATTATAACTCTTCATCCGTCAGGCTTTAGGAGTTGCGCCCAACGTGAAAAGAGCTTAGAGTAATTAGGAGAACGGTTGGGTGAAGCCAAATAGGACACTTACTATTTTTGACTGAAAACCTTGCGCACTAGTAGACATCACGACCGTCTATAAATAGTAAGTTTACATTTGTAGTAAGTCGCGGATTCTAGGAGTTTTAGTTGTAGTTTGATTCTGATTTCTTTATCATTGCTTGGTACCCCTATTTAAAGGGTAGTGAACTTATTTTTAGTCATTAATTAATCAAGTTCGAATTTATCAGAATTTATTTCTATTTCCTGCTTTCTTTCCTTGTGGATTCGAGAAGTCTCTGTGAGGAGTCCAGAGAAGCTCCATGGATTCGGAGTAGTTATCCTCATCACATTCATCCCTATGGCACCAGAGAACCACCCTGAAGCTTCTAAAGTGGAGGGGAGTTCTCTCTTGACTATTCAGGATTTCATGGAGGAATCCGAGGAAACCGACGAGGTATACGCCGTAGTGGTGAAGGGCGAGGAAGAGGAACCCTCAAACATCCATCCAAGTTTAAGACTGTTGCTAAACGAATTCAAAAAAGTCTGGCCTGAGGATTTACCTGATGGATTGCCCCCCCCATGAGGGACATCCAACATTACATAGACCTCGTCCCTGGGGTTAGCCTGCCCAACCGCCCTCATTATCGGATGAGTCCGAAGGAGTACGAGATACTTTAGGGGCAAGTGGAGGAATTGATCTGTAAGGGTCTCTTGAGAGAGAGCATGAGCCCATGTGCCGTACCAGCATTATTAACGCCAAAAAAAGATGGAAGCTAGCGCATGTGTGTCGATAGCCGGGCAATCAACAAAATTACCATCAAATATCGGTTTCCAATACCACGGTTGGACGACATGCTCGATATGCTAGAAGAGGCTAAGGTGTTCTCTAAACTAGATCTAAGGAGTGGGTACCGTCAGATTCGTATCCGACCTGGTGATGAGTCGAAAACGACATTCAAGACCAAGGAAGGGTTGTATGAGTGGTTGGTCATGCCCTTCGGCCTATCGAACGCACCAAATACTTTTATGCGTTTGATGAATCAAGTTTTAAAACCGTTCATTGGCTGATTTGTGGTAGTTTATTTTGATGACATATTGATATATAGCTAGGATGAGGTGGAGCACATGAAACATCTCAGGCAAGTGCTACAGGTCCTACAAATTAACAAGTTGTACCTCAACTTGAAGAAGTATAGTTTTTTAACTGACAGCCTGTTGTTTCTAGGATTTGTTGTAACGTCCACAGGCATTTGTGTGGATGATGAAAAGGTGAGAGCTATTAGGGAATGGCTGATCCCCACAAACATTCATGAGGTGAGGAGTTTTCACGGGTTGACGACTTTCTATCGTCGATTTGTGCGAGATTTTAGCACCATAGTCGCGCCTATAACAGATTGCATGAAAAAAGGACCGTTCTAGTGGACCGATAAAGCTGACAAGAACTTTCATGAGATCAAGCATCGTTTGTCTACAACACCGATTTTGGTGCTTCCTAATTTCGACAAATTGTTTGAGGTTGAGTGTGATGCTTCATACTTCGAAATTGGGGGAGTATTATCACAGGAAGGCAGGCTAGTAGCCTTCTACAGCGAGAAGCTCAGCGAAGCCCGAAAGAAGTGGTTGACTTATGAGCTTGAGTTGTACGCAGTTGTTCAGGCACTGCGACATTGGCGGCATTATCTGATTCAAAGAGAGTTTGTTCTGTACACTGACCATCAAGCATTAAAGTTTATTAATAGTCAGACTAACGTGAATCGTGTGCATGTTAGATGGGTTGCGTTTTTATAGGAATTCACGTTCGTTTTGAAGCACAAGTCAGGGGAGCAGAACAAGGTGGCTGATGCACTTAGCCGTCGTGCATCACTACTTGTTATGATGAGCAACAAGGTGGTCGGCTTCGATTGTCTCAAGGAGCATAGTATGCCGAGGATGAGAACTTTAAAGATTCTTGGGTGAAGTGCTAAGAAGGTCACCCCAATGACCTTCATATACAAGACGATTTTCTCTTCAAGGGGAATCGATTGTGCATCCCCCAAAGGTCTTTGAGGGATCAGATTATTCAGGAGCTACATGGAGGTGGCCTCGGTGGACACCTTGGGCGAGACAAGACTCGAGCTCTTGTAGAAGAGCAGTATTACTGGCCGCAATTAGTATGTGATGTGGGGAAAAGCCGTACAACGTTGTCATGTTTATCAGACCTCCAAGGGGCAATCTCAGAATACAGGTCTCTACACC